>VXBO01002721.1:158183-215595 GCA_013400135.1 Rhinoptilus africanus
ACTCTCATAAGTTTTCAATTGCTTAGACTTTCAACCTAGAGTTGATTTGAGTTCGCTATAACATGCCTACGATGCTTTTTACTTACAAATGCGTTCTGTCAACCATGGCTGCAGTTTAACTTTTTTCCATTGGGAATCTACAAATATTTTTTAATTTCTTGTGTAATATTTGTGTAACTAAACAAACATGTAAAGAAAATGCTCCTGTACGTTATTTATGTTACTTCTGATGTTTTTAGATTATGTACTATAAACCTTAAGTAACTAAAACCTAAGGGTCTGTGTATCAGAAAATGGGAACAGTGTAAGATGACCACAGTGTGCTACCTGGTGAAACTGAATTTGCAGATGATTCACTGTCCTAAAGCAACACAAAAATGAAAAGTGTGTTGGTTGAATTGATCTCTTACTTGCAAACCAACCTAATGGTTGTATTTCCAGCACTACATAAAAGGAGGGCTGAATTTCCACTTCAGTTTTCCTGATTTATTACCTTTGTGCAGGGTCAAGCCTAGGCAGTAGTGCCAGAGGAAGCATTGCAGCCAGTGCCAAAAATTAGCCACAGATTCTCAAGCAGCAAGTGAGAACTCTGCATATAAACACCTAGTATTTTCCTTATGTTGCTTCATTGTTGTTACTCAAACTAATTATTTAAGACAGGAGGTAAAGTTTGGTTTGATTAGTTTAGATGTTACAGTGAACCATTTAAAAAATTATCTGTTGTTCAAGTGTCTCTAGACTATATAATAAAAACACATTGATAGAAAAATTGATAGAAAAATCAATAATTTGTACTGAAGAAAAAATGCATTGTTTTTTAAACTTAATAGGTATGCAAGACTTCAGTTCATCATAACAGAATTAACTGTTCTGACTGTTGAATTATTCCCCTACTTAATAAGAATTTATATAGGACAGTATTTAGTCACTTTAGGTGCATTTAAGTTGGATTAACTTGCAAGACTAAACTTAAATCACAGTGGAGAGATTGAATCCCAGTTTTTATTACAAAGTGGCAAGGTGGTGTTATGATAGGGTTTATTAGATCATTCATTCAAACTATTGTTTTTAAGGGAAGAAAATGAGTTTGACAGTATGTGTCATAACAAAAACATATGAAGAAGCATAAGCTTTGGGCCCATATTTGATGTCTTTTAGGTCAATGAGAGAACCAATTCAAAATGGAAAATTCATTATGTCAACACAAAATGTGCAATAGCAATCCTTCAGGAAAACTTGCATTGATATAGGAAGTGGTTGTAATCTCTTCCGTGTATGGTGTTCGTCCAGCACGCTCTCCTCTCATTACTGAACCAGTAATGAAATGGTGTGTGCCCTGGCATTGGGCTATTAAGATGGCATCTTTAACACCTGATTTTAAAACTGATACTGGAAGACATTTCAGCATTTTTCCTGAGAACAGGGAGAGTAGTCCCTCGGGTCATACTTTTGCTGGAATGATTCAGTCCTGCTTCTCTTTAATGCTCCTGTACTTTCAATTAGAAAACATGTTTTTTCTTTCTTTTCTGAGCATAGATACATAATTGCTATTGTACTGTACAAGATAAAGCTAGTTCCTGACAGTATTTACAGCCAAAAGAATTGTTAATTGAATTTTTAAATTATTGATTAAATTGAAATTAAGTGCCTAGCACAAAGTATCTGTTAAAAATATATTCCTGAAACTTAAGAAATTTATGATTAAGTTAACAAAAAATTGCTCAGTTTCCTGACTCACTTTGCCCTTTGAACAGTATATCAGAATCGTACCAGGTTATTGCTCTTCTTTCAATGATGTGTAATGAGGTTTTTTTTCATATAATGAAATAGGTTATTTTATGGATATTCACAATATCTGATTTTCATTTAGCTATTTCTTTATAGTCTCAGTTTAGTCAGTGGGTAGGGAGAAGTTTTGAATTAGTTACTGTGATTGACGTTTTGAGGGGTGAGGGTCAATTGAATTAAGCAATGTGAATTTCCATCCCTTTCTTATCTATGTGACTAGAAGTGATCAAATTCATGTGGGTATTTTAAAAAGAAAATTCACCAAATGGATGGCTGAATTTGAAGGAAACTGTCTTGTAGGTGTTATTAGTGGATGCTGCGGTTCTTCATCTATTATGGCAGTTGATGGTAGTTTGCATTTGGAATAAAGGCAAAGTTTAGGCTTGATTTTGAAGTCCACTTTACTTTTACCACCTTATTTTACCTATAATTTATAGGGGTAGTGTTTAAAACCATACCGGAAATGCTAATACAGTCTGCTTGTTGTTGACTTAAAAAGCGTTTGTTCTGGACAGATGGCTGAAGTTATTTAGGGAACTTTTGTTTTGTATTTCCAAATGCAAACATTTTTCCTTGGAACTACAACACTTGAGTCTAGACAGATACAGTTCTCACAGAATGCTAATGAAAATATACATTCTATTTAGTGAAAATATTTTAATAATGTGGCAGCATTTTTATCTATCACTAGGTATCCTTTGATACTGAAATGTATTTTCTCTATTGCCATTGGTCAATACAAGGGAGAAAGGAAAAATCTCATGTATGCAGGCGCTCTGCGGGGTTTCCTATATTCTGTCTTCTCTATTTTTACATTTATTCTTTTGCAAAATTGTACATCAAAAAAATTCACCTGTCGGCCCCTAATGGAGTCCTCTAGCTGTTTTCTTACCCCCCCTCTCTAGCCTGGCTCTCAAGTCTTGTTTGCCCCCCTACGAGATTAATTTTATACTTCTATACTTTGTAATATAGACTTAGATAATAGCAATAGAAGTCAACTTACTGTGCCTCAACTGATGATAGACATCCATGAGCTGTGTCACGGATGTGTGTATTCACAAATAGTTCAGCCACACTGTAGATAATTATCAGCCCTGTAATTTTAAGACTTCAGATGAAGCATAGAAGAGCTCTTTTCCATCATGTAAAACCAGACAGATGTTTCCTTACAGTCTTCCTCCTTTTCCAATGCTCTGGAAAAATTATGAATTCTCCTTTTTGTTCTTGCCGATTATATTCTTCAATATTTATAGACTGTTTAAAAATGTATTTAGACATGTACTTGTTTTCATTTAATCTGACTATATATGCATATTTATTTATTCTTTCATCAAAGTTCTCTAGTCCATGAAAAGAAATCGTTGTTCTCTGGAGCTCCCTCCTATTTGTCAGCATTTTTCTGAAAAAAAAAAAAAAAAAGCGCATGCTTAGAATGTACAAAATACTCCAAACCTGGCCACACAGAAACCATGTCTGGAGAGAAGAAATTCTCTATTCTACTGTAGTATAAAGTCTTTTCATGTTAAATCCAAAATTGCACCAGCATTTTTATAATCATTACCAATTGCAAATTTTCTGCCATCTGGCTTTTCCCAGTTCCCTAAGGTATCTTTCTCTATTGCTCATTTCCAAGTTTCTCGTTAGAATTTAGTGTGAATTTTTCTTCAAATTCCATTTTATTTCTATGGACTATTTTTAATGTCTGTATCCTTCCATTTCTCTGTCCCAAGTAGTGTTGACAATCGTCCTAATCTCTATTATTTGTAATTTTCACATGTTCTGTCTGTTTGCTTTCCCTTCAACTTATGACACAGCAGGGTATGTCGTGCTATAGCCATACTCCCACAACAATGCATGTTCTCCCCAGATTAACCCAAATCCACCGAGACATTTCAAATAACAACTTCCATTCAATAGGCAATAATTTAAACTAAGTTTTTTCATCTTCCCTAGTTCAAATTGTGCCTTTGCAGAGCAGCAGGATTTCCAGTATTACTTGTTGTGGATATGGGAGTACTTCTGTTCTTCTTCAGCAGTATTCAGCTCTTCTTAGTGCCATACCAAAAACATCTTAATGTTGTCACTGGGCCAAAAGAAACTCATTTTCTTTTTACAAACTGTCACTTCAGGATGGCTCCATAGTGAGGAGGAATGAAATGAGTGTCTCACATGGACATTAGTTATTTTATGGTAGGAATACTATGAAATCGTGCAACCTTTAATTACCCAGGCTGTTGTTTTTTGCCCTTCGATATTCAAGGTACCCTCTGATTTAATAAACTTAATAAACTTTTTCAGCTTTTATTTTTGTAGTCTATTTTAAGACTGTAGTTTTCCATATCTCTTAATGGAGGTCTTGCTCCCTGTTAAGTTTGATTCCTGTGTAGAGCTATTGTAAGATGAAGTGTGCTGTGTGTGTATGATGTCTGATCTCGTAACTTGCCATCTGACATTTTGAGAACTATTGTTCTCCATATTTCTTAGATAATTATGTTTCCAACCTAGCTTACTCCTAAAGAGTCTGAATTATGAAGCATTGCCAGGTGCATCCAGGCAACAAATATGCTTAAATGGAATAGACTGCTCTGTGACAGACTCCTTCCAAATTCTGTGCTACCTGTTAGAAGTTTATCAGTGACTCTGTAAGGTACCACTTTCTTTTTCTCAGTCCTTCAGACAGTTCTTAGCTCATATGATTAGGTCTTTATCCAGTCTGCTTTAATTTTTCAATAAAATTTATTAGTTGAAACGCTGTATTTGGTGTTATAAAAATCCAAATGTATTTGTGTGCCTTATTCACTTAATTAAAAATTCTATAATTAGGTTCTCAATCTTGTCTTTGGAAGGCATGGTATTATAGCAGAATTGATATATTTAGTTGCAGAACATTTTTCACTGAACAGCTATTGCCGGTTTCTTTGAGAAGCAGCAGTATGCAGGTTATTTGCGCTACACAGTACACCATCAGGTTACAGAAGTACCTGTGTCTTGGGAAATTCCAACTGATTTAGCTGACTTGTGAAGTGCTGAAAAGTGCGCTTTCTCCTCTCTTGTTTGAGTTTCTCAGGAAAACCTGGTCACATGCCAGCATCACTGAAGAGCTTGCTTGTGCTGTCATCAGCTGCAGTCACTGCATGGAAACACCTGCGAGCTGCCAGGATAGCTGTAGTGAGGAATGTGAAAGGGAAGGAAGCCAGGTCCCATTTCAGCTCTATTTACTCAAATATCAGAGGTTACACAAAAAAAAAAAAAGAGATGCTCCCAACCGCACCCCAACACACCCCCCCCCCCAAAAAAAAAAACCCAAAACCACCAAACAAAAAAAAAAAGCCCCAAAAACCCCAAGGGAATGAGGAAATATATGCAGAGAGAGCATCCTGAAGAATGTTAATTTTGATAAATAAAAAGGTCTTGGTAAGTTCTTGGTATTCTGCTACATAAAGAGCAGTTTGGAACGTGTTTCCTCGTCTGTGTATCCAGCTGAGATAGTGGATTGAAAGAATGTCTCTCAACTTGTGTGTCTGTAGATTTCCCAACATAGACAAATATGAAGATGGGGAAAAAAAGGAATGGGACTGCAGAGGATACTTTTTTTCTCTGTGTATGGGATTGATGTGTCTAAAATGGAAAGCTGCATATTTTTCTGACGTACCCTTTTTAAAAAGTTTTAAAAGTCAAAATGGATAGAGAAAAAGGTCAAAAAAATATATGATGGCCAGGAGAGATGCTTTCTGTGAGAGTTACACAACTCAGTCTTTTCCATTTATCGTAAAGAACACTGGGAAATGGCTTGTTTTTAACCTGTACATTATTTGGGAAATAATAATATAAGGTATATAGTATATTACTATTATTAAAATACTGAATTTTGTTTGTGAAATAATAATATAAGGTACCGGTGGGTTGCTTTATCTACAAAAGAAAACTGTAACAATAGCTGTTGATAGGAAGCTTGAGCCAGAAAAATCTAATAAGAAAATCATCATAAGGGGTTGGTTTGTTTGTTTAACAATGAGAGATTAATCCCACAAACAAATTCCCTAAAGAAAAGCTGTGTTCTTCATTTTAATCCTGTCAAATCAAAAGCGGTTGATTGTCTTATAAAACTCAAGTTATCTTGTACTCCTTACAAAAGTCATCGATGATGCTACATGAGTTATCCTGTGTGGAAGGCCAAACTAGATTCTAGCCTTCTAGGCTCTAAATGAGAAGATAATTTGAATCAAATGGATCCTGAAATTAATAAATAAGCAATTTGTTTCCTGCATCCAAAAGGATTACATTAATTACTTCTCTACCTCTTTTTTGAAAATGCAAAACGCTGATAATACTGGCTGAGGATGCCGGGATGAATATTTTTTAAATTATTTAAATAATGCATTAACCTTCTGTGTAAAGTTGTCTGATCATCATATCCTAAATATAATACTAATAGAATTCCTGTTTAGCAGTTGGGTATTTTTGCCCATTTGAGGGTCAACTTTTACTTGCTTTATTTTAGCTTTCCTTAATATTCTCAAATGGCAAATAGAAGTTCTGTTTTCTGTCTTTCAAACATGTATGAAATATTACTATCTCAGTTGAAAAGAAGAAAACAGTAGTAAAACAGCAGTAAGGTATTTGAATGTTTCATAGAATGAGAGACAAAGCCACAGTAATGAGACAGGAAACCTTGCTTTTTCATCCTAAATTTTGCAATTACTTTTTTTTATTCTAAGGTAGTTTAAGAATAGAAGTTGTAAGAAGACTCAGCATATCCTGTGGGTGGACAAATGTTTCATATCACAATAATCCCAAATACTTTCAAAAATAACCCCATAAGATCGATATGATTATAGTTTACTTTTTATCAGGGTACAGAGAAGGGTTCTCCACCTCTAGCAATTACTGATGTCTTAAACCATGCTTTCGCTGTAGGGACCACAGCTCATATGGCCATCTCTGTTCATTTAAATTAACTGGCTTGGCTCCTCTTTGCAGTGTAGCTGCAACAGTAGGTAGATCTTGCAGTCCTTTCTGTAACTGGCAGAGAAAATATGCCTGCCATCAGACTTCTGCATAATGAAATTTTCAATTTGGAACTTTTTGAATTTTTTTCCCTTTTAGGCATTTAAAAAAATAGTTTCCATTAAAACATCTCTTCACAGCAGATAATAGAGAACAGAACAAAATTAAACATCAGGTTAAGGCAAAATAATCTTGAAAACATTGGCAGGCCTGTAATTATGCAATTCTTGCCCTTAATGTTTCATTTTTTTCTGGTCATGGTCTATTACAGAGAGTTTAATAAAAGCTTAATACAGAGCAAATTAACAAAAAAATGTATAAAGTTAGGAAGACTTCTCTGTGAAGGCAGCTTAAAGAAATGATAACTAGAGGGCAAATACTGGCTTGGAGTTAAGATGTTTCAAAAACTGAGTGAGTTAGTCCTTCTGACATAAGTGCACCAGAATAGCAAAATTACTCACTATTAAAACAGTTGATCATTAAAACTAATACTTATTAAAGAGTAGAGAATTTCTCATTTGCTCCTTTCCTGCTGTGTGGGAGCTCTTCCAGCCACTAAATGGAGAGAAACTAGGAGAGTCTTGGAAAGCAGCTGGCTTCAGCACTTATTCTTAGGATTGTAACTGGTCCTTCGCCTGCTTCTGCTAATTGCTACCAAGTGGAGCAGTGAAGCTTTAGCAAAATGTTAACTCAGTATAAGTACCAGAAAAGAAAACCAAAATTACTATTGTCACACTCAGGCAGGAAAGTCTTATCCGTTATGAACAAGAAAATGATTACTTTTTAACCTTAAATCATTCATAGATATGGTCTAAATTCTTGTCACTTCATGCATATATTCCTTTTCTCAATTATTTTGTAATGAGAATACCAAAATTAATAGTGAGGTGCATAATCTACTGTTGATTATTTATTAATGACATTTAAACTTTCACTAGATTTTAAAAGTCCATATTTTCTTCCACATATAAACACTTTTGTATGGTTTGCTGAGATCAGTTTGTCATAGTTCATTTTCATTGAGTCTTGAAAGATCTCCCTTTGGAGAGAAGGTGCTAGCAATTTTGTTCTGGATGTGGTGCAACTAACTGTAGTTGCTGCTGGCCACGTAATCACAGGATTTGATAAAACTGCCAATGCATGCGCTAAGTACCTTGTACTCTGTAGTATTAATATCTACTCTGGTTCAGTCAGTGTATGCTATTCATGGATGGTTTATGCCATCACTAATCATATGATGGAAATCACTTGGTCTCTGCCTAAATTTCTTGTCATTCTGTCCTGAGCCCAAATAGTAGTGTTTGATACAGAAAAGTTTGGATGCAGAAGAAATTCCTGTTCCATGACCCCAGTTTCTAAATTTGAAGTTATATTAGCCTCTGTTATTCCTGTGACTTGCTCAGCTGGAAGGAGAAAGTGGCTGATACGCAGAGGATCAGTATAAATAATGTTCCCTCAGCTTAGCCTATTACTACTGTATTCCTTTAGAGCTTTGTTGCCTACGAGTACATGGCAAATTCATGTGAGTCTGCTTCTGTGACCTTTCCAAATCCTAATTCAGTAGTGCACAGCAGAATTAATGATTCCTATTTTTGTCTAAGGTTCTTTGATTTGCAGGAGAGGGAAGAGTTGGATTCTTGTTGCATATTACTGCCCTATCAAAGTGAGATGTAAGTGTTCAGCATTACCAATAAGAAGTTAATGTGCAGGCAGGTAGATACTCACACAATGTGGACTTCTAATAGGACAGTAATAGTGAAGTTCCTATTCCCATTCCTGGTTCGTTGAGTTTTAGTTACTAGGAAGATACTGAATAAAAAGACTCATGACTAAAATGACAGATGAATTAAATTACTGAACTTTATCACTGCTGTGATTTTCTCAGTTCTTACATCCCAGAGTTCATTACGTGTTTCTGAAATAGAGCAGGAGCTAACATTCCTGGAACATGGTTTAATTTGTTTAAAAAACCAACCATCTTAAATAACAGAGAAGTTAAAAAGAAGAGATTCAAGGTAAAAAAAGGTGCTGATAAGCTTTGTACTTTTGCAACTCTTGCCATAGAAGAGGGCTACCCACAAGACTCGTAAGACTAATTCTTCTCATTAGAGTGTGGGTGTATTTGAAGCCAGATTCAAACATCAGCCTACACTAGTGATGAGTAACAGTTAACGACTTCTTCAGTTTATCTCACAAATGCCCAGCAGAGGCTAATGGGTACTCCTGTTCATCTTCACAAGCTATTTTGCAGTGGATATGGGAATGAGCTCACAAGATCATCCCCTTTCCCCTCTTATACACCTTGTGCTAGAGGTAAGTGTGGTTTCGGGGAATAAGGGTGGGATGTCAAGAGATGCCTGCAGTAAAGGCATGTATCTGGGGATGGGCAAAGATTCAGCTGAGTTCTTATTTTTTGCCCAAAGAGGTTACCCAGTCCTAAATTGACATGCTTTCCTTGAACTGGGAGTCAGAAATCCCTTTTCTCTTCTGTTTTTCTGCTGCAGAAATTCCCAACATTCCCATTATGTGGGCTCCAGAGAGGGGTAAGCAACATCTTCAATCCCACCCAATCATTTCTGAACTAATTCTTTGCTAGTATTTTTTTGCTTTTTAAATCATCATCAGAAACAGTTTTTAGATACATTTTTCCCATTTGTTTGATTTTCTTGTGGATTCTCATATTTTTGTTTTATAGGAAGGTCCCATGGCCTCCCCAAGTGCTAGGGTCAGACTCATCTGCTGTTTCCATTTGTGTGCTATTCTCCTGTGAATTTTCATGGTTCACTCTAATCTAATGATATTATCAGAGGGTGAGCATCTAGATTCTTGCAACTGTTTTACTCATGGTAATCCTAAGTTATTGAAAAAGCACTGCCACCCTGCTGGCCTGTCAATCGGTTGGCAGGCTTCTGTTTTGTCCTTGCTGACAGTCGCGTCTGATTATTCACGGGCTTTGGTGCCTTGCCTGTCTGGGGACTGCCTGGCGTTTACAACACTCTTTTACTCTCTCTACCTACTGGCTGTGTGGTGGTGTCCTCCTGAAATCTTGGCCCTTTGCCTGACTGTCTGGCATTACCTCTTGACCAGCTAATTGCTTGACACTGACTACCTACTGCCCTGTCCATCTGTTGAATGGCATGTGTCGCCTCCTTATTGTCCTTTCGATCTGATTGCACATGGGCATTGGCCTTCCGCTGCCCTGTCTCCCGCTCCGAGTGCCTGGCATCGCCTTCCCGCTGAGTGCGTCTGCTGACTTTGCGGAATTGCTCTTCTGCTGCTTGGCACACCTGCTGTTTGGTACTGCTTTATCGACTTGCTGAATGTCTGGCATTTTCCTCCTGCCTTTACACCTGCTTCTTGATTATAGTGTCCCCTTGCTGCTCTTTGAGTCTGCTTACTCACTGATACTTGCTCTTTTGCTGTCCTGTCCACTTGCTTTTATGCCTGGCCTTTCTATCATATTGTCCTGCCCACCTGCCTAGACTTATTTCTAAATATGCACCAGTCTGAAAAAATTAAGAGGAATTGTAAGGAATGGGGAAAAAATATTGTCTGGCTCCTTCATGATCTGATTCAGTTCAACACACCAGCCAAAACCAGATCTCAGTACCAGCATCCAGCTTTTTCATAGAACTGCTCAAAACCCTTTCCCTCCTTACAAAAAAAAAAAAAAAAGACAAAAAAAAAAAAGAAGCTGTTGAATAGTATTTGATCTTTGCTTCCATCACTTCATTTAGTAGGTGTATTACTGTTTGGTAATACTGTATTTAGTATTACATTCAGTTGTAATTAAGTACTAAACCACATCACTATTAGCTACGGTAATTCTCAGAATCCATGGAAGGTAGGTAATAACAGGGGGAAAAAAATCAACCTCTTGCTGAAGCTCAGAAAGATTAAGGTTTGAATTTAGAGCTATGTTCAGTAAATACAGTGGATCAAAGGAGCTAAATAAGAAATTTTACAGACCTCTTAATTTGAAACACAAGGTTTCAGCAAATCTAAAAAAGCCATTGGATCAGTGCAGTATTAGCAAACTGTAATGTGTCCTAGTTGCTGCTTCCTACTCTTTCTGTACTGGGAGAATGGTCAATTGTCAGTTTACGGAACACATTTGTCTCTCTCTCTCACAGATTAAGAACAAGGACTTCCCTACATCTGTAAAGTTCATAGTAAGGGAATAAATCATTGTCACAGCTTAGAGTAAGAAGCAGAATTTCCTGCCTCTTCTTTTAATTCAAGTCACTTGACATCTCTTTTCCTAGCTCTGCCACAGTTTCTGGCTCATTATGAGTATTTGTCCTTTTAATTACTCTTCTGAATCCAGTACCAGCTAGGAACTGGACAGAATATTCTGTCATAACGAACTCTGAAATAATTTCATAATAATTTTTTCCTATGCTTAAAATAATTGTATGTAATATTCTTTTAACTCCCCTAGATATAATATTACTACTTTGACTATCTTCACAGATACCCAAAATATGCGAAATGATGTCTAACTGTACAGGCAGGGCAGCATCCTGAGTGTCAGTAGCCTCTTTCACATGTTTGACACCAGCTGCAGAATCAGAGAGGGATGCTGTGGGAGAGCGCCTTGCTTCCGTGCTCCCAACACCAGCTTGTCCCTGCGGAGGATAGCTCCCAGTAGAGCAGGCAATCTCCGAGTAAGCCAGTAGGAACCTTATCCCAATCTTTGCATTAACCTCTAGAAATCCAGTAAACTTGTGTTGTGCTCCAAGGAACCAGAGACATGAACGTCTGTCTAATCCCTTATGGTCTCCCAGGCTCTCCTGTCCTCTCTCTTCTCAGCCTTTCCAACTCTCCCTTGCTCCTCCAGGCATTTTTTCTTTTTTTCCACAACTTTGCGAACTCTTAAAGACAGTAGGCTGGCAGTCTCTCACTTCCCACCACCTTCATGCTGTTGAGGGGTTTGGTGACAAGAACAGATTTCAACGGCAATTCTCTTTCTCCAGGCTTTAACTCCTGGTGTTACTTTTCTGCTTCCCTAAACTGTTGTTTGAGAAGTGACATTAGATGCAGAAAGGGAGGAGGAATATTCAGTGTAGCACTGCAGGGCTGCAGGATGCTGCTTGAACTTAGTTATCCCAAGAACCATAAGGTTTTTTTCCGGGTATCATTTTAGTTATTTTAATACAGTTTTTAAAAAATTAATTTTACCTCAGAAAAGTGAATAGTTTTCAAATAACATGTAGTTTATATAAACTTATAACAAAATGTGCAAAAAGCATCTGAAACTGAAGGAAAATAAGCATAATGCTTTTTCTTGAATGTGTGAAGTTTTCTTGGTTGAAAATTATACCTACCAGAAAATTGATGCAGTGCTGTCTCAGGCAGCTTCACACCAAATATCCAGATAAATCAGTTTTCCATCTGCAGTGGTCAAGTTATGGTAAAAATATTTTAATCAGTTAAATCTATTTTAAGTTGAAAGAATACATTCTAGTTTTTGTCCTATAGATGAGTCAAAATTTGGTTAAAGAAACAATGAAAAATTTGCATACAAAGCTCTGGGAATAACATCTTATCTATCAAATCCCTGGAAAAATGAACTACAATATTTTTTTGTCTTTTTTTAATGGGCATTTTTGTTTGGTTTTAGTTTTGTTTCTGTTAAGGTATTCTTTAGTCCTGTCCACTTTCCAACAAAAAATTAGCTTCTGGAACAGTTATGAAGAGTTACAAGTCTTTCCAGTTTATAGACTTTCCCTTTCCAGTATAATTAAATTTCCTGTTATCAGACTAATTCTATCTCACTTTTATTTCCTCTTGTCAGATTCTTTCCCTTCCTTGTTATCTCTAATAAATAAGCTTGTTACATTTCTGATAGTCATTTCCTGATTTACTATGTCTAAAATCCTACAATTTGTCAGGAGGGTGTTTTCAATATATCCTCTTCTCACTTCAGTATTTAAATGCCATTAAAATTTTTGCAGTTTGCTTTCTTTATTCTTCTCTGTTTTCTAAAGGTGTGATTTCTGATGATAGTCAGCATTGTAGCATCTAAACAGCTAATTTCTTCAGTTGTTTCTGAAAAGAAAACGAATTCTTAACTAAGTCTTTTGCTCTCAAAAAGATAGACAGATATATAATTATTGTGTTACCCTTGCGATTTCCAGAAGGTGTTCCACTGCCCTGATCCACTTAATTGCTGCTTTCGGTTTCAGTTGAAGTTATCCAGTCTTTTAAGAATAATTTTTCTGACAGTGACTCGTGTCAACTTGAAATTCAGGTTATATTATGTCTGTATCTTGCTTCTAGATTTAGTTTGAAAAAAATTATTTCTTTAATTTTAGACAAGAATACCTCAGATGATAAGTGTTATGCTAAAGAACATATATGCCTTTTGGTTCACACATTGTCATCGGTGATGAAGGCTTTTGCTGTCACAACTTGTGTAACAATTTGCTGAAGGTATATTGATACTGAGTAAGTTTCAGCGGCTCTCTGCTGTTACCTCTTTACTCAGTGGGTAAATAGGTTTTGTTGGAAAAATGAGGAGATAGATGCACAAAGCCGATGTAAGAAGCAAGGTGATACTGTTTTTACATAATTAGTTCTGAGCATCACAATTTGTAACCCATGATTTTTTCTTTTACTCTGTTGAATATATTTGGTAAGATTTAATCACACCATCCTCTGGGTTCCCTTTTCTTAAAATGTCGTTTAGAGTAAAGGCTAGGAAAAGGGGTTTACATGGTTATAATACAGTTTTAACTGATTTCTTGTTAAAATAATATCCATGGCTTAAAGTAGGTGTATTTCCTTAGTAAATTAAACTGACACATTCACTGTTTATACATGGAAGGGAACCCAGTCATCCATCCTTCAATGACTGTTGCGGAGTTGTTCCCCCCCAATACGTTTTTCTGTTGTTTTGCCCAGACAAATTTTAGATTTTTAATTTACTTCACTTGGGAGTTTTATGATTCAGAAATTTTATCTGAGACTGCACCTAAACTTTTGTTTGATTAGTCCTTTACTGCTCTCATAGTACTTCATAGCAACACTAAATAATCTTTTCCACCCTCACTGTTTGCTTTCATGAAATATTTCTACACCTAAATTAGACTTTTTCTTTTAATCATTTTGCAGGTAGACTGTGTAGTGTTGTTGTACATCGTTCAACAACAGGTGAATTCAGGTGAATTTTGCAGATTTCAAAGCTGAACGAAACTTAGACATTGCACCCTTTTTTCCCCTGAGTTTTTGGGCTACAGCTCCCTTTTGAAGAGTGAAAAATGATTGGGTTGTTGCCACTTCTTTCTGTGAGCAGGCCAGTTCTTTCTTTCAAACTAAATAGTGCTTACATATGCAGTATATACAGAATTAATCCATCAGCAGCAAGGCCTACAACTATGGTCTCTTCTACAATTCATGCAAGTTTTACTGATTTATGCTCTTCAATATTGGCGGTTCCCGGGATGAGAAGAACAGGGAAAGGCACAAAGTTCTTTTAGATGCCTTTGTCTCCTAGGGAGATTTTTTTTTTTTTTGGTCTCCTAGGGATTATGTTTCCTGCAGCATCTTAATGAGAAGCTGCAGTTAACTCATCATCGCTTTTTGCAGGCAAGAAGGAGTCTGTAACAGTATAGTTTTCTTTAGGCTTTTTTAAGCATAACAAAGATGGATTTACTAACCTAGCTGGAACTTTTGTGTTTTTCTCAATTAATAGCTTGTCATATTGTTAAAAGCGCTTAATATTTTCCCCAGAAATATTTGTGTCTTTGTTACTTTTCTTTGTTAGCTTTTTTAAAGTGAAGATTTTTTTAATTAACTCATTTAATCAGACACATAGCATTGGGCAGATAACCTTAGGTACAAGTGATTTCTATGTTATTCTGAATTACTGTCTTTCATTATCTGTATAACCTATATAGAAATAGTGATGTCTGATTTTTTACTTAAGTTAATCTGCTGAGAGCTCTGATGTTTGTAGTTGCTGTTCTCTGAATCACTACCATTGCTGTGGTAGTGGGCCACTTAGCATTTATTGCAAGAGTCCAGTCCTATGAACATTTCACAGAGGAAGAGCTAACTTCTTCCCTGGGCCTATCTTAGAATATCCTCTACCTTACCAGTTGTTAAAGGCTACCACTTTTCTCAGTGATCCGCTTACATGCTGCTAGTATAAAATTCAATCTGCTGAAAAAGTTTGGACACGGAGTGAATTTTATTAAAAAGCAAAAAGATTTTTCTGCACAACACGGTCCTCTGCTTCAAGCACAGCAGGAGTGTATGTGAGGGGAGGTGCTTATGTACCTGTATTAATGAAAAGGTACCTACATTGTAAGAACTTCAGGGTTTCAAAGTTAAGAGTTGGGCAGTTAGGAAGTAAACCTACAGAATTTGTCTGTACAATGCAAAGTTTCATTAAAGTGAAAGCACTGCTCTTTCACAGCTGAGGAGTATCAATAATAGGTTGAACTGGCTGTAGCTAGTGCATGAAAGGTACTGTAACGTCTTCTAAAACTGGAAGAAACTGGTGTTTTTCATATAGAAATGTGTATAGAAAAGATCTTAGGAACAGTGAAATAAAGGGAAAATATACTGGATTTTGTTATATTGTTAAATATCATTATTATTGTAAGCCATTAATAAGAAAATCAAGTTCCAGATGAAAAGGTAAACTTGATATATTTAATATTCCTCATTCAATGTAGATTAGGAATTCTGCTGTCTTCTCTTTTAGTGCTCTGTGCTGCAGCTGTCTCAACAGAGCACTTTCCATCTTCTCTTTGGGAAACCTTTTCATCCAATTGTTTCCATGAGAATCTTGGAGGAAAAAAATGTGATTTTGTGCCAGGAGTTAAATAATCCTGTATAGGAAATTGTTTGACAGAAGGCACAGTAGGTCACTTTGGCTTTCAAAATCTGTTCAGTTGTTCAGTTCCAATGAGTACATCATTCACGTGTACCTAAATCGACAACTGTTCAGACTCTTAACACATGAATTGCATCACTGTATCTCACTGAAGAATCCTTTCTATGAGTTTTTAGGTTTTGGCAGAAGTACTTTAAAGCTATTGTTATTAGACATGCTTTATCAGTTACTTGGGTAGTAAAGATACTGTGTAAGGGAATCGTACGAGAAAGTACTTTTTGTAATTCTTGAATTGCCGTGGTATATTCTTGAAAAATTATCACTCCATAATGTCCATTCTTTGTAGTGTATTTTAGGAACGATTTTTCTTGTAATCTCCAACATTGAGTATTTGAAATCTGAAATTGTTTGGAGGTGCTACTTTACCTGTGTCAGAAAATGACTGGAGTTTCAGAAGTACAAATATTTCATATGCAATATTTGTTCTTGGCAGTGGGTAGTAAATGCTGGGAATCAACAGACAACATTCTCATAAAAAAAGAGTTCCACATCTCAGTCTCAGTAGCAAATGTGTTGGAGCCTAAAGCATTGCAAAATTATTTATTTAGAGAAGTTAAATTACAAGTAAAAACTTTTGGTTCTTTCACTGCCCAAGAGATTGGGCAAGTTCTTAAGAGAAATCAGCATGCTTTTCTACCTGGTGGCCTCATTCTTTGTGTACTGATGAGTATTTCTAAAGAATAGAGTCTATTCTCTTCCTGTAATACTAACATCACAACTAAGCCAAAGTGACAAGTTTGTTTCTCTTACGTAATTCTAGACTTGATTCCTTAATATATTTTTGGTTTTCCACTCCTTTGTATAAAGGATCTAATTTTGGCACTAGTTTTGTATGCAATGAAGTGAACTGTACCCTGATTCCCCTTTGTTATAGGTATGTAGCCTAGAAGATAGTACAGATAACCAAAAGCACTATACAGGGTATTTTTTTATGAGACTGTGCTCCCTAGTCACAAACTATTAAAGCTATTATTATGTCATCATAGATCATAGAATGGTTAGAGTTGGAAAGCGACCTTAAAGATCATCTAGTTCCAACCCCCTGCCCTGGGTAGGGACATTTCCCACTAGACCAGGCTGCTGAAAGCCCCATCCAGCCTGGCCTTGAACACTTCCAGGGATGGGGCATCCACAGCCTCCCTGGGCAACCTGTTCCAGTGACTCACCACCCTCACAGGAATGAATTTCTTCTTAATATCTAATCTAAATCTCCCATCTTTCAGTTTAAAACCGTTACCCCTTGTGCTATCACTACACTCCGAGATCAAGAGTCCCTCCCCATCTTTCCTGTAGGCCCCCTTTAGGTACTTGGCCCTCTGGACTCGCTCCGTGCTGGGGGCTCCAGAGCTGGACGCAGTACTCCAGGTGGGGTCTCATGAGAGCAGAGTAGAGGGGTAGAATCATCTCCCTCAACCTGATGGCCACACTTCTTTTGTTGCAGCCCAGGATACAGTTGGCTTTCTGGGGTGTGAGCATACATTCCCTGGTCATGCTAAGCTTCTTATCAACCAACAGCCCCAAGTCTTTGTCCTCTGGACTGCTCTCAATCCATTCTCCGTCTAGCCTGTATTTGTGCCTAGGATTGCTGTGACCCAAGTACAGGACCTTTCATTTGGCCTGGTTTAACTTCATGAGGTTTACATGTGCCAACCTCTCAAGCCTGTCCAGGTCCCTCTGGATGGCCTCCCTTCCCTCCAGCGTGTCAGCCGCCCCACACAGCTTGGTGGTGTTGGCAAATGTGCTGAGGATGCACTCAATCCCACTGTCCATGTCACTGATAAAGATGTTAAACAGCACTGGTCCCAGTACTGACCCCTAAAGAACGCCACTTGTCACTGCTTGCCACTTGGACATCAAGCCTTTGACCGCGACTCTTTGAGTTTGGCTATCCAGCTGACTTTTTATCCATCAAATCCATGTCTCTCCAGTGTAGACTGTTAGTTAAAGCTCATTACATTGTCACTTGCATTAAAGGTATAATTCTTATTGATACTCTTATTGAGATATTGTAGATACTCTTATTGATACTCATTTCTCTCATTTCTGCTGTATGATTCTGTGATTTGCAGGGAACAAAATTTTTTACTTCTCAGGTTTTGTTCTACTTCTTCAATTTTTGAAGAATTCTGCAAAAGTCGTGATAGATTGCATAGATTCTTACATTTCATATTAAATATAAAGCAGTTTGAAATAACTGAGGGAAAAATTCAAAGAACAATAGTGAATAATAGATAAAATTTTAGCAGTGTTTTTGTAATAGCAGAATGGTGTCACTATCTTTATCAGCACGTCTTCAGCTCTACTACTTTTATTGTACAGCAAGGGATCCATTCCTACATGAAGTGGAGTTGAAGTGGTAAGCACAGCAGTTTGCACCTGAAAAAGAGGGATGGAAAAGGAAGTAGGCACCTGATCCTTCTTTCTAAGCAAGTGCAGTGGCTTCTTCCCAGCTGTTGTTTTAACAGGCTAATCCTCCTCACCTCTCCCCCTTTGCAAATAGTCTGCCTTTTGACGTTGGCTTAACACACAACATTATACAGCTGTAGTGTACTGCATCTGGTGGGCGGCATACATCTTCATAGAACCTAAATGCATTTCTTGTAGTGCAGAAGGGCATTTAGTGCTTTCTTAGTTTGGTTAATTGTTTTCTAAAAATGATTGTTCTCTTGGTTTTATGCCAGTGTATGGGGATGGGCAGCACCATAAAATTAAGATCTGTTTGTCTAGCATAAATATTTTATACACATTTACTATCTTAAAACTTTGTTTAGCGATCAGGGTTAAAAAATTATTATTAATGCTTAATACATAGTAGAGGTGATATATAGAAGGTGCACATGGTTTGGTTGCATAGGTGCACCAATTTCACTAACATTTCTATTACACAAATGGGGCAGGCATATCACTGATCTATGAAGTTTATGTAAATCAAATGCAACCAAGTTTAGCTCAAAACTTAGATACAAACCTAATGAGGTGCGGGAACAAGCTACAAATTCCACAGTGTTGCGTTCTCTGGTGTATTCATTTAAATTTTCAGCTTCTTTATTGTGTACAAAAATGTGAAGCATCTTCCCCAAAATGTTTTGCAAGCTGTAAGTAAGAATGAAACTGAGTGTTATAAAGTAAATCTTTTCATGAGTTTGATTTCAGTGGAAGAAAACAAGGTCGTTTAAGGAAAGTTACAATAAACACTAAATTATTACCTAATATAACCTTAGGTAATTCTTTGTTTACAAAAATAACTATCATTGGAGTCAAACTGTTAAAAATTAAATATATTCATGGCTTGGTCATGCGTAAGTCACTGAGTATTGCCAGAGGTACATCTACCAGCCAGTTGCTTTTTCTAGTCATATACACAGTGGAGTTGTACTGATAGAATCATCTGCTGATACTGGTTTATAAACAAGAAGAGCACTGAATTAGCTCCTGCCCTCTCAATCTCACGCCATAGGCATTAGATTACAATAAATGGTACAAAGGATCCCAGTGAAGAAAGTAAGGTGATTTGGAGAGAGCAAGTTGCAGGCAGAAGGAATCATGGATATGGGGAGAAACACAGAAAACAGAGTCTGTATTCAGTCTAATCTAACAGCAGTTATTGCTGTGACACTTTTGTTCCTCAACCAGATAAATTCTGTGGTGTCATTCTGGGATGTATGGGATCTTGGTGGCAGTATAGTCCCTGCAAATATGCTGAATGCAAGCAAACTTCAAATCGACATTCTTGTGCTGCAGAATTATTGTCAGTGGAAATGCGTATTGGTGCGTGCCGATGCACCAGTTTGTAGACTTCATTTTTAGTTGGCTACATTAATCAAGGTTTCATCTACCTTTGGCTGTTTGCAGATTTGAGTTGGGAGAAGAGGAGGAAAAAACACATGTTATTAGGTCAGTTATGGGAGAAATATGTACCAAGCTCACCATTGATAGGAGGGAAAGGAAATAGAGTAAGCCACCCTAGTATGTTTAGACACGTTTTCTTTTATTTTATGTAAAATAATTGTATAAAAGTCTGGGAGAGTTCTCAGTATGTGTCTATGTGTGTCTGACACACACAGCAGTATTTAAGATCAAAAAGCCCTAACAGGAACAAACACACACATCAGGGGCAGCGCTAGCCTGATGTCTACCTAGCCACCACCAGTCCATGCTCTGAACCCAAGCATAGCAATTGGTGCTTAGTTTAGCCTTACATCAGTTGTTCTCCACTACTCTGGACCTATGTAACAGTTGATGGGTTTTTACAGGCCCACATCATTATCTCTCATGGATAGCTTGTTGTTGAGGAAAAAATGACTGTCAGACTATTACTTTTAAGGTGCATGTGGCCAGGTTCATTGGTGTGGGTGTGATTTTTGTCAAAAGCTCTAGAATGACAGCAAACGCCTACTTCTGGGATTCCACCCTGTCCAGAAGCCCTCTGGATGCAGGCCATTCTTGACTCATATGGATCTGTAACAATTAATTTGACATCAAGGATTCAATGATAATCATAATGGTATACATGTGAAAGAACAGCTATTGCATGGTGTATCTCTGGCTGCAGCACCTCAATGATGTGTTAGGGCCACTATATTGTTAGAAAGTTACTAATTTTAGTGACAAGTTTTAAGACTTTTACAAACCTGATTGACTTAGTTTGCTTTGCAGCAGCAGCAAATGTGATCAGTTTTATCCTTTTGTCAAATTAACTGAGCAATTAGCCAAAGAAATTTGATTTTGGAGAACATCCTGTCAAGCCTTCCATCCATAAAAGAGACAGAGATTATCGTCACACAAGTTATTGGGGGCAGAGAATAAGAAAAATTCAAGGAAAGATAGCATATGATGGTGATAATGAGTGATTCAAAGCTGATCCTTATCCAAAAACTATTCAATGTATTGAAAGAAACCAACTGCTGCAACCTATATTTCTTATTGTACTAAGACAAGAAATAGTTAAGTGATTTTTAGGCAAGAAGCTCTGATCCGTGTAAGCTCGATTTTCTTTCCTGCAAAATAAGAGTAGGGAAGCAGAGAATAAGCTGAAATAGCTGTCTTGTGAATAGAAATTGCAGGCACACGTGTTATCTCCAGCAGAGGTATACTGAATAACCTTGAAGAAGGCATCTCATATCCAAGCTGAGAGATGAAATTTTTGTTCCTAAAGTATACACTTCTTACACAACTGGTTGACAGACGTGACTGACATTTTTATTGCGTATTTGACTGATCTGTCTCTGTAGTTCTTTGTCCAGTCTTCTGAGGTTCAGCTGTGGTCTGTGAGCTCTGTTGCAGAGGTATTTAGTTGATGAGGGCCTTCCAAGACTTCTGCTTTGAATGGAAAGCTCAAATAGGTAATAAAATGTTACCCATGATAATTCTGTAGCCTGTTAAATATAAATTATCTGCAAATGTGTCCATTAATTTACATAAATAGCTTTATGATGTGCTATACAGAGTCATAGATTTTAACTTTTTCAACAGAAAATATTTTCAAGAGAAGCAGTCTCAGTCATCTTAATTGAATTGAATTTATTATGACTTCTCAGTCTCATATTTGCATTTTAGTTGAAGAGATAAAACTATATTGCCATCCCCAAAACTCTTAAGAGTATATGAAATGTCTTGGTTCGTTGCTTACTATTAAGAGGTCAAACTTTGCTATGTTTAAGACCTGAAAGACAAAGATAAGGAGTTTCTGAACATTTCAAGACTAGTCCCAGGTCATTTAATTAAATCAGGCTGCAGTGGGTATATCCTTCAGAAGTTGTCTGGGAGGGCTTCCACAGGTTAGGAATTGAGCTAACTTAATTTATTTGGAGGCAAAGAAAGGCAGTGAAGCAGCAGAGAACTCTGTGAAACCAGTTGGCAGCAAGCCATCTGTTAAGCAACCACAACTACGTCAAAGATACCTAAAAATATATCACTTGATTTGGGAACATAATGCCCTAACTGCAATAAAAAGGCACTTTGGAAACAATAAAAAATGTGTTTTAAAATAAATTGTGTTTATTCATATAGCAATGAAATAGAAGAACTGCTCTCATGGACAATGTTAGTAAGTCCTGAATAGTTCCATGAAATAATTATTCGCTAGTCTATACTTCTCCTCTTTAGAGTAGAAACTGCTGTTTTATTTCAGTCCCATTGTCTCTCTCCGTGGTCCCCCCCCCAGCCTGACACTTCTACCGTGTCCTGTCTTCCTTTTTGCTTCTCCTGAGTTTCTCCCTCATGTATTGTCCATCCAAGCCACCTTCTGCAGTCTTATTTCCATTCCACTCATTTCATTCACTTGCGTTTGCTCTACTCATCCCTGCCCTTCGGACAATCCTGCTGCTTGGACTTCCTCTCAGCAATTCTTCCTTTCTACTTGGGCTTCCTTCTTCCCACATTCCTTTCTCCTGTCTAAACTACAAACCTCTCCTTTCTTTGCAACCTCCAGACTGGTCTTTCTGCACTTCTATCTCCTGAACTCTTGCTTTTACCTTCAAATACTTCCACTGCTGTGGAACCCCCGTCTTCCACTTCCGTATTGTATGCATCTGTTGTCTTTGCACTACCACCTTATGCAGGAGAAACTGGGGACACTTCCTTGCTGTCATTTTAGTATTTTATGCAAATTCATATAGTCGTCAGCTTTTGGTTTGAGAAATCAGTGTATAGCCTCAGTCCTGATGAAGGCATCAGTGTGACAGCCCTGAATGAAATCTCCTCGTCATTTTGTCCTGCTTCTGCCCACATAGTAGTATCGTCATCACCATTGTGAGAGAGCCAGGGGCAACAGCCTTGATTTGTGATTCATTTTGTGCCAACGTTATGGCCCCCTACAGCAGGCAAAAGCTGGCTGATGGTGAGAATATAAAGGAAAAAAATAACCATGAAACAGTTTAACAATCTTAATTCAGCCTTGCTAAAGTACTGCCGTGAAGGTGCCGAGTCACTAATTCTTTAATAGTCTGCACGCAGGTAGATGTTGGTACCAGGTAATTAATCCCTGAGCTGGACACAGATGAAAATCTAGTTTTCCCATCTCTCTTCCACTCTTCCTTCAAACCTGAAAAAGTATTAGAAAACCTGGCCACCAGCACTTTGGTACATTGTCAGGTGAAACAAAGAGTTGTTACAGATAAATACAAAGTATCTTCAAATCACTGCAGCGCTGCTGTATTCATTCATTTATGTGTAGCTAATTAAAAGCGTGCTTCCCAGTGTGATGGTGATTTCAGTTCTGTACACTGCACATTTTAAGTGGTGTTATTTGAGGACATCCCAATAGTGGACTTTCCAGTGCCTGATTTCAAGAGCAGATGTCACTGTAAAAGTTGTTTACTTAGCAGCAGCCTTTTTTGGTTGCATCCATCCAGTCAGGCTGCAAATATGAAACCAGGAAACATTCCCCTGTTTGTAGAAGTCTGCCTGCAGTAATAAATATAAGCATATATATTTTGAAGCAAGTATTTTTAGAAACTTCTATTGAGGGCTGTACTGCTGTTTGGACTTTCTGCCCTTTCAGATTTTATTGCTTAGTCTATACATTTTTAATAATCAGGTTGCCTGCTAGCAATGACATTTTGTGAAGGTCATTTTTCTTGTGAAGTTGGAGAATGGACTTGAATTTCATTGAAGGACTCCCCGAGCTGCAGGATCATTGTTTATGGAACTCTTTTGCATCTTGTACTACCTTTGAAGCCTCTTTAGAATTTTAACTAATGATATCTTCAAAGTGTCACTGTGCTCAAGGGCAAAAAAGAAGTCTCAAAATGCACTTTATATTAAAACCCGTTTTGAATAGCTTTGAAGCATGGTATTAGCTCAAATAAAATGCATAGATACAGACTTACTATGTATGCACACACAGAGAATTCCATGTTTCACCAACTTTTTCATTGTCAGCAAAGTGTTCCTTCGCCATTGCAATGCCTTTTTCTTCTATACTATAAAAATCATCATGTCTATGGATAGTCTTAATAATTTTTAATGTGATTTGATAATTTAATACCTCATCAGGTATCTTTAGGCGGTCTCTCTCAGTGGAGAGGTTTTAGTCTACATCATTCCTAGCATGCTGCTTCTCATTTCCCTTGTGTTGAAATACAGACACTAGGTTGTATTTGTATGCCTTTTCTGTTTCTGAGCAGGGAATATCGGATACTAAAACCAACATGCTATGCTTGATATAAAAGAGATTGTGGTGTCAGCTACTGAATTAAAATTGCTTGGTTTTGTATAAACCGAAGTTCTTGCTTCCCACAACTGAGCACATACCAAGTTTGCTTATTAATAAAAGATCTGAAGGTCTACTTGATAGCTGCGTCTGACATCTTCTGATGCTGATTTATCCCTTTAAAACGTGTTTACAGTTAGTGGCAAAGTTTGAGAATATGACCACTTGAATATCTGTACTGTTCAGGGATATTTCTTTTCTATTTTATTTATTGCTTCCTTTAAGTGTTTTAGCTAGTAGAGGACTCCTGGATCGTTCTCATAGGGATGCCATTGGGTTAATTATATCATTTTCCTTCTCTATGACTTCGTTATTCTATTTGTAAACTAGGATCTTACAGAAGTACAAGGATGTGATTTATAATTTAATCTTTCCCACAGAATAATCTGTCTGGTTTTCTTCTGTTTTCTTCTTTTGCTATATCAAAATGCCAAGAAAATTTAGCTTATTCAGAGTGTCTTATATTTAAGATGTACTTTTCTATTTCTATTTTGATAGCTGTACTATCAAAGCGTTGTAGTTTGACTGGATGTTTTACAATGAATTCCAGTTTTATGGGCATTGCTAACGTTTTAGCTGTGACAAATAACTTAAAATTTCAGAAAATGAAACAAGATGATCCACTGAACAGCAACTATTGTGAAGGACGTGAAGAAAGGGTAGGACTGTAACCTGCCTTTGGGGTGTTATGTCTAACTAAAGTTAGAGCTTGGGAGACTGGATGGATTATGTGTTTGAGAAAATTTGTGTTAGGAAGTAAGGACAGAAGGTTGTGCACATCCCAGAAAAATAATCTTCCACCTGATGCCCTGTGTAGAGAAAGGACTGAAAAGACAAGAATTTTCAGACTCTGCTTCCAGGCTTCTTGATGCCCACTGCATATGGATCACTTGTGAATAAAAGCCACCAGTTTATTTGGAATGGCTGTTTTGCTGATACGATCAAAAGGGAAGGCCTCAGCCTCTGGCCATTATCATTACCATTTTAGTATGTTCCTGCCTGCCTGCTACAGGGGCTTCCCTTTGCAAGGTTTTTTTTTCTGTCTTCTGTGCAGACTGATTCACCCTTCTCATGCCTGGGAAAATATCAATGGGAAAGTGCACGAGACTGATGAGGAAAAGAAGGCGGTTACATTTGGTCTTTTCTTTGCTTATTCCCAAACATTCTTTCCTTTCTGTTTGAGGGAGTTGTTGTTATATATGTAGTGTTTTTTAACATTTCCTATATATAGGGTCCTGACTTTTAACATTTTCTGTGAGTCTTTACAGTACAGCTAACAGTGCTTCTTCCCAACTCCTTGTCTTTCCCTATTTTACACAACAAAGAGAGAATTCTGTAACATATTTCAGTGTTGAGAATTTAGCAAGGACATCTCTTGGCAGAAACAAAAAAAAGAAGATATTCTTACCCAAATTTTAGCTGGTTTCATATTTTTCCTGTCCTTGTACTTCAACACTCACTTTGCTATTTAATCTTTGATTGCAGGCTACTAAAGAAGTAATAGAGCGAGAAGCCCCAGGGATGGCCCTGGCAATGCTGATGGGATCACTTAATGTTACTCCTCTGGGCATGCTCTCTAGGTAAGACTGTTTCCTTCAAAATACGAGGTGGACTATTTGCTTAGAAAGAAACATTGTCATGAAATTACTATACACAAATAACTGAAAGTTGCCACTGTTATCAAGACTAGAAGTCTTAACTTCAGAGAAGTGGACAAATTCCAGGAATGGTAATTTCATTGTCTCATTTAATTCCCTTTGTTGTCTCCATTAGACACTGTATCCTCCTTCATTTTCTGTGCCAATTTGTAATATTGATGCATGCTGTTTAACAGCTGTCTTTTCATCCTAGAGCTGTGGCATTTCAGTGGTGAGTGAAGAATTCTTCTAGATGTTGTTCATCAAATGCTAAGAATACTTTGTTTAGCAAAAAAAAACCCTTGATAAATACAAATGTATTGTTTTGATACTGCTTTTATTCCAATATCAACAAAAGCTCTCTGAGTAATTTAAGTGGTATTTTATCCCATGCTTTCAGAGGCAGTACTTTAACTCCTTGAGTTTGGAATTTCCTACTAAGCAATTAGTAACCGTTTCTTGGCCTGTTGATGTTTTGGTTTTGTTTTTTTTTTTTCTATAGTTACATCTCTTGGTATCCTGTATTTCTTTCTGGAGTTGAATTTTTATTTTATTCCGTCAATTTATGTCATTTTACCTAAGATGGACTTAGTAATATCAATACCTTTCATAAGTTGGTTTGTGCTTGCACGTTATTTGAAGGTAAATAAGAAACAATGACTCTTACTGGTTTTTGATTTCTCATTGCATAATGAGGATATAAAAAGAAAATAGTTATATAAGAAATAAAGAAGGAACTTTCAAACCTGCAACTTTGTATTCAAATACTTGCATTTTTAAAGGACATTTAGATGAGAGGTTTAGTGATTCGACAAAGTATTTTAAAACTTTTCATATCATGTATCACATAGATGAAAGGGCAACATTAACAAGTTAACACCTTCGTATTCTGTCCAAATTAGCAAGTATGTTTTTATCGGATATAATTTTTTTATATGATAGTTTTGTGTTTATCTGAAGGGAAAGGATAATAGATGCCATCATAATGAGAGAAAAGATTAATTTAGCTGTTACGTTTCTGATCAAGAAAAGGATAGCCATTTAGAAGACACTACCAAGTTTGATTTAGGATGTGGTATGATCAGGATGGCTGAAAGGATGTCGTAATGAAAGTGGAACCAAAATGCTGGATTGCAACCTGACTCTGTTGTATGTATAGCAAGAAAACGTCCCTTAAACTACATCCATTTTCAGTAGTAATTGATGACAATGATGGGAGATAACGTTACAAAGATTCTGCATGCAATCAAATTAGGCTTTTAAAAAATTTAGGCCTTTACTTCTGGCCTAAACGTTATCAGCATGCAAAAGTCCATTATTTTTATAACACTGTTCAGATCATAAAGTTAAGTACACAAAAATTACAAAATTAAAACATTATGATTTCTTGTGCAACCTCAGTTCTGCGTGAATGTGCATGTGTGTTATGATTATGGTTTTTTGTAGAATTCCTCTGCAAATGCTTAAGATGGAGGAAGGAAATTTACTTTTTTGGTTTGGTTGTCCTATGTGTAATCCTGTATCAGTTTTGGTGCTCTTTGTTCAGAATATTCTCCGAATGCAGATTCACTTCCTCTGTGATTTGTCTTACATCACTTGTTATTCCAAGACACAAATTGTTAATATATTTTCACAGAAAATTCTGTAAATTGAGGTAGTGTTGTAATTCCCCCTGACAACGAGAACTAAGACACACATTGAGTGGTCAAAAAACATACACTAATTTTAGATACATAGTTTGAGAAATGTAGGTCCTAATTTTTCAAAGTATTGAATATTAAATGTCACTTGTCCTAAGCTTACCTCTCATTGACTTCATTTTGAAATAAAGTTCTGATTGATAATTTAGCATGTAATTTCTTTGACTTTAAAAAAAAAAAACAAAAGCAGAAGTTCTGTTATGCAACATTGCAACATTAAGCTGACACTTCAATAAATCACCTGCAGGTTTGGAAATGTTAGGTCAATCGTGTTGAATTTTATCACATAAACTTTCAAAAATTGTTACAAGTTGTAGGCTGTCTTTCTAACTAAGAACCGGCATTAAGAAATAGTGAGTTATTTTGTAGACTTGATTCACAGATACGGGCAAATGAGGGGCTCTGAGACTCTCATAGTTTGGATTCAGTCCCAGGATCCAGCAGGAAGTATCTTAGAGCAGCATAGACCTTTTTATGTATTTCCTGAAAGTGTTTCCTTTTCTGTGACATTCCAAAAACTGTCCTTGTCCCACAATTATCTCTTCCCTTCACCTTTCTTACCTATCAGCAACCCAGGCTGTGCCAGTCCTTACTGAGGCTTTTTAAAGCACTCTCTGTCTCCTTGCCCATCTATTCTGCTTTTACCAGCATAATTTCTTCCCATGGAGATCATGGTTTTTTCCTAGAAATCATGTTCCCCATTCCTACTTCTGCAGCAGACCTGTATTTCTTCCCTCCCACATCCATCTTTTTCTTTCTCCTACGTCCTGTTTTTCTTTCTTCTCCCTTACTTCTATTTGTACTCTTCTTTCTCGGACTTGTTTGTTTTTTCTTAAACATCACAAGGCTGAGGATAACATGAGATCCGCAGCATCTCCCTCAACTGTTCTACATTTGGAGGAATACCATTAATTTATGTCTCAAATTACCCAGAATGTATGCACATTTTGTGTGCTTCTATGTTGTGAGCACACAGAGTATTTTTTGCAAGCCAAGCAGTTCTTAGGTACTTTTATTTACTTTTGCAGGCTCTCTTGAGAGATTTTTGGCAGCTCCATTTCTGTCTTGAGCCACAAGATGTGATTATTGGCAGCTGAAACTTGTAGCTTTCAGAAGAATGGCTGATGATTTAGTCCTTTTTTATTATTGGTTGGTTTTACTGGTCATTTAACTTATAAAATTCAAAACTATTTAAAGCAGAATAAAGGAACCAAGGAGAAGATTATTAAAGGAGCTATCTGCCAAATACAATTCCACCTCATTTGAATTCCTCTGTGGATAATTCCTCTCTCTTTTATTTTGAATCTGTCATAAACTGTATCCCACATATGGGATTTGCTGGATTGAGTTTGTAGTCTTTAAATTTGACTACTGCAACAAGAGTAAATGAGCTCATTTCTTTAACTCAGGCTCTTCATCTTTTTGTTGCAGTATGACATTCCTCAGCTACCTGGAATTCTTTCTTGACCGAGGGTATATAGTGTGCAAGAAGTGAATATGAGAAAACAGAGGGTAGGAGTCAGACAGTATTCAAGCCGCCAATTGAAAAGACTTCTCTTCGGGCTGGCTTGACTGTGATGTCAGAAGTTCATTTTGTGTCACAAAAATGGTCTCTGTGCTATTGAATTGTAAGCATTATGACAGCTATCACTAGGAGACTTGCTATCCTGCTAGAAAATGCCATGCACCAATAAGTGACATTCATCACTGAGAATTATTTCTCTAAGAAGAAATCCAGGGAAGTTGGCAACCCCACAAAACGTGTCCTTTGGCTCAAAATTTTTGGTAATTCCCTATCAAGAAATTATTTTCTTTTCTATTCTGTCTTCATTTATAGCTCATGTTTTTATTTGATAAAGAGGTGGTTACACAATTCCTTTCAACTGTAGCCTCTCTATCTTTGTGGTTTAGTTTCATCCTTCTTTTTTCTTATCCATGTATCCCAGCCCTGGGGTTTCACCACTGATTTGGTAAACAGTGCAGAAGAGCAGGAGACACTCTTTACAACCTCGAAACTAAATCCAGTAATTTTAATATTTTTTTTCTTTAAAAATATTTAGCTAAAAGGAGAAAGAGGTAAATAACAGAAAGCATTCAGTGCTTAGGTATCTAAGTTCAGCCCTTCATCAAGACCAAAGGAATTCCCTAAAGACAAAAAAAACAAAATAAAATCTTCTATCTTCAATAGTTGGTTTTGTCTTCTTTTTTTTTTGAGGGGGAAGGAAAGACTGCTGGGAAGAATTAGATATGAATTGCTTAAGTGCAATTTTCACTTGAGAATTACTTCCTTCTGTGCTTTTCTTATGCTGCACCTTTGAAAAAAAGGAAGAAGACATGTTTGAATTAATGCAACCAGCATGACTTATTATTTTTACCTGGCAAGGGAAATAGTATTTCACACCACCAGTTACATTACAAAGGAACCATGTGTATAAGCAAATAGGGACTATATGGATGTAAGTAAACAGTGCAATGAAAGGACCTACACAGATCTAAAGAAGATGGAAATCTAGCCAGTGTTTATACTGTCTATTAAATGTTAGACTCTGTCAGCCTTGTTTGGTGCTCTTCCAGCTCAGCTTCTCCTGAGCTGTTATATGAGAACATGATCAGCAAATATTTTTAGATGTTGGAAATTGAGTTTACAAATTCTGATAAATAATACAATTTACCTTAAGTGCTCTGTTCTTGTTTCTACACTGGAGAAAGTTGCATGCAAGAATTTCACTCTGGGTTTCTTTCTTTTCAGACCTGTGTGTGGAATCAGAGGGAAAACTCTCATAATTAATCTGCCAGGTAGCAAGAAAGGGTCACAGGTAAGAAGTGTTCTTACTGATCTGCTACTGAGGACCCGTGATGAGTACCTCCCGTTGTTCTGAATGGCAGAAAGTACCCACTACAACAAATTTTACAAAAATGTATTGAAATGCATGTTCATATAACTGAATTCACCATCACTCTCAGTCAGGGACAATACAATTCTGATCTGATTGAAGGCACTGTGTGACCAGGACAGCATTACATGTAATGCAAGAGAGCACTCACTGTAGTAGGCAGTGCTAATGAAGAGTCTGGTGTTCTCTTAAATTTCCTACTTCTTCTCTAGTCAGACTGTACCTGATCCCTGTGTTGCCTACAGCTTCCAAGAGAGCATTGTTTTTCACACAAAAGTAATAGGAAGGCCCAGTGTGTGGTAGAACTTGTTAGACTTTGAAGAATATTCCCAATTTTGGTCAGCAAGAGGGAAAAAAAGGAGTCTGAGACTTTTAAAATCTTTTGGATATGGGTATCAGACTTTGCACCCTTTAGATAGTTTGTTTTCTTCCTACATTTTACTCAGTTTAGACAGGGAAGTTAGGCTTTCAGTTTTTATTCATGTTTACTTTCTGACTGTAGAGCTGAGGGAAACACAATTAAACACCAGGAGGAATTTTGTGTGTGTTAGTAAGGCTGGATCTTTCCAGTACTCACTCTTTCTGTGCAGTTTGCTGATAGATCCAGAAAAAGCAGCCTTCTCCACACAGTATTGCGAAGCTGAAAAGTGGACTGTGCAACCCGATACAAACCTCCCGCATCTATCACGAGGACGTATTTCTCCAGGGCTCAGACTATGTCAGTGGCCTTGTTAAAAAATGTTTTTACCCCTGGCCTCTAACAAATGCGTACCTGGTAGTTCATCAGCATCTTCTGAACCAGTAGCACCCAGCCACAGAGAAGACACTACTAATGTGTTTGGCAGCACAGCCCTGAAGTCACTGTTGCTTGAAAGACTTATGTCTGGAGATAAATAAAAATTGTTCATGTGGGCTGTCACCTGGAAGTTGAAGAGAAAGTGTTTTGAATACCATTATCTTAGGCAGCCATCACAGGTTTTCAGATGCACTGTCTGGTGCATTGTTTCAGTTCAAGGATTCAGTGAGCCCTTCCATGATTCTGCCATTCCTTAGAGCGTTTTTAGAAATCTAATGAGACTCTGTAATTGAAAAGAAGTTTAAAAGCCTTCAAAACATGCAACAAGCATTGGAGGATGGTGGGGCAGGAGTATTTGAACCTATTTGAACCTATTTGATAAGCTTCCACTTATGAGTGGGTAGTCATATGAATGTACATGTATTTAACATAGCAGTGAGCCCCACATCTTAGGGAACTGATGCACCAGTAAGAAGATTTTTTTCAGAAGTCTGTACTGCTTTTGTTGAATTATGGAAGGATGAAATAGCCTACAATGTGTTTTGTTGTGCCCAGTAGCACTCCTAACGTGCTAGGTACAGAAAAAATTGTCGTTTTCTGCCCAAAGGCACTCAGACTGTGAAGATAGGTAAATTGTAGAAAGAAGATGAGGAAATGAAAAATGTTAATAAGTATTTTAACAATAGTTCAATATAAAATAAGTAATAAAAAAGGTATTCTGCTGGAAAAACAAAATGTCATATGATTTCATTATACAAGATACAAGCAAGCTTGTTATAAACTGATGATTTATTTGTTCCTGTCATGATGATACTCTGTTCTGTCACAATATATTTTAATATGAAACATCTTTAAAGTATCATATTCCAGAAAAGATTTTTAACATGAATAGTAGAGAAAATTGATCCATAATAGACTGGATCTCAAGAACCAAATAGGACAGATTGTTACCAGGAATTTCTCTCATGCCTCTCTTTTATGACTTGCTGTGTTCCTTTCCATTGTATTAATACAATCATATAAGAAGCTTATATAAAGCAATGAAATTGCATCACTATACATATTTCATTAATACAATACTAAAATATTCATAGAAAATGGCAGCAGTCATCTCAAGGATGGATACAATGTCACATGTGTGTTCTCCAGAGAGCATCGGTGTGTCGTGTACCACTGAATCAAGATTTATAGAATACTTCCATTTTTGTGTTGTTCTGGTCTGTTTACATTTCTTTTAGCCTTGCAAAAGGTATTAAATGTTATGAAAGAGGGCAAAGTGTGAAATTACCAGATGCTTGTTGAAATAATTTGGTCTATGGCAATTTTCATACCAGTACTAACAGTTGCCTAAAACAATGAGTTTTACAAATAGCATGAGCTTTTCAAGTACCTACTGGGAACCTATTCATCAACAGTCAAGCCAGCACGGCTTTATTTCAGTGGTAGGAGGGGGGTACATGCTTCTTTAATGAGTTAATCATTAGTGTACTTTTTGATGATTTTTGGTCAGTTCACAGATTGTTGTCATTGTTTACCACTTACTTGAGGTCTGCTTTTTTACTGAAAATAATGCTGGTTGCATGCTTCAGTATTTTAAACCATTTTTAAAATAAAACTGTGGAGGCACAATAACTGAGGTTTGCAGTTAGATTAGAACTTATAATTCTTTATTAAGTTTACAAGTATATTTTAATATATATTCATTAAATACAGCATCTTATGCTCATCCAGTTTACTACAGCTCTCCAAAGTGCCAAACTAAATGTTTAAAGAATTTATAAAGCTATGAAGTAGCTTGACTTTTAATTTCTATTAAAGGAGTGACTGAAAGGTGGGTTCTTATTTAGAAGCTTTGAGGAAACTCACAATTTTTGAGAGTCATATTTTTGACTTACAAAGTGGCTTATATAAACTTTAGTAATTTCTGGTGAATAGTTTGCTCTTTATTTTGTTTACATAGTCATTTTTATTTATTGAAAATATTTCTTACACTATTTACAAAATATTTATCGTTAGTTATTTTCTGTATACTCGGAAGCACTGGAATACGTTTTTAAAAATCTACCTTATGATTGAAACAAAACTGAAAATTAGGTGCAACAAGAGGAATAATGTCAGCTTTTGCTGTCAACTTGTATGTTCCCTAACTGCACTGCCATGGCAATTCATTCTTGTGACCCTGCCATCATTTTCTAGTAATTAACTGTTTGCATGCATTCTGCTCAAATGACATTACTGAGGTGCCTGGGAGGAGGATGAGAGCCAGTAGTCACAAACTGAAGAAAGTATCTTCCAGCTGGATAAAAAGAAAAGGAAAAAAAAATCACTTTGAAGGTAATAAAGCATTAGAACAGGTTGTCAGGAAGGTTCGTGGAGTCTCTGTTCTTGGATCTTTCCAAGACTTTACTGAACAAAGCCCTAAGCAACCTGTCTGAATTTCATACTGACCCTGATCTGAGCAGGAGCCTGCACGGTGTGACATCCTTTGGTTCCTCTTTGATTTGATGAAATACTAGCGTATTTTGGCAGCAGAGGTAGCTATGTATGTGTATGCCCATTATGGAACAAGAACAGTTACATGGTATCTGCATTTTTGCTTTCTCCAGCCATATAATATAAACTTTCTAATTGTTTTTAAGATCATAGAGCAAGGAGAGGATTGAAAAATAGATTATTTATGAAAAAAAATTCTGAGTTACATAAAACTACAATGCATTCAGTGTAGTTTGTCATTCTTCCAGTTTATAGGATAAGTCCATGAATAAAAAAGGATATAATTATATAAAAGTATAATTATGGAAACCCTTATGAATTGTTCTCTATCTGTGAAGGACTATAGTAGGAATGATTTGAAGCTAATATCCTTGCAAGGATAGAGTTAATGTTTTTATTCTGAATTTCTATAGCATTCTGCCAACTGCTGTAAAATGGTTTCTGTATTATGTATTCATGAAAATTTAACTCTTGTTTCATGAAGTTTTAATCCAATATTAGCTTAATTACAGTAGCCCTGTTGTACAGCTTACTATATTTGCATGAAAAAAAGGCAAAAATCTATAGTCCCCAGTTCTAGTTCTGGGTTTCTTTTTCTACATTCTGTGAGCAATTGCATAGAGCATTTAAGGTTTTATTTATGGTCGAGTGAAAAGATACATCTAAATCCCGAATATCGTTGAAAAGTAAATCTGAAAAATCTCTATTTGCTTCTGCAGGTGACTTTTCATAGTCCTTTCTCTTCTTGTTGTGCATAGGAATGCTTTCAGTTTATACTGCCAGCCCTACCTCATGCCATTGATCTTTTGCGGGATGCCATTGTAAAAGTAAAGGAGGTACACGATGAGCTTGAAGATCTACCTTCACCACCACCTCCTCTTTCTCCTCCTCCAACCACCAGCCCTCACAAGCAGACAGAAGACAAAGGAGTACAGTGTGAGGAAGAGGAGGAAGAGAAGAAGGACAGTGGAGTTGCCTCAACAGAGGACAGTTCTTCTTCACATATAACAGCAGCAGCCATTGCAGCTAAGGTGAGTCTGGCTTGTTTCCCTACGAGACCCTTTAGTTTCCATCTCGGGTACTTTCCACCAATGTTCATTTGTGTGTTAAGACTATACATTGCTGTCTGTGTCGTCAAACAGATGTATTTTAGATACATTTTGTAGAAATATAGCTTCATAAAAATATATTAATCCTGATCTCAAATTTCAGTGGGAGATTAGTTATTATCTTGATGATAACACGCATTTTTATGATACCATTCTGATGTGACAGACATTTTTAGTAGGTTTCTTGAAGTCAAAATGCCTGAACGTGCAAAGTCCAGTAGGTGGCTTATTAAGGAATCACTACAAAATTTTCTAAGCCATAATATCTATTTTTAAAAGAAAATGTTGATTAAAAGTATGTCAGATAGTTAACAGGTTAAGTAATGAGCTGTCCAGACTACTGTATCCCAGTGTGCATGTCTACATAAGAGATGTGAAATTCTGCTGCAAAACTAAATGTTATCACATTGTCTTTATAGCCTTGCTTTAATCAGTAATCATAGATCAACATTACTCAAATCAAAATAATAAATTTTAAGGCTACAAAAGAAAAAATTAGATAACACTTGTTAATTATTTCAGTTCAAATTTTATATGTTTTCCAAAGAAATATCATATTATTTGAAGCAATATATAAATATTTACCTCAGTCTTAATTCTTCAGTGTTCAAATGGAAAGGCAATATATTCCTACATGTTTGGAACAGGCTTTTTCCAAACTGCTTTGTTCTATTTTTACTCCAGAAATTGTGCTTTTAAGTCTTATTATGCAAATTGAAAGTCTGAGTAACTCAAAATTATATTAAACAATTTCTAAACCAAAGCAGCAACATTCTAACTCCAGAAATGTGAATTCAGGTCTGAGACATCTTGACATTTCTAAGACAGCTGCAGCTGGAGATCATCTCCTCCTGTATAGAAAATCCTAATTACATATAACTTTACTGGGATGAATTAAGGTAATTAGCACTTGCAAGTTTCAGTTTTTATTAATGCAAATTTAAAATTCTTTGATTTCTTTTGATATAGGCACAGGTAAATAATATGTGCAATTTTTAAAGGCAGAAAATACCTGAGATCTGAACTGGCTGTGTTCATATGAGCTTGGCATTTCAGTGTCATGCTTGTTTTCGCCTCATTCCCTTTCGATCATTTGCTTGTATAGTTCCATGTTTTCCTGTCACTGTATTCATAGCTGTTATGTGTTGTGCATTAGAAGCATCCATCCTACACCAGTTCAGCTGTTATCATGGCAAAAGGTGAACAGCCCATCCCTGGTCTCATCAGTTATTGCCATCACGCAGCAGGCAGTGCAGGAGAACCGGTAAGAGACACTTCCAAGAGGCTTTTGCACTAACAGTAGCTAAAAATACACTGCCTGCCTCCTCGTCTGCTGTGTGAACAGACAGTGTTACTTACTTTCTTCTAACAAAGAACATGCCTTTAGAGAACATGCTACAGAAAATATTCTGTTTAAGATACGGGGCTAAACAAGGTAAAGTTTGTGTGCACTGTCAGTTTGAATCATTTGGCTGCTGAGATAATCATTGCTATAAAGCCTGTGTTTCTGATTAGTCATCGGCTTTATCATCTAATATACTCAATAATTGAATATAATTAAAACGATCTCCTAAAATTATTGCTTTAGAGCTATGATATTTTGGTAACTTTCCCCCCTTCATTTGCCTTGCTTTGCGGCTTTCTCTCAATAGTTTGTTTGTCAACATAATACTGGATTTGCACTGTGTGCTTATAGTTTGTTTTCATCACTTGCAGTTTCTCTTATTTTTGTAATCTGTTTAGAAGTAGAATTTCTCAGATATAGAAGAAAAGACTTGAAGAATCAGGATACGGTGGACTTACTATAAATTACTGGATTTTAGTGAATAGTAGGCAACTATTTCAATGAATGTTAGAAAGGACTTTGTTTATTATAATACAGAGATTGTAACTTGGGCTCAAGTAAAATACTGTGCTTTATTTTCCATCTCCCGAAGGTTTAGCCTAGGCTTGAATCAAGATAGAATAACGGCCATGGTATCATCAGGAATGAAATGTAATTTACTGTATTCGTAACTGTAGGTTAGAGAAACCTGAGGAAGGCAGTTGGCCTAGAGAGAGTTGTGCTGCCTGACCCATTCATTCCATGTCAGCCAGCAAACGGAGTGTAAGCTCTTTGGAAAATACGTCACTAGAGGCTGCGCTTTCTTATTCCCTTAGGCAAATAGTCATTTAAACCATCAATGAAATAGTTTAACACTTCTGTATTTAAAACATCATGACCATGTCTCTTGAAAAATCACTCAGGAAATGTGAAGGCTTTAAAGTTCACAAACCTGATGATAAAGCTATATATGTGTACATACATATATACAAACATTTATTCCAGTAATGGCATTTTTTTGAGTGGAGATTACTAAACTAGAATTGGGACCATATTCTTCAGTATCATTAAAACAGTGAATTCAGCCTCTCTGAAGCATGCTGTTAAGCTGTCATCCAGGTTTCTGTGCCCTTTTGTAAATTACTCTTGAGATTATTTTTTTTTAGTGCATTCTATAATCCAAATCAGAACTTCAGACTCAGCAGGAAGTGGCTACATTTTCAGAAGATTGTTGGGTTTTTTTAAGCTGTCCTTTCTCTATATTTTTAATATATTTTTCCTCACATATAACAATCATAGTTACTACCATCCACAGCTTGGTTTTTTAGTACCTCACCAACACATCTTTGTTCCAGTCCTGGGCAAAAGAAAATAAAGAGCTCATATCTTTTCCTTTTTCTCCTTCTTGTCAGCACTTAGTTCTCTAATTTGAAAACACAAATGCTTAGACTGATACATAAGTACTTCTGGAAAAGATCATATCAGATAAAAATTTGTAGAAGCAATGACTGATGATATGGTGGATGTCTTTCTCTGTCACTTCATTCATTTCTCATTTGTTTCTTTCTCCAACAGTATGTTTCAATAGGTTTTCCACTCCAGCTAATGCAAACAGAAACTATTTTCACTGAACTTAGAGTTTTACTGTACACCATTTAGAGTTTTGAGACCTCTCCCCTCCATGAACTTTGCTTGAAACTGGGAAGTGAGTTGAAAAATTTTAGAGGGAGACATCATAAATACTCACAGCATGACTTTGTGAAAGTTTAAAAAAAAAAAAATCTATCCAATACACAATAATATTCCTGCCCTTCCTTATTGCAGTTTTCCACTCTCCAGGAAACACAGAAATTTCTTATGAGTTTATCAGCATCTTTGACAGGGTTAACAAGAAGTTGCTTGACTGGAGACATACGTTACATAAATTTAATTTTAAATGGAAAAAAGCTTATTAAGTACAAATAACTGAGAAAAATGAGACATTCTCCATATCACATAACATATATGCATAGAAATACCAATCATATTCTCTTGCCCCTTTCACTTAATGAGCAGTATATATCCCTTATATTTTTTATATTTTTATGTTTATGCAGTATACATATTAATGCCTTCTCTGAAATCAGCAGGTTTTAGTGGTTTAAAGAGAATATTAATGCCTGTTTTAGCAATACAACACACTCCACTGTCAGATTAGAGAAGTAAACCTCTTGAGAGCAAAATTTGTAACTGTGAACTAACTTAATTCTCTCAGAGACATTTTGTGTCTGCGAAGCTGAAACTTCAAGTTCTAGATAGGTTTATATATGGATTGGTTTATGGCAATTGTATTTTCTGTAAAGGTAGTGATTAGGGAATAATTCTCATTGAAATGAAATGCCTGTAACCATCTTTTCCCTTTATTTTCAGCTTACTTTTCTGATTAATGTCCTGGCTGAAATTTTACTTAGACTTTAATTTTTCTAACAGTCAAAAATCAGTACTTCATGTGCAGTTCAATGGAGACTGGAATTGTCTCGGTCACTTTGTTGCAGAGAGAGTTTTTTGTTCTGAAAAAGGTGATATTGGATAAAATTTTAGAAGCAATGGTTGATGATATGGTAGATAGAAAAAATGGCATTTTTATAAATTTATTTAAAGCAATATTATATTTGTATTGTGAGATCTTGGAGTATATAAAAGAGGTAATGGAACTGTACACAATCATGTCAAGATGTGTGCAGCTTTTTGTCAGAGGAAGGTAAAGAAAAGGTGTCTTATTTGAAGACTTAAAACTGTTCTTTCTTTTATTGTGTCTTATTTTATGCCTTTGTCAAAATGCAATTTTTTGCTGTATTGTCTTTAGTCATGGAGATTAAAATGAATCATTAAAAATTTTAAGTACTATTGGAGCTATATAAAACTTAGGGATGTCAGCCTTTTTTTGTGTTTAGCATATTTAAGATGGGATTTCAGGAGAAAAAGAGAGCAGAAGGGAAATGGTGCTTCTGACATGGACCCGTTGGAGCAAGTCCATAGGAGGGCTGCAAAGATGATCCGAGGGCTGGAGCACCTCTCTTACAAAGACAAGCTGAGAGGGTTGGGGTTGTTTGGCCTGGAGAAGAGAAGGCTCCAGGGAGACCTTACAGCAGCCTTCCAGTATCTGAAGGGGGCCTACAGGAAAGATGAGGAGGGACTTTTTATCAGGGAGTGGAACGATAGAACAGGGGTAACGATTTTAAACTGAAAAAGGGGAGATTTAATTTAGATAGTAGGAAGAAATTCTTTACTGTGAGGGTGGCGAGACACTGGAACAGATTGCCCAGGGAAGCTGTGGATGCCCCATCCCTGGAAGTGTCCAAGGCCAGGCTGGATGGGGCTTTGAGCAGCCTGGTCCTGGGGTGGTGGGGTGGGATTGGGAGGTGTCCCTACCCAGGGCAGGGGGTTGGAACTAGATGATCTTTAGGGTCCCCTCCAATCCGAACCATTCTATGACTGCAAACTGTTTCCATGATCAGAATATCATTATCCCTCTTTACATGTATTTATTGCACATCTGTAACATGCCATTTGCAAATCCTAGTCCTCCAAGTCGATACCAACTAGGCACTGTTTCTGGAGGGGAAGGTATCCCCAGCAAAACTGTCTGGAGTGAAGAGAAACTCTGCTGACTTCATAATTTGTAGGGGAAATTGCATCAGAAGTTACTTAGGCTTGAAAGATCTTCTGAGGAAAGTTGGTGTTTTTTAAATGCTGACAGAAATTGACAGGCGAAAAAACCTGTTAGTCTAGAAACACAGCAGTAGAGCAAAAAGCAGGCAGTCAGTGGCATACTGAGAACAAGATCTGTTTCCAGACAACTTATAAACAGGTTATAATAATGAGAAACTCTAAGGTGTAGAGGAGGGTTTATAGTAAAATAAGATTCCCTGGGTATAACCCAGTATCTTTAACTCAAGGTTCTTAAGTTAGAGTCAGTATTTATAGATGGGAACGAAGGAAGTTGAAGAGGAAATAAAAGACATAAAAAAGCAGTATTTAATGACTTGAGTCTTAAGATTGGTCATTTTTACTGCACACAAGCAACAAAGCTGTCTTAATATCCTGACACTGGTCCTAGGGACGCAACAGATTTTAAAAGCTAGGATTTAAGCTTATTCCTGCAAGGAGTTATTTTCTCTTATGAGAAATTTTCCCACTCAATGACATATCTTCAGAGAGTTTCAGTCATTGCTAATGAGTGGGTTTCTGTTCAGAATATTGTCGCCTACTTAGAGAATGGGAAGTCTGCCTGCTTTTCAGGCCACAGTACAAATCACCGTTGGGTTTCAAACAGAGGCTTAAGAGGAAAAGCATTACTTTCTTCTTGTTTCCTGTCGTAGTATGTCAGATTCATAGGTTTTTCAGGATTAATAGTATGTTCTCTGCTACTTCAGTTAGAATATGATTTTACATATTTGCTTGGTATGTGTTATTGAAAGGAGAATATGCCATTGACCACTGCCAGCACTGCATATGAGGAGGTATGCAAACTGAGAGTGGGATATTCCTACATTTTTTGATGTAAGGTTTTGAGTAAGTTTTAAATACAGTATATTTTTTACTATTAATTTCGTCTCTCTTCTTTTTAAGATTCCAGATTCCATCATCTCTCGTGGTGTTCAGGTGCTCCCACGTGATACAGCCTCCCTCAGCACTACTCCTTCAGAATCTCCTCGTGCCCAGGCCACCTCTCGTCTCTCCACTGCATCCTGCCCAACACCAAAAGTAAGTATATTTATGCCTTGCAAGCTCCATGCTCAGACATATAATCTATCAGATTAATATATTGCCTCTGCTAAACAAGGTTGGTTTGCATGCGAGGGTTGTATCATTCTAAGTAATAGATGCAAATAAATGATATAAAAATAAATAAAATGCAAGACAGTATAGTTCATCCCATGTGTACTGTTGCACAATTGAGTGTGTGGGTCCACCAACACGTTATGGTTGCTGAAGTTTCATGTTATCTCTTGCAATATCAATCATGAATATGAAGTTGTTAACACCTTAATGTCTTTAATAATCCCAAGGAACATAGATAACCCTGACACTGAGTAACAACATTAAGCAAGCAGTATTTTGTCAACAAAATGTATGTGCAAATTACTAGCCTGGGCTGGGGCAGTTCTGTGTCCCACTTTATGATTGTTCAGTTTAAGACACTTTCAAACCAACTGGTTTTGCTCAAACTTAGATATTTGCTGCCTGACACTTGTAAACAAAAACCAGCCTAAATTGAATAGAAAGAAAGTTTTAATGCCAACCTTGTGGGTTTATTATTCAGTTCTTACTGATTAACCTGTACTATTTAATCATTGAGGTGAACTCTGTTATGTTCTTTTTTTATCAAACTTTAAATAGCATACATCAAAAACTAAGTGAATGGACCAGTGGCAAGGCCTGTAATGCTTACCTTCTGCAGGGTTCCTTTCAGCAGAAGAAAACTCTTTCTGAATTCACTTTGTGCCTTCACATCACAAAGATCTTTCTGTGGCGCCAGATGCTGACACACTAATAGACCCATAGCAGATGGAAAACAATAACATTCTTCCTCATCTAATTCATGAGCCTTGGAGATTATTCTGCTTGCCAGAGTGATTGCCAGCATCTGCTAGTTCTTCTTGCCTGCTGTCTCATTCTTTCCTGTCAGCAAACAAGATTTATTGGCAACCATCCATGGAAATGTTTTAGTTTAGCCTATGGGATTGTTTTATGCAGTTCTCACCTTCACTGTGATAGAATCAAAATTATTCTGATGGACAGCATACTTGAGCTTCATTATATAGTCTGCTTTTCTTAAGAAGATGTTCAGTGAATTCTACCTGCAAGCATCTCCTTAATTTCTTTGATAAAAAATTGTCGCTGGTGTGATGGTGTCAAAAAATAAGAAGTTGGAGTTATTTATTTAGAACACTCAGAGCAGAAGAGCTATATGAAACAGAGAAACTGCACTGAGTTTTGTGCCTGTTGACAAAACAAAAGAGTCCAAAGAAAACCAAAGGAGACCAGGCGTAAAAACAGAGACAGCACTGCTAAGAAATAGCTCTAGATGAAGCCTATGTATTTTCAGGAAGGTTATCACGATGGGAAGGAGTAAAGCTTATCTGTTGTTAAGTGGAAAGGACTTCTCTAGACTATCTTCAAAGATTCAGAGATTCCAGAAGAAAACGACAAGAACTTTGGAACAGATTAAAAATCTGAAACTCTTCTTTGGGAAATTAGTTGAGATGAGCTCTTATCATAATTGGATCATGCTTAGGTATTTCATCTTAAGCCCCGTTTTTCATGTGTTACTGCAAAATCAGATATTGTTCAAAATGTGTGAGACCACACCACTTTTATAGAAGGAATTGCCATGCAACATCTAGCTAGTCCAGCTTTTCTGTGGTATCTTTCAAAAGTGGGTGGTACAAACTGATATAGGGAAAGATCTAGGAAATGCCAACTGGAAAATAAACTTGAAGGGTGGTCTTATCTGTTCCTATTACCTAAAAGTTGGATTTTGAACAAAAGTATAAGCTTCTTTGCCACTTACAGAGCTCTTAGTTCCTTTTACTTATTACGTTTAAAAAACCAAACAGACTCGTTATCTTTTTGTTCAGTCCTTTTCAGGACCCTCAAGTTCTCAAACATCTGAATTTGTCAAGAAATATGGTTCATTCATATTCTTCAAGATTGTCAATATGTCTAAATGTCTTCACTTTCAGTGTTTTTCCTTCTGGATCCTGGCTTTCTAATAATGCAGTATGAATTAAATTTACACTGGACCTCTGCACAGAAGTGAGAATAAAGTTAAATTGTACTTCAGCATCCATTTGATATTCCAGGGTGGAGTTTTTTTCCTTCTTTAATCTGCAAGTGTGTATCTCTTCAGTGTTCTCATTTGCTGCTTTAAGAACTCGTTTCAGGGCTTCAAAACCCTGTATACATGAAATCAAACAAAGGAGAGGAAGCTTCAGCAAAAAAAATATTTTGTTTTCTTTGATTATACGTATTGTTTGGAGTGATGGTCTAGCCACAGAGCTAGTGGCACTTTGTCAGTTACATATTCCAGTTTACTTTGTTATACCATTTTCTTGTTGTATTTCTTTTTGTCCTAAATGTACATAAACCCTTACATCTCTCTTACTGAATTTACTGAATAACAGAAAGTTGTGTACGTGTCTCAGGAAAAAAAATAATCAAGCTTCTGCAATGACGGGAGCACCTCTATTGAATGAAAGTAAGTAGGGGATTACCAATGCACAGTGTGGATATTGGAGAGAGGGTATGGGAGAGTGCATTACTAGTACTCCTGGTTGATACGTTAGGAGAAGTCTTTACCTTTTCATAATTATATTTTGGAAAACCTAATTTTAAATTTGGTTTACTGTTTACATTTATCTTGCATGTTTCATGAAAATCTCTGTTTCTAACAAAGTAGTAAATGATGAATATTGAGTTTGGACCTGTACATTTCAATCAATCCTCTAAAGTTTAATTTCCAGGTAAAAGAACTAATTATATTTTGCACTCTAGCCCCTTGGGAGGGCAGAACTTCTCAAGACAAATTTCCATTGGAACCTACTCGGTGTATCCCCAAAACTTCACAAACTTGCTTTTGTTAGCTTTTAATAAATCTCTGTAGAATGCCTTCTTGTTCTCTAAATTGCACTCGAGTTTCAAGCAAGATTGACTGTGGCTTATAGAGCATTTAAACCATATTTATAGTAGATGGATTCAGATATAGAAGCAATCTAAGTTTTACTCGGGGGAAATCTGCACTAACAGTCCTCCCTTTTTCAGTCATTCAACCATAAAGTTGATAGCGATTGTGACAGATGTTTTTATCTTCTACAACATAGTTTTGGTCTTTTTAAAGTTTTACTGCTTTCTCAACAAGGCTAGATGCATTTGCTGAATACTCACATGACAAAAGTTTAGGATGACACAATGTGGCTTGCAAGTTTTTCTTGTCATTTCCAGTGGCTGCTCAGTTTCTAGGATGTTACTATATTTTTCTGTATGTTTGTGACTGGCATTTTCATGAAGTTAAATGCAATGCTCTTTTCAGATACAAAAGCAATACACTACATAGTGTAAAATACCTTTTACAAATACGGATAAGTTTTTTTATGTTTGCATCATTGTTGAAGCTTGGGGCTTTTTTTTAAACTTACAGTATAACATTTTAGTTCTGTAACTTCAGATAACTTAAAGGAATATATCGAGTGCAAATGTCTGAGTCAGTCCTTCAAAATTCTAATTTTGTTCTACTCTTAGGGAGGTGATATTAGTATAAAAGAAAATTACAGCTTTTAAGTTGAAGTCTTCACTTCTCCCATACATAAATGACGTAATCAAGATTTAATTTTTGGTGGTGTTGCGTGTCAAAGTCAAATGAAGCAGATACAGAAGACCAAGGACAGGTTTTAAATTATCACCAGCATTACATTTCAGTGACAAGAGGTGTTCAAAGCATTTCACTTTGCAATCTTAAGTCTCATTGATGTTCAGTTCTTCCACTTCAATGTGCAGCGTTTCTTTCAGTGTTATCTTTGATGATGAAGATTCCTAAGGAACTTGTTAGTACTTATGAGAGCATTTTTTTCTTTTTCCATCTTGCTGCTTCATTCCCAGCACTCCTCGTATTCTGCTTAAGAAAAACTTTCTCTCTACTTTACTTGCTTCCCTTCCCTAGCTATCCATTTTTTAGTTACACTGAATGAGACAAAACCCTTGGTGGTGGTATTACACCCTTACATATTTGTAGTTGTGATAGATAGCTTTTAATTCCTACACGAGGAAAGTATATAGGCTCTATCTTACAGCTAAAATGAGCAAGCAGGGCTACTTTTCAATGTTTTCAGATCCTAGCATAACGGTCATTTCCGCTATCCACTGCTCCATCCACACCTTCTTGGTAGCATAGTATATTTGATTCTGCTATTTGATCACTTTCTGTAACTTTCTATAGCAGTCTCCTATTAAGAAATGTTATCTTTATCATTTGTATGTTGACAGTCACCAGAAGACCTAATAATCCTCATGTAANAGGCTAATGAGAATTATTTCTATGGCAATTTTTTTTTTAATCTCAATCTTCTCTCATGCTTTCTACCAATGAACAATGATGCTTTGAAAACCTTCTGTCATGAACCATAGCTTTAATGTTGAATGTGCACACTGATGCAAGTTTTGCACACAGTCAGATGAGTTACAAATTGACACTAAACCTAATTTTGATTTATGTTTTCAGTCAAGTGTTGTTACTTTTAATATACAACTACTATGTGAAGTAATGACAGTAGCAGATGGGAGCAGGTAGACTTGGGAAGATGCTTTTGTATCAATTATTGTTACAAATTTTTCAGTAGAAATATTCAGAATTTTTCAGTGGGAGAAAGGTCAGGTTGCTTACTAGAAATTCTTAGTTAATAATAAGATGCTGTTCAGTATTTGGCAAGTTGTGCTTTTATCCGTGGGGTAGATATTTTGTGTACAATGAGTGCATTAAATTTTACATTTATCTTGATTCCTACTATTTCTTAATGTAGTCATCAAGGTGAAAACAATATGGAAAATATATGAGTATTCTTTAAAGTTTGTACGCATACACTGAATTCCCAAGTAAAGGTTTTTTCTTTTTCATTTATTAAGTTTGCATATGCCATAGTTCTTTCTACCTAGGAACTTGCTTGAGTAATGAGCAAGTGCTTTGGCACAGCTATTTAGCTGTGATATGTTTGAAGAGCGTGGAAAAGTGGACAGGATGTTTTAAATTGCTAAGCTGATCTAGGTAGGTGAAATCACACCCATTTTGGTTAGTACCAAAATAGACCCATCAAGTCTCTGGAATAAAGGCTTGTGTCGTCAAGTTTAAGCTGAACATTGAGTTTCACTAGAGGTGCTCACTTGACTTAGTTTTATTTATTGAGTAGCTGTTTTACAAGTTGTACCACATTCATTGGTAACTGGAATCTATATTAGATAGTATAACATTGCCAAAATCCAGTTCCCTTCCTTGTCTCATGCCCAATAACTGTTTATAGCAGGACTAAAGAAGGATGTTAGAGTTGTTGTGAATTGGCTACCTATACCAATCCAGAATATCCAGAACAATTATTGAATTCATAGAATCAGCTACTTTGAGACCTGTTATATACTGAATCATATGCAGAAGCACTAATGTCCAGAATTTCCCTACATTTCTCTTTCTTAGTAACCTGTTGGTGTTTTATTAAGCTACAGAATTCCATTCTTTTCCTAAGTCCAGTGAAACTTCCAAACATGTCAGAAATAAGCTTCGCAGTCTTTCCCTGAAGATAATTATTTTTTCAAATTGTAGTTCTTCTGCATGTATATCCCTCCAGAAGAGAATAATCTTTCAGTACAGACATCCCAGCTCACACATGCATTGCATGAGTTCTGATCTGTGTATGCTTATGCTGCATCATCTTATCACTTCCTCCTTGAAATGTTTTTTTTTTAAATGGGTGATAACTTCAGTTTGGCATTACTTTAAGAAAAGATGCGCATCCTTCTCATATTAGTTTCCTTACCCATACCTTTTCAGTTCCTATCCAAAATAAATCTCTGGTTTGAAGTCTGATGTATCACAGGATGAGGGATTTTGGGTTTCGTTTGCTTTGCTTTGCTTTGTTTCTTTCCAAACAGCAGTGTAGTTACATCTGTCTCTCATCCAGTTTCTTCCTTTAGAAATTACTGTGAGTTCCCCTTTACAGAAATATTTGCTAGCTCCATTTTCAATAGATCTAGTTCTGCTCTAGTCACCAATGCTTGTTGGTGCCTGATGATCATTTTGATGTCTTGCTGGAGTTGGCCTCCTGGAGCAATATTGCCTTCCTATCTCCATTCATTCACTTTTCCCTGGGAATGTTAGTTCTTATTACCTGTGACAACTGATTTGTTTCTTCATGAAACATGGTTTCAAGAGTAAAACTACACATCTGTGTGCTGAACTTTCATACAGCCATATGTTCTGTTTGTAGGAATTTGGTTTTCCACAACTCCTCCTTTTTAGTGTCTCAGTTGCTGCTAATCTGTAATTTCAGCCATTCATACATTAGCGTGATCTTAATCAACAGCTCAGGTGTGGGCTGGCTTGCTTCTGTTCCTTCACTGACTATTGATCCTTATCGCTTACTGCTGTTTTCTTTTTTTGATAAAAGGATTAGAAATTTTTAAAATGTACTTGCAAGGATAGACAGCATTCCTTTTTTTTCTAGTTGTTTCTTTCTTATTATAATAAATAATTTATCGATGGTGCAGCAAATTTCATTGCCAGGTATTATGGGAGAGGTAGGTGATGTTATTTTAAAATAAATGGATTTCAGTCACACTTTCATACCTACATACTCAAGAGCACAAAGATACCTGCATTCAGTAGTATGTCCAGCATTCAGGCATTCACATATGTGTACCCACCTGGTCTAGTCAGCATTCCTTGAAATGGTGTAGAGATGTGGGGCACCAGCTATCAAGTCCTCCACAACTTCTCTTTGTTACGCTGGTATCCATTAAGTCAGTGTTTGGAAGTGGTTTTTATACTCTTCAGGAGTGACAGTTCAGGGGATATTTGTCTCTCCATCTGGTTCCACCTCTTGAATATGTAAGATTTGCTTGCTGTCCTGTGTTCTCCTTAGCTAAACCTACTTTTTATTATTCCAAAATCATCTCTCTAGTGGCTCAACTCTTTGTTTTGGTCTGAAATCATTTCAGGTTCTCCAGTTTTACTGATTGGGTATCCCAGAAACTGCATGAAGTGCTGTGAACTAAATGAACTACAGATTTGTATGCCAACAATAGGTTTTTCTTCTATCCCTTCTGCTATCCTTTCTGGTGCTTCCACATACATACTTTTCCATTTTTTCTCTACCACTCTTAATGTATCCATTATTCAAGGAGTATTCTTATACAGAAGTATATATTAGCTTGCTATTGAAGCAAGCTACTTGCATGTCACATACTGATATCATACCATGCTTCTAAAGATAGGCAGTATAGTAATGTCAGATTTCATGTGCACATGCAACCCAAAGTGCTGTAGAAAGTGGTGGTAGTCTAGCAGCAGCAAGCAGATATTTGTTTACAGGAGCCAAAACTGAAATTTTGACCAGAAGAGCTCTTTCAAGGCATGCATATTCCTGTGATTAAGTTATCCTCTGCAGTAAGCATTCACTGATTCCATTGCAGAAGTAGGTAGCATCTACCTGATGCAAGATGTGAGAGAGAAGCAAGAATCTAAAGCATGGACATTGCTGTTCTCATGGATGGTGTAAATATGGAATTGCTTTCAAGTTGTGGGTTCTTTAACACGTGAACTAGTAGTCCCTGAAGTCCGGTTTCCCCTTCGAAAAGGTTTGTAGGAAATAAGAGAGTTAAAAGTAAAAGGAACCTCCTGGTTCTTTGACTCTTGCCTCCTATTTCAGGCAGTATCTAATACTATATAATGTTGTAATATGTAATACCATCTAAGACAGGCAAACTAAAAATAGTTTTCCCTTCTGCACGACTGTCTCCAGACTTGTTTTAGAACCTTAGTGTCTCATTGGTCAGTCTGCACTCGGTTGCCTTTGTGCCTTTTAACTTAAACAAGGCCAATCTTTTCTTGATCATGTATTCATTCCTCATACAGACTTATAAAGGGGAGGCATCAAAAATTTCAGATTTAATTTTTAAGAATTAATAAAGTCAAACACCTTCATTTTCATCCTTGTAAAAAAAACTCCTGCATAAGTCTTTTTCTGCATTTCTTAATGATTTCATCATCCTTGCAGTCATCAAAACTGTGTGTCTGCTTTTACGAGATTTTACTGGTACTTTGGACAATGGATTTATTTTTTTTTCCCAACTGTTGAGTGCTTGCCTATGTAGCAAAGATGCTTGTTAGTTCAGAAGTTTGTGTAAATTTCACTCAATTTCTTTTACAGCAATCTTCAATTTTATTAAATACCTGATAATGAGATTACTTCAATATTCTGTAATGATGATGCCTCCTATATTTACCTGAGAGCAGCTCTAACTTTTGTGTCAAAATCATCATTGAAAATACTAGCTATGGTCAGTCTACATCACTCATCTGCAAGATACTTTCATAACTTCTCCTCCATCTGTTCCTCTTCAGCAAAATATATTGTTACCTTCCAACTAGCAATTTCCTTGCCCTCTCAACAATTCTATTTTTTACTATTTTTTGTGTGTCCTGCCTGTCTGTTTATAAAAGCAGTTGCCTCATCAAAAGTAATACAGCTTTATAATAATCCTTATTGATTACTATGCCTTTGTTCCTTTACCGTGTATTACTAACCTTAACCAAAATTCAGGCAAGAAATTCTTTTTCATTGCCTAGTTTACCATTGGTATCTTCCCAACCTCAAACGATAGCATTTCTACTTTCTCTTACTCTGTTTGTATGTTTAAGGAATATTTTACTCCTTGTTTTAAATTCCTTTAACTGCATTTGTACTTAATGGTTTCTAGCTTAGACAACATACTATCTTTTATTTTCACGTCTCCCAGGCTCTCTATCTAGACCTAGTAGCCTTCTTGGCATGGTTTTTTGTTCTTCTCCACTCAAGAAAACAGAGGCAAAGTATTTCAATAATTTATTTTGGCTGTCTGTCAAAGTATCTTCAGTTAGAACAGTACTTTTGCAAAAAGCTGATGAAAGGTGGTCTCCCTTGGTAGATAAAACTGTTGTCTGTTGATACAGAAAAGTGTATTTTTCAAGATCAGTCTTATTTGGATTGAGTATCTGTTCACTTAGGATTTATTGCGTCCATATTGAAATACTTCTCATTTGAGAGCAAATCTATCTTCATTTAATTAAGCAATTAAAGAATCACAGAATCACAGAATCATAGGGTTGGAAGGGACCTCTGGAGATCATCTAGTCCTACCCCCCTGCCAGAGCAGGGCCACCTTAGAGCAGGGGGCACAGAAACGCGTCCAGGCGGGTTTTAAATGTCTCCAGAGACGGAGACTCCACCACCTCCCTGGGCAGCCTGTGCCAGGGCTCTGCCACCCTCAAGGTAAAGAAGTTCCTCCTCATGTTTAGGTGGAACTTCCTATGTTCAAGTTTGTGCCCATTACCTCTTGTCCTGTCACTGGGCACCACCGAAAAGAGCCTGGCCCCATCCTCCTGACACCCACCCTTCAAGTATTTATAAGTGTTGACAAGGTCCCCCCTCAGACGCCTCTTTTCCAGGCTAAAGAGACCTAATTCCCTTAGTCTATCTTCATAAGAGAGGTGTTCCAGTCCCCTAATTAGGCAATTTCATTATAGTGCAAAGCTATGAAGTCATTCTTGATCTGATGTGATAAAAAAAACAGCTGTCCAAGAAGTTAATTATTTATCTGAAAAATAGATTGAGCCTGAATGCAAGGCTCATATAGACCATTTATTCTAGAATGTGTGTGTGTCATCATCTGGGTTTGCATGGATCTTACGAGTTACCTTTTACAAGACACAGGAGACATAGACCTTATCTCAATTTTGAGATTTTTTTGTAATAACTCTTTTATATCAAAGCCTTCTTTCTGGTGTCTTTTTTTGCCCGAGCAGATAGGCTTTCTCTTTTACAAAAGGGTAGTTCTCAGAATCACATTACCCTTGCATTTATAGGTCAGCACAGCAATGTGTCAAGTACGAATATAGTCATTCATCTCTTTGTCTTTCCAAGAAAGGAGAGACAAGACCTTGTCTTTTAGGACTTAGCCTGAGCAGTTGCTTTCAGAATTGGAGAGTTTAATTCATTAAGTAGATTCTTACATCATAGTTATTACCCAAGTTTTTAAACTGTAGCTATTTTTAGCAAGTATTCTTCTGCCAAGTTCCCGTGCGTTATTTTCTCTCTGGAAAAGGAGAACATTCATCCTACTTGGTATGTGGCCTAACGCTCTCACTTATACCTATTGATCTGTGTAATCATCATTCTGTGCCTCTCCATTCCTCAGGATGATTGGTTTTTGTAAAAAAATCTGTTCATATGTGTGCATGCAGAATCTTTCACCACAGCTGACCGTAGGTGCTGTGCCACCATGCCAGAGGAGTATGTGTGCACTATGTCAATGCTGCTTTACTTGCTCTTTTGGTGTGGTTCTACTGCATCTGTTCTAAGTGCAATAAATGACAGTTTAGAGTACCTCAAATGAACAGTAGCCACTAAGCAATGAGTGGACGTGGCCCCTATATCCAGAAAGGTTGGAAAACATTATTATAATCCTTACCATACCAAGTCCATTCCATTAAATAGTCCTGTTAAATTGTAACAGTCACTAAACGTGAGCAGTACTAAGAGATGAGAAAACAAAGGTGATGAAAAAGATAATGGTTTCTAAATTAAAAAAACCCCACAGGTGTCAATCTTCATAGATTCTTCTCATAAGCAGCCATTCTAAATTTGTTAATACAGGTCACCCTTTTAAATTCAACTTCTTTGTCTGCTTACCCCTCTAATTACCTTCTTTCTCACATGTATGTTAGAAGCTCTTTATTTTGCAATGAATGTAAGGTTTAGGTATAAATGGTATTATTTTTTTCTACATTTCTGCCTTTGTAAAATTAATGATCTGTAGCAGCGCAAATCATGACAGAATTCTGATGACATGTTAAAATTTGACTTCAAAAATCTGTGACCATGAAGATATTATGCCATTTACCTCAGGGTTAGGTGTTAGAATATGTTCAGATGATTAAAAATAAGGACAATGATCCAAATGAATCTCCATATTTATTACATTCAGAATTTATCTTTAATGTCTGAAATGGCTTGCCTCTGTTTTGCTTACCAGTTTCATTTTAAAAGACAAAATACATATTATCTCTCTAAAAGGGCCATTTATGAATAAGGTAGAAACTGATTTCTTCAGTTAGGCTTCAACAGTGTATTTACTTGTTTGAAAGGAAAGGAAGTGCTTATTTATCTATTTCTGATCACTTCCACAATAGCATTGCATATTCTTGGACAAGAATTTCTGATGGCATTTATTGATATTTACATTTAGTGAACCCTGCATACGTTTCAGTAAAGAGTTTTTTATTTAAACCAGCAATAGTGGTGACTGTGGGAATGTATTTGTGGGAAAAATCTATGACCCTTTCCCAGTGTCCTTACCGACCATTCCACTTCGTTTTCACAGTTGAACTCTTCAGGATGCATAGATGTGAGGAAATACATGTGACAAGGAGCTTTACACAGATTTTCCAAACACAGCCCTGCCTAGGTGAAAGGATAAACTACAGGATATTACAAATATTTGAGAACAAATCTTAAATGCACTTGTCCTCAAAGACATTTACTTTTCCCTTTATAAGAAAGTCCCATTGCGCTGTTTTCAAAAAGATGGGATCTTCCTTGTTACACTGAGCCCTGATGCAAATATCTCTCCCTTATTTTGCTGCTAGAAGTGCTCAAAGAGAGCAAATCTCTTATCTGGTTTTCTTTATAACCTACCTGTCCCACCATCAGGTCACTTATAACTGACTTCATTGATGCGACAGCTTTCCCTGTGACCATCAAGGTATCTTTGATAGGAGGGAGCTTAGTGTCTAAAAATGTTTAAAGGACACTCTCCTCTACTGAAATATGAACAGCCCTATGTATGCTGCAGCTTTTAGAACTTCAGTTCAGCTGAGGACAACAAAGCAAAAGAGCAGCACATTCAGAACTGAGTTGTCAGTTTGGGAAAGGTATATACAAATAATTTAAAACTTCACCACCTAGGACTTAACCATGGTTTTATTTTTTCCTTAAATATGAGCAGCTTCCCTTCTTGCCAAGACAGATTTCTGATACATGCAACAGGTGTTTGGTTTTTTGAAAGCTCTACCAGGAGGTTGAGGTGCAAATTCTGCTTTCCTTTCTGGGGAAAGCCAGAGAATAAATGAGGCTGCAGGCCTAGGCGGGTAGCAAAATGTGCCAGCAGCCAGTGAAAAATGTTCATAGTGGGGCTGAAATGAGAGGATGGAAAATATTGGATTGAGGAGAAATTGGATTTAAAGGTTGAGTGGTAGAAGTCTGGTATATAGCAAAGCAGTATTTGTGGCTCTTGAGTGATGAGGCTTCCAAGCTTAGAATGTGTCATGGTTTAACCCCAGCCAGGACTACACGGCCACTCATGGAGTTCTCCCTCTTTGCCAAAATGGGTAGGGAGAAGAAGGAGAAAAGGAGGTTATAGGAAAGGAAAAAAACCCTCATGGGTTGAGGTAAATACATTTTAATAGAACAATAACAGAAAAAGAAAAATGACAATAGTAGTAATAATGGTAAAATAATACACAAGATAAAGTATTACAACACAAGTCACTCTCACCAGCTGGTGAATTGGTTGTCGAGCCTATCGCAAGCAGTGACCGTGGATTTCCACCCCCAGGCCCACTCCCATTTCTATAGTGAGCATGATGTCTATGGTACGGAATATTGCATTGACTGTCTATGCTGCTTCTCAGCTTCTATGGGAAGCTGAAAAAAGACCTTGAATAGTATAAACATCACCTAGAAACATCTGAAACAATATGCGTTGTTGACATTCCTGTCATACCAAATCTGAAACACAGCAACCACTAGAAAGAAAATTAACTGTATTCCAGCTGAAACCAGGACAGAATGGTTTGGAGTAGGAACTAGCCTGAAGGCAGAAGGCAGCGACAGCTTTATTAGAAAAGGAAGGGCTGGGAGAAGGGTAGCCTTGCATGAGTTAAAGGGTTTGGGGAACTTCAACTATGTAACAAGAGAGTTGTGTGACTGAAGCCTCTGGGATAGGCTGGGTCTGGAAATCCTACTGTAAAGCTTGGTCCCTATGTGTTTGTGCATACGTGTCCCCTATATAATAAAGTGAAGCATAAAGTATTTGAACTTATTCTCAATCAGTTTGTTGGAGCAGTCTGGTCTCGGTAGCATACAGCTCTGTGCAGGCTAATTAAACCTCATCGCCAGCATTCTTTACAGTCAGTAGGAGCCCTTTCTGTGACTTCCGTACCATCAGTGTTGGGCTGGGTATGCCTGTGCCAAGAATAGCTGTTTGGCTTTGTTACTCATAATTGATAATCTCTTCATGTCTTGGGCAACGTAAAGCCTGTGTATTTTGTTAACTGTATAGTGAAAGTGAGGACCCAACTCTCATATGCCCAGAGCTCCAGTTTAAATGAGATTTAGGACATGAATTCACTAAGAATAATGGCATAATATGTAATGTTTGTATTTATTGTAGTCTGTTTTGCCCTGGCTGTGCATTTTACCTACCAACTTTTAGACTTGATTGACCGTTAAATTTTACTGAAGCCAACAGATGTTTTTAAAGAACTAGGCTGCCACATGTTGGTGTAAAATAACCAGTGTATTACACACTCTCCTGTATAAGAACATGGATACATTATCTTTGTCATTTTGTGTGTTAACAGAACATTAATATGGTGAAGATATTAATGTATTAAACTCCAAAACAGCAAGAAAATTGCATTACTTTTTACCACTGATTGGTACACCTGCACTATGTTTATTCCCTCATCTGCATATGGAACAGTGTGAGTAGTATTGCCCACTTAAAAAAAAAAAATTAAAATTAAATTTAAAAAATGGGTAGCGTGAACAAAATATATGATGGTATGATAATGATGTTTTATTGATATTCATTGGTATTCATTCAAGAAGTGCAGCAACCCATATAAAGCATTCGTGCCATGCTGCAGTATAATGCAGAGGCATGAATATGTTTATTGGTTGAGAATGTATCTCTGTTACAGGAGATCATATTCCCTTTGTTTGAAAATACTCCTCATGTGTTTAGGAAGCCCCATCTAATTGGCGTTTGTCTGGCCTTAAACTGCAGAAGTAAAAATACTTTCAAGTGCAAGTCTGTTTTTCATGCATGAACATCGAAGTTATGCATTTTTTAACTTAAAAGAAACTGATTTGCCACAATATTAAAAATACGTTAAGCTCTTTGTTTGCAGGAGAAAGTGTTCACTTGATGTAGAGCATTGTTCTTTTTAGAGAAAAGAATTGTAGTTGGATTTCAGATTTCTGTATCAAAATTTTCAACTGTTGATCAGGAAAGTAAGAGTTGTAAAAAATACCACCTGTATTAGCATTTTATTATATAATATTTGGATGTTGGCAGTCACAGTCCTCAGTGTCAAATTTGTTGACAAGCAGTATGTAGTTGCTTCACTAATTGAAATAGCTTCTTGCCAGCCACGGAATATTTACAGTTTATTCCTTTTTTCTGGGTTTCACTGTCCTTCACTTATCTCCAGTTTGTTTTATACTGTGAACTTCAACAAACATTGGTAAAGGTCAGAAAAAACACTTTCCATCTTCATAGGGTGTAACTTCCTTTGGATTCACTTCTCTTATGTGATCTGGCATATATATAAAGTTTTTTGTTCCTGGCCAACTGATGTAAAATCCTTGCCAGTTGGGTTGTACTCAGCAACGAACGAAAACCACCAGTGTGCTATCAAAAGTATTTCTTATCCCAAATTGAAAACATAGCACTACACCAGCTGCTAGCAAAAAAGTTAACTCCATCCCATCTGAAACCATGAGAAAGGGGAAGGAGTTTAAGATGGGTGGTGCTGAGTATTTGAGGCTATTTTTCTTGTGAATCTCTTCTTTTAAATAAGTGCAACTGAAGCCAGAATCTCAGATCAGCCAGTTATTTGGAGCTGTTCTTTCTTTATGATAACTGCTGGTTTATACATATTTAAGATTAGGGTTTTTAAATTCTTTTTTCTGGAGTAAAATCAGGGATGAAGACAAACAGATACGTTTCTTATGGGCTCTTTTGGAAGGTAGAGGAATTATAATGAAACCACATGCAAGACTTCTGCTTAGAAAACAATGTCTATTCTTTGGTACCGAAGCCTTTCATTCAGCTTCTAGCAAGTCCATTTAGCATATTTGAGCACTACTTACTGCTCACTGTTTGGTTGTGGTATCCTTGCTTCCTAAGGTTTTTTCCACTGGCTTCCTGTCTCATTGTACTGTCATTGTAACTCTACCTTGTTCTTCAGATATCAGGATAGGAACACCTGTGGTTAATCTTTAGCTCTTAACTCCTACTGTTATTGACTTGTGGATAAGAAAGGGATATAAATATAATACATTTCTCTTAGCTGTCAGTGCATTTTTATACCCTGCCAGTTTCCTGTAATGTTCACTACACAACACCCTTCTGGCTTCATTACATTGAATAGCTTCATTCTCCTCCTTCAGAATGTTCCAAAACTCTCAGGTCTCTCAGGTAATATTTTTCCAGTAACTACTTAGTGGTGCTCCTGCCTCATCTCTTAATCCACTGATTCAGCTTGTGTTGTGGTATTAAAAAAAGTCATAAAACCTGGGGCACAAAGTTGGGTTTTTTTCAATTTCACTGTTCGGGCTCTTTTTATTAGTCCTCTGTTTTGCTTAGAAGGAAGTATTGGTTTTGTTTTAAAAATGAAAAATCAAAGATCTCGTTTATAGATCACACAAGCGACTAATGGGGATGGGATAGGTATATACAAACTCTTGATTAGAACACTTATATGCACATCTTTTATTCTAATCTTTTCTAGCTACAAGTGTTCATCTTATGATGGGGTTCTTGTGTCTAGCTGAGTGTCTGAAAAACAAGGAGTGTATAATCCATGCCATTTTCTGAAATGATAGTTTATCAGGCAACTTCTAGAACATTGTGCACGAGTTGACCAGAGAGCTATAAGGATATACCTGAATTCGTTTCTGTGGCATTTGTCTTGAAAAAAAATGGGCTTTTATTCCTGATGTCCCTTGCCTTCTTGGTAATACCCTATTTAATTCCCAGAACAGATGTAGTATAGTTTGTGCAATACTCATATCATTCTGATTCATCCCTTGAGAAGCATCCAAGTTGCGCTCTGCAAGGCTCCTGTATAAAATATCTTATCATGTATATTAACTGTGCCATGGATGTAAAACAAGAGTTGACCTTAGGTTATCTCCTTGTAATGTATACTTTCATCATTTATAATTTTATTGCTTGCAGTGTATGCATTGCATATGTATTCCTGTATGTATTTTGAGGAACAAAAGAGTAAGTAATGTCAGTTATATGCACCTCCAATCTCATTTCTGACTGAATCCTAAACCTTCAACACACCTTGAGCAGCCACAATACCCATATTGGTTAGTAATAGAAGAAAAAATTTTTCCTTGAAGGGGGATGCATATAGCTGTCACAACTTTTCCCCAAGTTTCTGTGACATGTAGCATTTTTCTTAATGTCCTAGTTCCATGTCATTATTTGAGATTATCAGCATTTATTTTTTCTTATTTCTCATTTTTTAAAATAAAATTGAGTATATTATTTTTGAAAAAAGTTTCAAATTAGTAACATGAACTGGGGTTCTACTTCTTATGTCTTATTGCCTGGGACTGGTTGTATCTCAACCAGGGTATTGGGCCAAGTATCTTTGCTCTAACTCATTCTGTTTTCTTTTCAAATAAGGATCTTTTTTCCCCCTTGAGGCTTCTTTTTCTTTTTTTTTTTTTTCACTATTAAA
>VXBO01002726.1:1747-14257 GCA_013400135.1 Rhinoptilus africanus
AGTAAAATTACTGAAAAGAAAATTGATTCTGTTGTACGTCAAACCAGGACAAACAGTGCCCCAGACTGTGTTCCACCTGGGGAATTTGGGAGGCTTGAGGTGTATCATGAAGCGAACGGCTTCTTTGGATGCTTTCCAAGTTGCAGACAGTGTAGAGATCCCAAGCTAGTTTATGTACCTAAGCGGTAGAGCTCTATACTGTTTGATTTGTTCTGCTTGGACCTGTTGCTCTGAGAAACAGAGTAAATTGACTTGTGTCTTGTGCTGCACCGAAGAGTCTAGTTTAATTCCAGTATATAACTGTTTGTGTACCTTCAAACTACAAAGCAGCCTAAGATGTAGACATACTTGCTCTTGGTGTACCTGAGGTAAGACACTGACAACATAAAAATCCCAAGACACTGCAGAAATGCATTTTGTAGGGAAGTTGTCACAGTCACAAGCAGCTCCAGCCATACGTCCTACAGTGATCCCTGATCAGACTTTGCCTTTTTCCAAAGCTGTATACACAGATTAAGGAAGTTGTATACAATTCAGGGAAGTATAGAATTGCTACCATATACATTTTCCTAATAGGAATGCTCCCCAATTTGAAAGCAAGTAGCTGTTTCCTAACTTATGAAGGAGTTTACTCAACAGTCTTTCAACTGTCTAACGTGATTAAGTTTTTCAATTGTGTGTAATTTTACAGAAAAATCTTCTGTTGTTAATTTGACACCTAAAATCTATTATCAGATTTAGAACTGAGGGGGTTTTATTATAATTCAGACCACTTTGATAAAATAGTATGAACTCATAGCTCTACCACAGCAGTAAGAATTCTGGAAAAACTAGGGCTCAGAGTTGTGGTTGGAGGGCTGCAAGACAGGTGGGAGGCAGCAGGGGGAAGGAAAACCTAATGGGTTCGAAAGCATAACAGTGAAAAAACCCCAGGTATTTTCCTCTCCTGTGTTTCCTTGAGATTCATTTTTGCACTTGTAAACTGCAGCTGTACAGAAAAGTTTACATATATTTGCAGATTCCAGTACCTACAAAAAATATGATGGTGAAAATCTGACGATTTGAAAAAGGCTGCGATAATCCTGTACCTGAAAGGGGGCTGGATTTTGATAGCAATATCTATAGTGCAACTATGTTCTCTGCTGTTACAACATGTTTTAGCTCCCAATGGTTTTCACTGAGTGCAGATGAAGAGTGAGGATGGTGAAGTTACCAGGGTAAGCTTGTTTGAAGGGCATGGAAAGGAACAGGGATGTGATTGCACCACCTCTTTCTCAATTAGCATTTTTCTCCAGAAAGAGGGGTGACAGCGTGGTATGATTTTGAAGTGTAGCTTGGAAACCCAACTACCTTGTGCTTTTGTGGAGTCTGGTATGGTGTTGGTATGGAGCTTCCACTGGAGCCCAGTTCTTTCACAGGTGCACTTCTGCTCTCTGCCTTGCTGCCCTGAGCAGAAAGGCAACGTGAGATTGCTCTTTGCATTTTGCAGAGACTCGGAATTAGAGACAGCTGAACGAAATATATGTGTGCATTTATACAGTGAATCAAATAGTTATATCCATGCACATGCATTTTTCCATAGCTGCTGGGCATAGAAGGCTGTGTGGAGGTCTGTATTTCAAGGTGTCTTTTCTCTTGCATTGGAATCAAGAAGATGGGGCAAAAATCTGCCTAAACTGTTCTTTCTGAAGTAATGGAGGAAGATATAATTTACGTCCATATTTTGTCTATATTTTGTCATCTAAGTTAATCTCAGATTGAAAAAAGGAAAAAAGAAGACTTTGATTTTTTTGTTTCAATTAATTGAAACAATCAAGAAAATGGAAAGAACTAAAATGAATTAGGAGAAAAGAATCCAGCCTTTAAAAAAACCCCCAAACCCAATAATGCAACAAAGCCGAACAGTTATAGATTAGGAGTTGTGAGATAACGAGTGCAGAATCTCTAGAAGAAAATCTCTTGATCGGTAGCATTTTTTTTCTCCTTTACCATTAAAGACTGATAAAATTAAGTCCGTTACTTGCTGCAGTCTTAAGTGTACTCTAGCATAGATGCATCCAACAGATACATGGTGACCAGAGAATACTATAACCATGTTTGAAATCTTGGTCTGCATCTGGGTAGAGTGAATGTTGCGATACTTTCACATTTCAGTCCACAGTCTTCCAGCAAACCTGTTGCCCAAAACCCTAGACTAATGGCCTCCAATAGCCCTTTTCTATGGGCGTAATGGCAAAAAATAAAGCCTGCTTGTTCAGTAGATGGAGCTGGTCTTAGACCCATAGAGGCCATATGTCTACTAGTAAATGAAACATGCTCAGGGATTGTTCCTAGACACTTGAACCACCAAAAAACACAGGACTGTCGGCATCTCTACTAGCAAAACCTCTGCTTCCTTCATAGACTGCCTGTTGAGCATAGTAACTCTTGAAGAGTACTGAGGAGGCAGGCTGGTGGGAGCAGAGGATGAAGCATGCGGGGACCATCCTAGTAGTTTGATTTTATGGATGATTTAACTTACTGGAAAAGATAACATTATAAAGACAAAATTGTAAAAATACAAGTCACCATCTCCCGCAAATCTATATTCTTTGAGCTCTGAGATTGGAGGAAGGAAAGAACTCCCATAGAGAATGGATAGGCAAAGAAAGCTTTTAAATCCCCTACTGTGTCTGCCTCCCAGTGCTTTAATTTTTGTGAGTGCAAGTAACACAGCTTTCTGCAGTACTAGCTGGACTCACATGTAATGTAAGGAAGTTTGACCTTTTAAAATAGTGTTGCTCGCTTACCTCTCATGCCAAATTTTCAAAGGGAATAGTTCCCTTTACCTCCTTCCCAAGCTTTTCATATTCTGCTGGTTTTAGAAGAGAAAAATTTAATTTCTCTCTAAAGAACATGGATAAAAAGTCTTGAGTGATTCGCTTATCATAGTAATAATAACAATTAAATTTTGGTAATAGGTAAAAGAGTTTATTTTTGGTGAAGCTTTTCAACAGGCAGCAGACGTACAGCAAGGAGATATTTTACCCAGACTTTACAGAGAGATACAGCACATGGCTGTAACGACAGCACTGGTAATTACATAAAAGATGGTGCAAATGTGAGTGTTAAAGGAGAAGGCGCTGCCTGAGCATTCACACACCATTCAAGGAGTCACACACAAAACAACCCAGGCTTTCACTGCTGGGACCAGGGTACATTCCCCACAGCCGATGGGTGAACCCTTCCCACTTCTCTCTCACACACACTTTTGGGTGTTTTCCCTCCTTCTTCAGGCTCAACCCCAGGTTCCCCGCAGCAGAGTCTCATGCACTGCATTTTGTAAAAATAAGTAATTTAATTGAAAGTTATAGCAGCAGGGTCATCCAGCTGGGTGCCTCCAGAGAGGGACTGTGAACAAAGAAATCCCTGGGGAATGACACCAGTGCCATCTCTGCAACCGCCCCTCACAAGCTCTTCACATGTCTTTTAGTCCAATGGTGATTTTTGATCTGGGGTCTTCTAACACCTATTGGATTCTTTCTCTGTCTCTAGTCAGGCCGTCCATTGACTGCTCTTATCTTGCCAGTTTGCAGTCTCCAGTGTCGTTGGAGCATCATTATCTTCTAGTTTACGCTTCTTGTGCGCCAGGATTCATTGGCAGAACATGGGAAACTGAAAAGTCCCAAACTTAGGGAAAAATGCTGCCAAAACATCAGTGTGTTACCAACATTTTTCTCATCCTAAAAGACTAAATGCAGCACTGTACCAGCTGCTTGGAAAATTACTAAGAAAATTAACTCTATTGCAGCCTAAAGGCTTCAGCAAATCTAGATACTCATGCTAAGTAAAGTTAGGCAAATAGCATAAATCACACTATATTATAACCCTAAGTAATTTATTCAAATTAAAACTCACTTATTTAAGCTAAACAACTAATATCTCTAATATCTCTCAACAGCAAGCATGACAAATATTTTAACTTAGGGGATTTTTTTATGGTTTCTTTTGTGAAATTAAATAATTTCATTTGCATATAATCACAAATAGTTGTAAACACAAGGTTAGTTGTTGTAGCGGGAACTTAGGCAGCCTGACTCTCCTGGCCAAATCACTCCCTCAGTTCCTCTCTACCAGGAGAAGCAGCTTTTCAATGAGCACTTACTTCCATCCAGATCATCCTTAATTGGAATCACTGTTTTTGTTTGGGTTTACTTGTCAATCAGTTTAAAGTGCCAAGGGGTTTCTAGCCAGCCAGTATCTTGGGCATTTTGCCCACCAGCCTCTTTCCCATGTTGTCTGCGTAGCCTGTATTGAGTTTCTCCCTCTTTCTAGACTCCAGAGTCTTCCCCATCTTTTCCAAACACCTGCAATGCATCCTTGCACTTCCCAAGTGGCATCTCCCTGCCTGTTCCTTAGCAGGGACTCACCCCCACTGAGCTCCTGCCCACCGCAGCTCCCTCAGGTGTTTTACAGAGGTCAGGAAGGTTACATATCAGGGACCCCCTACAGGCCTCCTGGTTTTACCACCGAAGGGTTGGGATAATGCCGGTGTGAACGGGAGGATCCCCATGCTCCTCACCGGGGCCCAGCTTTCCCCACAAAGGGTTTCTTGCTTGGAGAAAGCCGCTTTCTGATTGTCTTCAAAATGAAACGTGACTTCGCTTGCAACATAACTGAAAACAACCGTTAGCCAGCTATGCATAGACAAACAGATGACCAAGTACCTCCTCTGTATGCCTTGCTGTTGGGCAAGGAGGAGTGTAGGAGTCTTTAATGAAAGGGTAGGTGTGTAATTAAATTCTAAACAATTAAGAGCATGGCGAGAAAAAATTACTCCAAAGTATAGCATTACACCTTGCTAATTTTTATTTTATAGCATTGGCAGAGGTGTCACATCTGTATGAAAGAAAAAGCCATTGTGCTTTTTGGTATCTCTCAAAATATTTTACATGAATACACAATAGCCATGATAATTTGGAAAATATTTACAGGAAACTTGCTTTTACTTAGTAAAAAATGCTATTAGCCATTCTGGCAGAGTTAGTATAGTGTAATAGGACATAATTGTTTTGGAATGATTGTTTCCTAAACAGAAAACCCTGTACTTGTATTTTGAGGGTGTTTTGTCTGTTTTATTTAAGCCAATTTATAATAATGAGCAAGTTTACAGAAAGTATCATCATTGTCTTCAAAAAGTTCACAAAAGATACACAAGCATTTATATTCTGCAGACGTGAAAACTAAGGCACAGAAAAATTAGAAAAAAACCTCAGCCAAAGCCTAATGTGGGATCTCTGGCAGAAGTGAAAATCAAAACAAGACAATGCTGATTTGAAGCTGTTGCATCATCTTCATAGATTAAAGTTTGTATTTCAGCGATAGTTATTTTCCACTTATTTACAAATACCAGGAGTTTCTAATAGCAACATACAAAAATGCAACTATGTAAGAGTGTAAGTATCACTTATGTTGGGTGCGTGGCCAGTAGGAAGGAACCGTATCTTTAAAATGTCCAGTTTTGAACGAATAAAAGACAGACTCTGAAATTTGTTCAGAGGGATATGGAAAACAGCATAACATCCAGGAAGATAAGTCTGAGAAAACATTTCATTTGCTTTTGACCTTATTCACAGTTTTTCATACCGTTAATTTCCTTTGGTTGCCTTTTTTTTGGCAAAGTTTCAGTTAACAGGACCACTCAACAGATAATAGAACATCTGCTGCCTGTTTTTTGGTCCGTGAAGGGAAAACCAGAGAGAGAGGATCAGCTGAGAAAGAGGTAAATTACTCTCTTTAAACTTTTGCATTTAACCTTCTTAAAATACTAAAGCTTTGCTCGGGCATTACAGCCTGGTTTAAGGATGGAAGAAACCTTCTGCTGCTTGGAAAGCTCATTTTAGTCTTTCTTGAAAATACTTACGAAAAGTGAATCTTATTTTGGTCATATGTGATGTATTTTTTTTTTTTCCTCTCAGAGACTGATTGGTAATAAAGGTAAGGAACTGCAGCAGCTGAGCAGGCTCCGACAACCTTGGTAGTAGTTCTTTTGGGGGGATCTTGCCACACAACTCAGGAGATCTTTGAACTGTGATTATAACCCCTGGAGTTTAGTATATATGACAAAATCTAGGCTTCCAGCTGTGTTTAGTATATATGACAAAATCTAGGCATCTAGCAAACAGGCCTAAAGGTGGTATAAGTTTGTGTCTTTTTTGGGGGAGGCTGGGCTGGGGAAGGGAGAGATTATTCTATTAATTAGATCAGTTAAAATAGCTGGGAAGATAGGGACAGACTTTTCTACATGCAATTCCTTCATCAGGTCTGTCTGTCTAGATAAACACCATGTCTCCTGGTCTGGTTTCCTCTGTAGTGACTACATGTACTTTTCAAAAACATGGCAATATGTACATTGATGGTGGGTAAAACTTTCAGAAAATCCTTACAAAAATGTTTTTTACAGTTTACTTGGATGAAAAGTTTCTAAATTAATCTAGTCATTAAAAAATGGAGAAAATAAAATATCAAGTTGGTGTCAATACAGATTTTTTTTTTTAAAGAAAAAGGGACGATAAAGCAAATAGATTTGGCTGTGAGGTGAACCTGCATTAAAATGAGGTCTGCTCATATTTAAGTAAGTGTGAGATCCTATCATTGTGCTAGTCATCTGGTCTCATTATTTCAAAATTAACATGCTCGAAGTTCATAAGTTGGCTAGGATCTTTTTAGGGAAAATATACAGATTTAATTTTTTAGAGGAAAGGGTAGGGTGAAGGCAAGCATCTTACAAAAAATTAGTCATTTGGTGTTGTATTTTCAGTTCATAATTCCTTCAACTTGTTCCTTTTCATCTAAACTGTTTCTTGTGATTGTTATTATGTTGGAATTTTTGTAAAATTTAGAGCAGTGAGTATTCAGTTACTGTTATTTCACTTTTGTAGGTGAAACAGGGCAGAAGTTGAGTATGTTTAGGATTTGCTTGCTTATTATTTTAGAGAAGGTGTATAGCGTGACTTTATCCTTCAACAGAATAAATATCATGTAGGCAGCATTCACCTGCAACCCATTTGAAGAATAGTCGCACCCTTTTAACCTCAATTCATTAGCAAGATAACTTATGTGAAAGGAATACTACTTAACAGAGATAAACTATTAAAACTGTTTCAAATAACCCTTGGTTTAATACTGCCCAATGTTTCTGGATGCTTTTACTGTTAAAGGGGAAAAAAGCTACTAGTCAGGATGTTTTCAGATACAATGTAGGTGAAAAATTTGAAATGGAGAAGTTGCTTATCTTAACTGAGCTTGATTCTTAATCTTTTTACCTCCAATTAGTTTAAACAAACTAATAGCCTCTGAGTTCTTATCCTGGTTTTTCACTAGTGTCACCAAGAAATGGATTCTTTCAGGCAGAAAGAGTCACTATCTTGAGAGAGATTAAATGATCAATTAATTTCAATAACATAGGTCAAATTTATACTTATGTGTCATTCAAAATTAATACCTAGGTATAATTTCAAGATATAATCTGTTACGTACATCTTTGTTGATGTCTTTGCTCAGAGTGCTGCTCCTGTCAAAATCAGTGGTAATTTTATGTTTTTCAGAAAAGAATGAGTCAACAAAACTTTTGGGTTTAATTTTCAGACCTGCTTAGTATTTACTGATTGTATTAAAGTGCATTGGGCCTGAAGATGCTCAGAACTCTTGAAAAATCGAGTAACTAGAGGTTATGCATCCTACCATGCAAATAATAATGGTCGATTCTTTAATATAGTCATATCCCATTGTCTTATTTGTGTAAGTAGACCCACAGAATCATAGAATCATAGAATCATAGAATCGTAGGGTTGGAAGGGACCTCGAAAGATCATCTAGTCCAACCCCCCTGCCAGAGCAGGGCCACCTAGAGCACATCACCCAGGAACGCGTCCAGGCGGGTTTTGAATGTCTCCAGTGAAGGAGACTCCACANATCCTGAAGCAATTGGAAAAGTCAGCTTACCTTTGTTTCCTGGGATGGATAATGCAGATAAATAGACAAGCCCAGATAATTTATACTAGTGTTTGTCACGTTACTACAAATAATAATGACTAGGTGTTGCTACACACTTTTGTATAATGCTTCCATTCTTCTAATTTTGTTACTTAAAATGTTTCATATTGTGAACGTGCGGCTGAAAGATACTTAAAATTTTGAATAAGGGCTGTTTATTAGAACTGTGTTTGTACTGAGGAATTCTCACTGTGTTTGGGATCTGATTGTACAAATACTCCTCTGTTGAGAAGAATATACATTAGAATTATGGTTTTTATTATTAATATTAGGTGGACATTTTCTTCCAAGTTTTTAAAGACTGGGCTCACTGCATTAGAAACCTTCTAGATCCTTTAATCAGATTTTAAACCTGTTATATGAACATTTTTATTTTGGCTTTCAGACTGATTCTTTGGTTCAGATTGATTGTATATTGGGCACACTGGGTTTTTAGTTCTAGGTCAGTGTTTTGTACATCTCATCTTCATGGAGTGACACAAAAATGTGTAATAGTAAGGAATTAAGTATATTTCCATATTTTTCTTTAGATTTTGCTTTAGTAACAATCTCTGTGTGTGATACACTTGCATAAGTATCTTGTATTCTACTCCTAGAACAAATGAAAGTCAGCATATTTCAAGTGCCTGACAAAACACATTTTTAAGTTTTGGTCTCAAACTTCATCTCATCATCCAAGTTTGTGCAGTAAAAAATTTAATTTTAAATTTGTTATACATTTTTTATATTAAAATGAGTCCTAAGGCTGTGGCGGTGTGCTCTCCCCGTTCCCACCTCCCCAGCACATGCTCAAGCCATAAGTGTCAGTGGGGGTTGTGATGGGCTGCACCTGGATGTAGGGGCATGGATGGCAACATAGACAAATGCTCTCTGCAGTGGAGACCCAGACGTCTTGCTGCTATGCAAGTATGACTATAGGCCGATCATCTTACTCTATAAATAGTGGACAGCCCAGGGCCCATTGAGCTCTCCTGCACGGCAGCAAGCTGCATGCCAGGATCTCCCCTTGAGCAGGGACGCTGACTCAAGGTCACTCCTTGAGGTTAAGAGTTTCCTTGCCATGACAGATTCTCGGTAAATGGTCAATGGCATGCTAAACTTTGAAGTCTTAGCTAAGTGATATAAAGGATTGATTGTGCAGATATAATCCTTTAAGCATAAACCCTTGACCAAGTCTGGGACTAGGACTGGATCCAGCCACCCCTAGACTCCTCTCTGACGGCAAGGGGGTCTTCTCTGAACCTTGTGACTCAACGGGAGGGTCTCCCTGACAGCCTGTCTGACCCTGGCCTCTGGGCAGTAAATAACCAAGTGTGCCTTGCTATCGAATCTCATGAAACACTTGCATTTACTATCAAACTTTGATAAATTGCTTTTTTATATCAATAAATATTTCACTGCTTCTCTCTCACAAACTAAGTTAATCACTCCGTTTGCAACAAAGACTTGTATTTAAGTACGGACTGTTAGAGTTTGGTGGGAGTTAAAATGTTTCTGGTTTCATTTCTCACATCTCAGCATTTCCCACACATTTTTGTTTCATTGTGTTTATTAATTACTTCCATATACTGATGAAGACAGTCCCTGAATATGGAATGAGCGCTCTCTCCAGTTACCTCAGTCTGCCGTCTGATCTACACCAAACAGAACTTAAATTGCATACAGTATTCTGAATACTAAATTTGTATGAAAGTGATAAATGTGTTTTTCTTCTCTCTTCATCAAACTACCCAGAGGTACCTAGGTAATGCAAAACCAGTATTCTCAGCTTGTTACTAAATCTCAACTGTTGTCTAAATTCCACATGAGTTACTTTTTGCTTGTATCATGGTTTGCTGAAAGGACTTCTGAAAACATGTGAGCGTCTGTGGCAAAAGTCTTGGCCTACTTTTCCAAGTTTGATTAAAGAAAAAGAAGTGCTCATATGGATGTATCTTCCCCCCATGTTAGTTTCCAGCATAAATGTGATCATAGCCTGCTATAGCAGTTTTCCAAAGCAGACATGTTCTGCTCAGCATAGCTAGTGTCAGAAGCCGTTCCTGTTAAGTATCGACCACTTAAGTGCTCTCGCCCTCTTCTATGCTCTATATACTTCTGAAGATCTTGAGACAGTTTGGGTTCAGAAGATCAAATAACATGCCTTACAACCAAAAAATTCTATAAATACTGCCTCTGACAATCTTCTATCTTTCCTCTTGTTCCTCGTGACAGACAATGACTGTCTTTTTGGCTTTTGGCTAGGATTTCTTCATCAGTAATGGAATATATATGGTTTATCAAGGTGGTTTAATTATTCCCCACACAAGCAAAACGACCTGTATTAGCAGCAGCACTGTTTTGCTGGTATGAACTCTGTGTGTAGCAGAGGAACCAGCTGCTATAGTTACGCCGTGCGTGGCAGCATACTCTTCACAAACCAAATTGACATGCCAGCAGACTTGCAAATTAATTCCTTTAAACTAATCCTCGTGTGCCAAGGATATGCTGTTGACTTTGCTGGAACTGCTTGAATGCTCAAGATGCGTAAACAAAGTGCGTGAGAAGCGGGGAGCTCTTGATTTGGGTTCAGTGTGAGGTTTGCCACTGGTCTCGGTAAGGTAAGGACATCACCTCAGCTGTTCGCTGGGTCAAAGCCTTGCTTTTCATGAAGTGGCAACGGCATTATCGGTACAATTTTATGAAGCAATCAGAGATACAAATCAAACCCATTTCCCATTGCTACTTTTAAAGTGATTTCCCCCATGACTATTGCAGCTTTTCCTGTGGTTACTAGAATTGATGTGGTTATTGTCACCGGAAGGAGGTGGAAGGATCATATATGAAGCAACACGAACAGAAACTTATTAGGAGGATTGATACGGATAAAATGATAATCTCCTGCTACTTCATGTGTTTCCCTTTTGATACCCATGCTATATAACGTATCACAAAACCAGAAGATGCTCAGAGTAGCTGTACAGTGAGGAGGCTTTAGCTGTAGCTCAAATGAATTGAAAGGTCATTTCAGATCATTAATATAGCCTTAAGTGTATGCTGTTAAGGTGGCCTGGAGATGTGTTACTGACTCTACACACTTTGCTTTCACTTTGCTTTTGGTTCACCTCTTCTCTTGTTTTCCTAGGTACCGTTACCCATCATATTTTAGGATTGTGTATGTATCATATTTTAGGGTTGTGTATGTGGCTTCAGGACTTCTATGTGATGCTTTTGGTCAGAGCTCTCTTGGTATTACATGTGTTTGAATCATGGAGCACAGTGAGTCCTTGAGTCCTGAGATGTTTTGGGTGACTTTTTGTGGTTGAACAAACCCATTAGCTTCTAGCTACCACCGCAGCTTATGTCTGATAGGAGCTAAATTGATCAATATGTAGGTTATAAGCTACTATTTTGAAAAATATTTTAATGATGAACATGAGCCAGCAATGTGCCCTTGTGGCCAAGAAGGCCAATGGCATCCTGGGGTGCATCCAGAAGAGTGTGTCCAGCAGGTGGAGGGAGGTCATCCTCCCCCTCTGCTCTGCCTTGGTGAGGCCCCACCTGGAGCACTGTGTCCAGTTCTGGGCTCCCCGGCTCAAGAGGGACAAGGAATTGCTGGAGAGGGTGCAGCATAGNGACTTGAGAGCGTGGGCAGTTTTGGTACCTTGGCCCTGGCATCCGCAGGCAGACACACCAGGCTTGGGCTGCTGGGCTGGGCTGTGTCCTGCTCCTCTTCCTGGCTGCGGCCTTGGTGGCGACAGGCCGAGAAGACAACGGAGGGGTGCGGGGGGGGCCTCGCTCCTGCAGCGCGGGCCAGGGCGAGGAGAAGGACAAACCGTTTCGAGGATGGGGCAGAGCAAGGAGGTGGCAGCGCGGCCACCGGGATTGGGATGGGAACCTGGAAAAACGCTGTTGCTGCACTTCGAAATCGGAACGACGCAGAGCTGGGCTGGAGGTACCTGTGACCACAGCCGTTACCGAGCGTCAGCCAGGTTTGGGTTGGTTCTTTTTTTTTTTTTTTAAGATGAAACTCACTTATTTTTCTGCTTTCTAATTTTCTCAGTAATTTTCCTAGTAATTGTTGCTTTCTAGTAATTTCTAGTAGTTTTGTAAATTGGGAAAGCGGGTTATTTTGACAGTGTATCTGTGCCTGCAGAATGCATTAAAAAATGCTCCTGTTTGTCAGGACTTTGAGACTTTTTTGGAAAAATTGGGTGCAAAATTTCAGTTCCTGCAATTAAAGTCTCATAGAGGAAACTGGCGTTGGAAGAAAATCCAGAGTCGAACGCAGGTTCTAAAAACACTCGCCGGTTCCCTTTCTTAATGACGCTGAGACGTAATTTCGCATATTTAATTTTTCACCTAATTACTTGCAAAATGATCCCATTTGCATTGGCAACGAAGATTTTGGAACGGCAACGTGTCAGCTCAGACCCCCCGCCCCCGGGGCTGCGGGAGGGGTGCCGGCCTGCGCCTCAGCCCCGTCCCCCCCGCCCCCCC
>VXBO01002733.1:0-46942 GCA_013400135.1 Rhinoptilus africanus
TGATTCTATGACAGGCAGGTGAGGTGGCAGAGCACATGTGATGGTCTGCCAGTCCAGGCCATCCACACAGCTGCCACGGCACTGCACACCTTGCACGCCTGAGAACTTGCAACACCTCATGAAAAAGGGCACGTCTACGCTGCGGTGACTGCACCAAGACACCTTTCAGGCAGGAGCACGGCCCCACACAGTGCCATGTTGTGTGGGAGTGCGTGAGGCTGCAGGGTTACAGCTGTCCACAGGCAGCAGGGCAGCTCTGCTGTCCCCTTGGGCCCTCAAGCGCACACGAGGGTGTTGCACCACAGCTTTGCGTCTCTCATATGCTTTCATGCAGTTTTCCAGTGATTGTCTACCTCTTTCTTTCTACTGCTCGATGATTTGTTTTTCCAAGCATTGGGGCTGTCTGATTTTTGGGGTGTTGTTCACAACACCTTACCATACAGCTCATGGACAAAGTGGATGAGAAGCCAGATTCTGTTCCCCATTATTAATTTCTTCTTTGTTGTGGCCAAGACCTTGCAGGAATCTAATCCTGGGTATCACGCCATGTACACAGCCACAAGAAACACACCAGTGTGGAAGAAAACAGACACTTATGAGTTCCTCTTGAATTTCAGTTGTGGGATGGATACCTCACAGTAGGCTTTCAATGATATGTTCCAACATCTCTAAAACCACAACAGCTTTCCTTTTTTTGCGTTGGGTTTCCAATACAATCCACCTCCTCAAAAGCAAGGTGCCAGTCTTCATATGAGGAGATACAAGTTGGGAGAGGGTTATGGTTGTCAAACAGACTTGCAAATAAACCCCCCAATTCTTGTGGTGTTTGGTTTTTTAGATTTAAAATATCTTTCCAGTGCTGGAGATGACCTGGACTAACAGTAGCAGGGATCTTGTCTCTGCTAGGCTTTTACATGAGGAAGCTCCTGCATCTGAACACAGCCCTGTCTTATATTGATGATGCAGTTGAAGTCTAACAGCTTGGGAAGAACAGCTGACGCCTGAGCTGAGAGAAAGCTATACACACAGGGCCAAGGAGAAAAAAAGAGCCTGGAATGAAAGAGGAACCACCTGCCAGAAAAATAAAGGAGTAGGTGGGGAGACCTGGAGAGAGCAAGCCTGTGGGAACAGTGACCTGAGTTAATAAGGAGCGTGGGGGAAGAGTGGGCAGCAAGCAATTGCTCTTGTGTTCAAAATCCCAGCGATGGGATGAGTCAGAGACTCTGATTGAATTTTGCCTTCACTACACCCACAGACTGGTTATTATAAAGCTTTGGGGAGCATAGGTTGGTGCAGAAACAAAAACTACGCCGTGAATCAGTAGGTTTACGAAGGACCCCCAAGTGCCTGAAAATCTGGAGAGCACCTGCCAAACGCCGTGCCTTTCCACACAAGGTTTCCTGCAGCTCTAACCAGTCTGCCTAGCTGCTCTTCTTCCTCTAATCAGACTTAGACTGATAACTGAGTGGCAGCTGCATCTGAGAAGAAGCGGTATGGCAGATAACGTAGGAACGCTCTTCGTGAGTCTCTGCTAGGAATTCTGGAAGCACAAGCTCCAGCAGTTAACTCAGCCCAACCAGACCACTGCTCAGGAGCTACTAAAAGAGTTAATGTGAGTCTCTTAGGACAGCAGAATTCAGTGAATTAAAAAAAAAAAATGTATTTTATTACAACCTTCAGTTACTCTTCTTTAACTGCTTTTTCTTTCAACTGATTCTGCTCCTAATGCTCATCCTCCTCCTCAGGCCGGGGGCAGGCGACCTGCTCAGCAAGTTCTACCACACCAAAAAACGACAGTGAAAACTGCTAGTAAACACCCACTTGCTCACATCAGGCAGTTGTAATGGGCCAAGAGAGGCACAAGCTGTTGCAACAGGTCTCCCGCTTGTGAAAGGCATCTACTTTGATCACTGAGAGGCTTTGCCAGTGAATCGTGCTACTGGGAAAAGGGGCTTCCCGTGCCATGAGAGGGAAGGAGGGTCTGGGTAGCCCAGCAGTCGGGTGTCCCACCAGGCTCTCCTTTGAGAACCTAACTTACACCCAGTTAAAACAAGACACACAGGTTTAAAATCTGGCAGGTCAGGTGGTGACAGGGGATACTAGTGACAGCCAGGACATCTTTGTGCTCTCAGTTCTGCTGCTGACAGAGACAAACAAGGAAACAAAACAGGGCCTGCAGGAGACACCCAGCTTTTCTAACAGCCTACATAATGAAATTCAACTGGTTCAACTTCTCTGCTTTTCATAGTTTCAGTTTGAGGCAGAGGCAGCAGGCTAGGACTTGCTCTTCCGAGTTGACTTGATGGCTAGTGGCCCTCTGCTGCAGGCACCAGCGCTCGGCTCAGCCCTGGCAGCCCGCCCAGGAACCTGCCCCCGCATGCACCCACGGGTTAGATGCCATGGGTGGCAGAGCTGAGCTGCACCTCCGGACTTTGCTCCGAAATGGAGGAGAAATTACCCTCTTGGAAGAGGGACAAATCCTAGCAAACAGCACAGCCCACTCTGCAGTGAGCAAACGTCCACGGCTACCGGTAATTTATTGGACTTTTTAAAAGAAAAAACAGAGGTAGGTGAAAAAAAAAGAGATGCGACCAAACTCTTTGCATTTCAGGAAGAGCGAGCTCTGGATTCTGCATCGCCCACCTGGAAGGTTTCAGCCTGCAACTTCCACGTCCCCAGAGCCCACAGCTACTGAAAGGGGCAGCTAACTCCCCTGTCTTGCTGAAATTAGGTCACTGTGCAGCAAAGCAGGCAAAATTCAAGGGCCCAGAAGGAATATGCCATTCTGTCGCCCAGGAGAAGCGAGTTTGCCCATTTCAGTCATTCTTCCCCACCAGCTGTAGGCACAGCCCTTGAACTCACCCTGTCTTTAGATAGTGTCACACCACATAACTGGGTGACGGGCAGAAATTCAGCCAGCTACGATATCATAAACACCCATTTAAATGCTTTCTAGTATAGACAAAATCAGCCAATCCCCTCTGTATGGTGCTCTTCCACAGTCTGTCCAGACTGCCTCAACTGCCAAGTGAGAGCAGGTATCACCTACTTCAAAGTGTGAGAGGATCCTGAGTCCTTGACATTTGTAAAACATTTAGAGACCCAGGAAAGAATCGCAGGAAGGCAAATGACTACCTACTGCACCGAGCTCTGAGCTCACTTTCTTACAAGCAGCCTGCTCACTTTACAAAGCCTTTTTTTTTTTTCCCCCTTTTTCTAAATAAAGCTGAGTCCATCTTAAACAGATTCTTTTCAGTTCCAGATATTTCAACAAAGTGGATGTTCCTAAAATTTCTTTTTTTTCCTGGAATTCTTTTAACTTGGTAAACAGGTCTCTGTGTACAGCTTTCAATTACCTTTTATTCTGTGATGCCAAATGAGACCAGATAGGCATATTCTTAGAAGGCTTTCATGAAAATGCAAATGAACAGTTCGCACTAGTCTGTTAGCTCAACAGATAGAACAGTTCGAAGTGTTTAGACACTAGTAAATAGAAAAAAAATACAGAAAAAGCCATCTGTAGCCCTAAAGAAGCTTTCGTTTTCTTGTTATCACCATAAAACTTGCAATGACAGTATCTGCAAGATGCTTCCTCTGCTATCTGTATTAGCTTAGACAACATATCCTTCTAGTAGCTGACCTGCACAAAGGGTATAAATCTGAGCCAAGAGAACTAAGTCAAGAATTTAAACCCCAGACTTGCCTGCGAACATGAGAGTCAACTCCCACTAAAACACACACTATCGTATTTTCTTATCTGCCAAGGTTTTCCCTTCTCCCCCTCCTAAATGTCACCATTCATTTTAATGTAGGTTTTTCTTTTTTTTATTTTAATTCATCTCAAATACAGCAGAGTGTTGCATGTTCTTGTTCCTAGATATTACATTATATATTAGTATTCCTTTGAAAGGATTTTGTTCTTTACTACTACCAGGACAGGAAAGCCTTGAAAACAGATTTTCTTACAGTGTCCAACTTGGAGGGATCTGAATGTGATATATTAAGTGTTATATATCCAGGTTCTTCACTTTTAAATTTAGCTACTTTAACCTAGTGACAAGTATAAAAATATAAACAGAGAACCTCCTGAAATTCAAATTTTCCACCTCGACAAGCCTCTTCACAGACCATTCCCACAGCAAAAACACTGCAGTATCCAAAGCGGACACTGTAAGGGCTCCAAAAAGGCTTTGGGAGGGTTTAAGGCAGCATATGAGGGTCCAGCTCTGACAGTGCTTCCTCAGCATCCTTCATTTTCCCACCCACTATTGGGGCTCTGGGCCCTGCCACAGAAGTACCCCCAACCAGATTAGCGCAGAGACACTGTCATCCTCCCATTAAGCTCAGTGAGGGCACTTGCCCAGGACAGTTTTGGGTGTCCCCACTTGGCCATGCTGGCTGGCCAACTCACTGGGGGCTTCTGCTGGAGGGAGCCCCATTGCTAGAGGTGGTGCCATGACCAGCTAACAGGCGTGCATCTGGCTGACTGTTGCATCCATCAAGTGCACGGGGACAATCCATCTACACTCTCCTAACTCCCCCCAAATGCCCTGTTCAGAACAGACCAGGCTGTGCCCTTCACCAAAGAGCAAGAAACAAATGTTGAGCCGCATCTCAGAAGCCCAATGCGGCAGAACCTGGCTTGAAATCAGCAAGTTTCTGGCCTGAATGTGAACCAGGCTCATTAGTCTTCAGCTATTTCTGTCTAGCCTGGAGCATCTCACGGATGAAGGATATTCAGAGCTCAGACAGTCTTCAACAGTGAGCATTTTGGATCCTCTAAACTGTAATTAGTCCAATGGGTTGCTGTTGCAACTTTTGCTGGGTTTAAAGTCAAGTATTGCAAGGACAGGTATTCAGAGCCAAAAATCCCTTTTGAGTTAAAAGCAAACAGGGTCCGTTAAATTCTGTTGACCTTTTACTTGGAAACAACAGGCCAACAAATATAATTCTTTAATACAGGAAAATTTGGATTCTGACGCAATGATGTTACTGCAGAAGCCAAGCCTAAGACCACAGCACTATCACCAGTGGAAGAAGTGACCCAGCACTCTGCTGGTGCCACACAGCCCCTCTCATGTCAGCAGCACCTACAACAACTTCGGTTTAACCACAATCAATTTCCTAACCCAGTGCACCACACAACCACAAAGACAGCAGTGGGAGCACAAAGGAGGATGGGGCACAGTATGGTGGCAGTTGTCCCTGGCTGGGATTATTTCCTTCAGCCCCAATGCCAGCTTTCGCTAGCTTAGAACAATGCTGAAGCTACAGGCAACTCAGAAGGGAGATGCTTCTGGTCAAACAATCACAGGATGGTTGAAGTTGGAAGAGACCTCTGTAGGTCATCTGATCCAAGGCCCTGCTCAAGGGCCACCTAGAGCTGACTGCCCAAGGGCCATATCCAGACAGCTTTTTAATATTTCAAGGATGTAGACTCCACAACCCTCCTGGGAAACCTGCCACAGCTTGACCACCCTCACTGCGAATAAGTGTTTCACGACGTTCAGAGAGAACCTCCCATGTTTCAGTGTGTGCCCATTGCCTCTGGTCCTGTGGCACCAGGTCCTGTGTCCTCTTTGCACCCTTCCTTCAGGTATTTATATGTATTCATGAGATCCCCCCTAAGATTTCTCTTCTCCAAGCTGAACAGCCTCATCTCCTCTCTCAGCCTCTCCTCACAGGAGAGATGCTCCAGTCTCTTCATCATCTTTGTGGTCCTTTGCTGGACTCTCTCCAGTAGTTGCGTACTGGTGCTTTGGCAGTCTGACCCACCTGGCAGATACTGATACCATGCTCCTTTGTCTACCCTGGAAATCTGGAAAAAAGGCAGCATACAGGAGAGTGCATGCCCCTTCCCCAAACAAGGTCTCTTCTGATTGATCAGCGGGTAAAGGAGAGCCTGTTTCAGAGTGCTGTATCTTGTGTTTGACTGACTTCTTAGAGAGCAGCTGTAACTACCACCTAAATGTAACACATACCTCAACCCGAGACTAAAAAAATCCTGTCTTCTCTGGGTAGGATGATGTTTATTCAAAGAGACTCAACGTACTCGCTATAATTTATTTTTACAGCAGGTACACCAAACCAAGACAGTTAAATTGCTAAGTCTCCAAAGCTCTGGCTATTATGTAAATAAACTCTAAATAATTGCCTGCATTAAAGTGTGGTTCAGTGTTCAGCAAGGAAAACAGCTCTTGGGTTTTTTTTTTTAATTAAATTATGATTTTATCTATAATTCTAGACTCTTATGTTTGTTTATTTACATGAAACATTATTCTGCTTGTTGAGTGCCAAAGCCTTATTCTGAAACTGTATGATTAACACCAGTATTTCTGAAAGCTAAGCGTCAAATAGATTTATGTGCCTAATGACATAAGTCCCTCAACTGGCAGTATAACCAAACTGAGCTAACCAGGCACATTCTTGCTGTACACACAGAAATCTACAAACGCTCTGCTGAATAACTTAGATAGTGGCTACGAGGATACCAGTTTATACAGCCAAGAGCCACGCACTTGCAATGATTCCTAAATTTTTTTTATGCAGTGAGGGGTCAGGCAGCACACCAAAACCCGCAGCTCCGACCCACGATCAGCAAGGAGGAGCTGTGGCAATTGAAGATGTTATTGTCCTCTTCTTGAATCTCCCCCTGCCTGCAGCAGGGCCGGTGGGAAGAAACCCATACCTCCACCTCTGCTGCTTCAAGCCATGCTTTGGTTTCTTGATATAATTCCATCTTTACTGGCAATTTAACCTAACAGACTCAACTAGAAAATGCAAGACGGGAGGCCCAGGAGCATGCTCCCTTCCACCAGCTGGCAAGAAGGTGATGTCAGGCAGTGGGACGGAGCAGCACCTCTTCAGCCACAAGATCTGGGCTGCAGCAAGCTAGCTTCTCTGAGCAGATGCCTTCCCGCACTAGAACAAAACATGCCTGCTTGCTGTGACTACACTTTTTACATGGTTTTAGACTTCTCTCCACTGAGCAATGATGCTGGTTGTCAGTAAGTTACCCACAGCGATCCCTGAGGATTTCCCTTCACGGTATTATTAGCTTAGGCTGTGATTCCAGTTTCAATTCATGGGCAATAACCACCCCTGCACAAAACTCTCCAGCTCAAATAGCTGGCACCTCTGCTGCGAGCTTCCTGTGCTGCCAGGGAAAGCGATGCTGTCCTCAGGCTGCGAGGACAGGCACACTGATGCTTTGGCCAAGGTGATGAGGTGGCAGCACCTCTTGCGCTGCAAACCCACCACCCTGCCAGCCTGAGAGTGACCAAGCCCTGCCGCTTCCCCTCCAGCCTCCCAATCACAGCCCCAAGTCTTTACAATGGTTAAAAATTGTATTAAAAAAACCCCAAACTTCTACTGACTTGCTTAGTTTTTGCAAAAGCTACTTACTGCTCATTTGCTGCAGATGCTAGCCTGCCCATTTAAAAAAAATTATCCCATTGGCAAGCAACCAATATATGGGAAACTCTACAAGGAAGCTGTTACACTTCATCGTGCAGTAATCCATGGATTAAGGCCATTAATAGCACTCGATGACATACTGCAATGACTCCAGAGGTCCTGTATTGGCTTGCAGGGTATACAGAATGCAACCCCCTCACAAACATTTCCCCCGAGTTACTTTCTTCTAAATCTTCAAAAGAAGAGAAGGGACAAGAAAACCCAGATGATAGATGACTAGCACAGCATCTTGCATTGCACCAAGGGAGGAAAAAAAAAAAGAAAAGAAAAAAAAAGGAAAGTATAATGAAAATAAATTAACATTTTCAAATAACACTGAATTTCCTTCTTATTCACACTGATGTTTCCACATTAAGAGAGTTGTTGGTGAGTAACCAAAATTTTGATTACAGAGCTAAATTTAAAAAGCAAGCCAACGCATTCTCCCATGCTCAACCAAGCCACAACTAAAACTTTCAAATCTGAAATGCTCAATTTTTTCCTTTAATTATTTATATGAAATAAGACTTTTCTTTCTTTTGACATGAAAACACAAATGTACCATCACAGAAAACACTGTGTACTCCCCAAATCCCACAGGGTCATTAAACTTCTTTTATGCAGTACACGAAGTATTTCCACAGAACTTTTAAAATAGTTCTCTAAAGCATGCCTGATGTCATTAGCAAGTCAGAAGTTGATGACCTAACCACATAATTGCTAAATATCCTCCAAAGGAGAGAATCCCTTCACTCTGTTCTAAACTTATGCTGTTACCTGCACTATCCATACATATAATTATCAATACTATTAATTTTCTGTCAGTCCCCAATATCAAGGGTAAACAACCTGTTACAGTGTCAAAATTGAAGCAATGGACAGATTTTTCTTATTTCTGTGGATTTAAATGAAAGAATCTGCACTCCTTCCATATGATTTGTTTCATTAGGACTCTGGCAATGGCCTAGTATTGTGGCACCATGTATTTTCATTTGCCATGAAACAATAATAATTCATATAATGTACTCAGGAGAATACAATTGTCCCACCAACTGTAAGCAATCCCGTATCCCACAGTCATATGCAATTTTTGTAAACAACATATTGACACCGGAAAAGAAAATCCTTACAAAGAAATCTTTTCAAAGTTTCAATAAATAGAAGTTATGACAAATAACATTTGTGTTAATATACATCTTACCAAGAACAAATCACTTTCTGATTAATCTGGTTTAGTTGCAACTCATCATTTCACATTTTACTTTTAGTACAATGTCGTAGGGGTTTCACTACACAAGCAATTTTTTTTTTTTTTTCCTTACCTTTAAGGAATCAAAGCAGGCAATTACTCTTCCATTTTCAACCTGGCAACTTTTAGGGGGGTGTGCAAATTTGCATTCTTCATCAGAGCGTGAACAAGTTCCCCTCTGAAATTGCCTGCACACTTCTAATGTTAGCCATTTTGTATCTCTTACGGGAGCAACATTCAAAGCCATGATGAAAAGCTGTTTTCGAACTTGTAAATTGCAGTCAAATTAACTATGCAGAAGAAATGTCCAAAACTAATAACGAAAGGAAGGGAGAGAAAAAGAAAAAAGCAAAACCACAACAACAAAAAAAAATAACCAGAAAAAAATTAATTTCACTTCCAATTGAAATGAAAGTTTTAAAAAAAAAGTGTGGGATGATTAACGATGTCCAAAGCGCACAAAGCAGAATAAACAGAGAAAGTTTATCAGCAAGCAGTCACTCATCAATCATTAAGTCCCGCTTGTAGACTGTTGGCTGGGAAAAACCATGCTCAGTCACATTTCTGTCTATAAAACATGTGGGCCAGTTGATTGTATCACGGATGCACCAGTTTTAAGCCAAGGTCCTTCAATGAAATGGCACTCCTTGATAGAATATTAATTCTCTGATGGTTGCTTGCTGGTATTGATTACACAAGAAAAGCAATGCAGTCATTTGTTCATGTTCCAGGAATAATAATTATTATTATTCTTCCTCTTTTTCTGCTTTCAGTTTCCCATCAACTAATTGGCAAATGGAGACGCTGAGGTATCTTCCGCCAGGTGTAAGGTGAAGGCAATGTCTGGCTGGCAAAGACGGGATTTTGAGAACACGGGCGTAGCAGTCCTCGCTCATAAAAGTGACTTGGCAAAGGCACTTTTTAAGTCACTGACCTGACAAAACAAATACAGTATCAGTTCACATGCAACTCATTCAAATCAACATTACCAAACCTATCATCATTTTTTATCGGATATCATAAACATACTGCCAATGCTCACTTGTATTTCTTTTTTCCAAACAAAATCAGCCTCCCCCGTGAAGTTACGTGTGACACGGGAATAACCAGTTGAGATGTGTATTGAAGTCATATTCTAGGCAGCAATCCAAAAGTTGGGAATGATTTAAATAGATGAATGTGGCAGACACAATAATTAGGCATGCTGGTTGTGAAACAATTCGATCTAATGTGCTTAGTCTCCAAAACAATATACAAGAGCCCATTTCCATTAATTTATCATTTGGCCCTTTAGACTGTGTTACTACATTATAAGCTGTTACTTGTTATTTGTTCTTCCTTAGAAACGAGGACGGTAGTATTCTGTTCAGATGGTTTTTGTCTCTCCCTCTGTTTCTCAAGGGAAAAAAGTATGAGACAAAAAAATCATCATTCCAAAACTGCTGGGAAAAAAACCTTCCATATCTAGAAATAAACTTAGTTTCCCTGTTAAGCTAAAGCCTGTTTCTAAAAGGCTTCAGGAAAGGGCTCACCACTAAGTCGTCATCCTCTAATGAGTTCTTTCCAATACGAAGCAGTCTGTATCTAAATTTTCCCTTGATTAGCTTGGCTTTCATGTACTTTTACAAATACATGGTTCAGCATCAAAATCTAAGCCTTAAATACGAAACTTAAGCTATTCGGAGACTATAAAATACCTGGGATATTTTATAGATCAATAGATCTGAAAATCAAAGTGTTAGTTATTATAAATATTTTTTAATAAATGACTATATTTTATACGCAGACGGTGAAACCACAGTCATGATGTTTCCTCCTATTCAGCTTCAAAGGAACACAACTTTCACTTTGTAGATACCAGCCAGAAACAGTTGATGGATTATTTTTGTGCAAGAATAAAAAAAGGGGGAAGGACTGGAATAAGTGAGGTTTTAAAATGCATCAGTAAAAATAGCTCTAAAAACACTGTCAGCTTTCCCATGCCAGAATAATTACCATTCTGTGCTTGAATTCATCTGATTTAATTGAAGTCAGTAATGTGAGTAAGAATTACTCACACACATTTTCAGGAACAGATCCCAGCTCTTCACATCAAAAGGCTTTTCTGTTACTTAGTAATGCTACCAAAAAGGGTTTTACTATGTGACCGATACCTACACCAAAATTTGCTACTGCTAGTCTGAGTAAAGGCAATGCAATGCTAATTGCTCAAAAATTTGGTTTCAAGTCCAACGTGCAGTAAGATGGGTCTGGATGACCCTTAGCTAGCTTTACCTGGTCAAGAATAATGAGATGCAAGAGCATTAGTACATTTTAATATAATTCTACACAATGGTAGTATAGTACAGTACATGAACTAAATACTCCTCAAATTATTACGTATTCCATCAATGTTGTCCCACAGCATCAATGAAGAGCTAGGTTAAGCTGAAAATGTACAAAGAGGTGAGAAAAATACTCATAAATGATGAAAAGAAAAGAGAGGGGGAAAGACAAGGAGAGCCTCTCCAACAGAGCTTGTTGAGCTGATAGCTTGTTGGGCTGTTGATTTAGCTGGCTAAATGTAAAAAAGGAAATATTCTCCCTAGAGTCATCCATTCCACTTCAGAAATGTCAAAAACGGTTTTCAGTAATAGATGTAGGAGACAGATGGAAATTTTGGGGAAAGGGCAAACGTTATGCTGCACGCTGCTGAAAGTCACAAGTAGTAATACTCTGATGGGCTGAATACTACCAAAAATGACAAAGTCATTTCTCAAGTAGTAGGTGTTAAGACTGAGGAAAGCCAGACATTGCACATGGCGGCAAAGCAAACAGCACAGAGTATATAAATGGCAGCAGCGACGGTTTTAAAAAAAAACGTGCACAACAGAATCACACATGAGATTCATGAGATTGCAGAAAGAATTAATACCAAAAAGCGTTTGGGGGGTAGAGGGTAGAAGAGGAGCGAAATACAGCATCATGCTGTTTCCTATCTTCTTACTACATGAACATTTTCTAAAGAAAAGGAAGCATGAGAAGTTAGTCTCAAAAATCCACATCTTGTCAAAAATAACGACACTATCTGATTTCTCAATAGGTGTCGAGTGCTTCAGCAGTTTCTACCAACATGGGCTTAGGAGAAACAGAGCCGAGACCTTTCTGAAGGAGGTCATGCCTTCAGTAGAAGGCAGGAGCAAACATGGTGAGGACAGAAGAATCTAGAGCACTTCATTCCTACACCACTTACATGGCCACATCCTGGGCCGCTGCCATACCTCCTCTGCCCATCACCTCCACCAGGAGGGTGAAGGAAGAGATGCTATCAGGAAGGCCTGAATGTGAGAGAGAAGCAATACAAGAAGGGAGAGGAAAGGCAAACCAGGGGGAAAAAAATGGGAGCAACCCACAAAAGCAGAGTTCAAGATAAGAGGAAAGAGTTCAAGAGAAGGAAAAAAATGTGAGTGGAAGGTAGGAAAGTGAGATGTCTGGTTGTGGAAGAGGAAGGAAGACACACGCATAAAAGCAGTAAAAAAGCCTCAGTAAAATGCCTCTAAGGCCACAGGCTATTACTAACATCACAGCCCACTCTGACCTTATATATTGCAAAACTCACCCATATGGAGAGCACCAGAACCTCCAGCAACTGTGAACTCTGCTCCTCTTTCCACCACTTCTTAACTTCTATTTGTGTCCCAACGTATCAGGCAAAGTTAGCTGTCCTGACAACACCAACGGGATCTCAGCAGCCTAGAGCCCTCAGCACCAACAGGCTCCCTGATCTAGGCAAAAGGTTTGCTTGGGGATTTTGTTTAGATGTTTTGTTGTTGTTTCTGTTGTTGTTAATGATTCCAGCTTAAGCCTTCGCTCCCCACTGCAGCTAAACAAACTACCGAAACTTCCACATTAACAACTGAGACACAAAATGTTCTTATTGAAGCTGAAGAAAACACTCAACATATTAAGTATAAAAGAACCAATTTTGTTTGTTTGGGTTTTTACAACTATTGCTGATTAAGTATAAAAGAACTAATTTCGGTTGGTTGGTTTTTTACAACTATTGCTGTTTATTTTCAGTCTCTCACACACTTGGATCAATGGAATTGATCCGGAATACACAGCTAACAAATGCAGTTTTTCATATGCTAAGTGAAAGAAATTCACAGACATGTATTTGTAAAAACTATTTAGCTTTCTTTCAACCCCTCCTTTCAGATAAGCATCACTCCCCTTCTGCGAAAAGCCAGCAAGGCATGGAGGAGAAGGAGGCTTTTGCCAATATGTTCTCCTGAGAGAGCAGGAAAGAGCCTGTGTTAGGCTCCAGATCTTCTTTCTGCTCTAAACCATAAAATAATTTCTTCTTTTCCAATAGGCAAAAAAAAAAACAAAAACAAAAACCCAGTAAGAAAAAATAAATAAACCTTTTAATTATCAAACAAGGCAAAGCACACAGGCCCTAGGAGCCCCCAGAAAAGGCTCTCATTCTGAGCAACACTAGGCAGCCAGTATTTGTAGGAGCTGTAATGAGCACAGTCCTGCTCTATTACAGCTGGGTTTCTCATCTGGAAAACAGGAGCTTTTGCTACATAAAAAATATGGGCTTCTCTGTTACAGTAATTTTACTTATCAGACAGATTATGTGGCAATGGATTATGTAGCAATGGATTATGTAGTATCTGTCTAATAGAGAAGCTGAGGCTTCCTCGACATGTTGTACTCATGCTTCAGTAGATAATGTGTAGTAACAAGCAAAGACCACATCTCAAAAAAGTTAACTCTGCAGGTGATGAATTCCAGTGAGGGAGCAGGGTTCTCTACATGGCCCCAACATAGAGCTCTAGTGGAACCACTAAGTTAACTCAAAAGGTGATAAAACAGTTTTTCACTTTACTTAGAGAATTAAGCACCCTGTATTATTCATCATATTAAAATCTTCAGGAAGAGATGTCAAGACTGGGGCTCATTGTGTTGCTTCTACTGTCAAAGTTTATCAACATGATCTATATATCTCTTCTATATATACACCAGAAACTCAAGAATTAGAAAGTTAGAAAACGCTCAGGGGTACCCAAGAGGGACTGCAGTTTAAGAGGAACTCTTCTTTCCCAAAAAACAAGAAAAGAAGAGCTAAATATGTATAGCTTTACAAGTTTGTTCATTTACAAATGTCTGTTTTAAAAATAAGGAATTAAATAAAAAATCCAAAGACTCACTATACTGCAGAAGCAGGTTGTTCCTCCTTTAGATCACTAGCAGGGCAGAAACCTGTTGAGTTCCAGGACAGATATCTGCTGCCCAAATTCACTTAAACACACAACCTCAGGTAGGATAAAAATCATGTTCAGGACCTACCCACAGTTACCAAAATTGACCTGCTGGATATTCTAATGCCAAAATAAAATCTTGAGAACTTAATTTTCAAATCCAGCATGCATATACTGCAAGTCTTCAGAGAGAGACTGTTGGCTTAGCTAAACATGGGAATGCTTTCAAGAGGATGAAAGTTGCATCTCTAATCCCAGGGAAATGGTACTGCCCAATTTTAATCCTTTAACCTAAAGCAGATTGCTGCTACAATGCTTCTATATGCTTACACGTAAACACAAATCCATGTTGCTTACTTCCAGAAGATCACGTCCATAGTCTTAAATTCGCTTCAGGAATCTTTTAACAAAGAAACAAAACCATGACCCTGCAGTAGAAACCAGGCTCAAAGAACTTCAGGTTGAAATTTTAAGCTCTGGTTTAAAGTTGTAGGCAGTGGAAAACAGGCTTTTTACCCTTAGACACGGTTAACTGTACGCATCACTGGCTTCATGCTCCACAATACAAGTTCATGAACCAGCAACATCTTAACCACATATTATCTTAACTCGTTCTCATGATGTCCAGGAGATAAACTAATCTATAACTAATACACTACCACTAGTTTAGCCACTCCCTTCATCCTCAATTTACTAGTTTTAAGTCAGTGATTTTTACCTGGGACGGGCAATGTAGGACAAAACACAACCATTCCCAGATATCCCAGGACATCCTATGACATCCAAACACAACGACTAATCAAATGTGCCCCACTTTATAGATGCATCTTCAGACCACTGACAGACACCGTTTTCCTTCAAAAAGCTGCCACTCCTTTAGCAGCTCACCACATTTGCAAAGGAAACTCCATTTGCGGTTCACAATGTCTATAGCCAAAACCTAGTGGAAAGATTCCCTGTATAAGTTTAATACATAGAGATCCTTCTATCACTAGATCAAGTTAAGTATCTTGACCATTCACAATGGAAACACAGATACTCAAAGACTGACGACTACTGAACCCTCACCCTTAAGGCCAGAAAAAGGCAACCAAATCCTGCTAAGTCGCACCTCTTGCTTATGGCTGCACAGTGGACTCTGCTTTCAAAGCACTTGGGACACAGCCACACATGTAGAAGACACTGGGAAATGCTTTAGTCCAAAAGACGGTGGAGCTTGGCTTCACTTTTTCAACTAAACCTCACTGTTACCTTCTTTTAAATGTAATTTTTTTCCTCATTGTTTGTGCTTTAAATAGCATTCAAGGCCTCCAAAGTGAAGAGAAGCTGCACACCAAAGGACTGCCACGACCCCACAAGCACACTCCAGCATTGCTTTCAATTCCAGCTACCTGCCACTTCCTTGACTCCCCTGCACTGTTTTCTCTTGCCCTCCCTCAGACTCCCAGCCGAGGAGAGCGAGGCTGCAGCTTAATCCTAGGCTAAAGCTGGCTCCGTTTATGATCTGCCTCCCCAGGTGCAGAATAAACCCAACACAGGAGCACAAAGCACCCTGCATCATGCATGCGGACCAACTCAACCGAGATGTGCCCACCTGCCCATGCCCCACACCCGGGGGATGAAGAGCAGAGCAGGCATGGTGGGGCATGGACTGCAGCCCCACCTGCGCCAGGGCTGGCTCCTCACTGCAAGTTCCTATAATTACGATGCCATATCCCACGGGACTCGGTCTCTGTCCCTGCAAAGCAAGGCTGGCTCAGTCACTGCACGCGAATTTAAGCCTCACTGCGCAAAATCCTCCACTAACCAAGACAGAGAAGATCATATGTCAAAAGGCGCTAATGTGAATTAGGAAAAAAAAAAGTCATTTTACAGACTAATAGTGTGACAGTCAGCATGCTTTTAATCACACTTGAATAAATTACATTCTTAAAGAGAGAACATGCAAGAGATTTTTGTCAGGTGGATAGACTTTTCTCACTCTGTCAGCTCACCAGATTAGGAAACAGGACCAGAAAGCGATGTGACGGCACAGAGGTACCGTTCATCAGTAAGTACTATGCCAGCTTCGCATTTTTCTCTTGAACCAATTTCTAACATTCATGGTTTTGATATGTAACCTAATATTAGATAACTAGTAAGACTGGACAATGTACAATAGAGTTCAGTAATGCCTTTGCATAGTTCAGTAAAATTACAGCATTAAAACTGGAATCGGGTTTCTGTCTCTTTTCTGATCTGTTGTGAAGTCACAAAAATAATATTCCCTATATTCAAGAAACAGACTTCCATGACACATCATCCATTCTTTGATGGCAAGTAAGAACGGAAAATCTTTCTGCCACCATAACATTTTTAAGAAAAAACATTCAATTACAGTACAAAGTGATGAATGCATTTTCATCCACAAAATCTCAAATTAAACTTGTAAACATTTCTTTAATCATTTGGAAGGGGTTTTCCACTTTGTTAAGATGTTAGGCAGCTTCCATTTGGCATCAAGCAAACCAGTATTGCTCAAACGAGGAAGAAGCCAGAACTGCCCTACCAAAGAAGCAGCCCACCAGTTTGCCCAGGTGGCCAGGAGCCAAAAAATACTAAAATCCTAATCCCAGTTCTTGAATGAATTCAACCTGAACTCATCTGAAGTCAAAAGTGTCCTGGCTTACAAAAGAACCATTATTTATTTTATTTGCTTGACTTGGAGATAGCTATTGCAACACCTCTCTTTGCCTGTTATACAACCGGAGATGAACACTTGTCAAGTGTAATTCAGATGAACACCTTACCCAGAGTCGATCCTAACTACTTTAGTTAAGCTGAGAGAAGTCCAGGGACAGGTTAGAAAACACCGGTCTGTTTTATTTAAACTGAGTGTGACCTCCAAACATCCATTTTGCTAAATGAGGCATATTCTCCTTGTCAAGATCACTAATGTGCCAGGTTCAGGCGTTTTAGTATGTCCCACGCTATTTACAGTACGGCAATGAGCTTCTTATTAAAACCTGCCGGTTCACTTTGAAGCTGGCTTTACAATATAATAACACTAATGCCCTTTGTCCCTGGGGAAGCAGGTGAGGAGGACGGCGTACCACTGACTGCAAAAGAGACACAGCCTGGGACCTTTTCAGCCATCCACTGCACCGCTTTGCTAATGGACCATGAAATATTTCTGCTGAACTTTAAGTCTGTAGATGACTGGAGCCCACAAGAGTATTTTCAAACATCAAAGTGCTTCGAAATCATGCTGATAAAACCGATGCTTATTATGCTTCAGTTAAAATGCAATTGCAGAAAAGAGATTTTCTTTTTCTAGCAAACTTTTTTTTTTTTTTACAGTGATATTCATTCCACTTCACTTGACCTCCTCCTCCTCCCTTGGTCTATACCTTCTCTCACAGTCTGTAACTTCAACACTTCTTGTTTCTAAGTCCAAAGAAAACCTGATTTCATCCTCTATGTGTATGAATTTCATACACAAAATTCTGCTCCCATCTTGACAAGAGGGCAAAAGCAATTTCTGTTTCTGTGCCTCCACAAGCAGAGTTAATCATCCCTGGCAGCAATGACGTTATCACTTGGCCTCTTGTGGTCACAAATGTTTTGCTTTTGGCAGAGTGCACCACATAATAGCTATTAATCAAACCCAGTTCCCCAGGGAAGGGTACCCCAGTGCATTAGGAGCTTCTACTCACACCCAGCTGCAGACATGCATTGTACTTATTTTTTTAGGACTGTAAAAATATTTATAGAAAAGTGCACTTATGTACTGTGAAATTTTTATAGACTGGCATGGAGGGAAGGCGTGATCAAATGACTGTTCTCACCTGCCAAAGGACCGATAACATGCTGTTACACAGGAGCACAATTTAAAAGAGCTCAGGCTGTTGTCAATTTTCTATTTTCTCTACTCCAGTTTCACACGAAGCCCAGAAGGCAGAACTCTTACCAAGGTATTTGTTTATGTGACAAATAGCATCCCTTTGCACTGAAAGACAAGGATAGGTCTGAATAAACCAAGGACTCCATGTAAATTAAGATATGTCAAACTCACAAGCTGAAAACATGTTGAAGACTGCCAATAGCATTATTAATAATACACTCCTAGAAATTACCCAGCTCGGGGAAGTTGCATGGCACATCCAAACAAAGCTCCCAAGGCGAGGGCAGCAAGACCACTACCTAATGCTATTAACTCCGACTGCCTCTTAAGCACTAAACCCATTCTGCTGAACAGATTCCCTGCACAAAATCCAAGCAGCATCACTGTTCTGAGATAAAATACCTGCATTTCTGTGCTGCCTTCTCCATTTGCATTTCACCTGAAGACAGGATACCAAAGTACTCAAGGATGACTTTAGCAGGTCAGCTGAAAAGTCCATCTCAACCAATATCCAGTCTCCAACCATGGCCAATACCAGTTGTCTACAGACGAATGCAAAACCAGGGCAGGTAAAGCGCAATAATTTCCATGAATCTTCTCACAGCAACCTGTAACTGATGTCTTTGTATTTAAAAGGTCTCACTGGATTTTTCTTCCATGGATTTGCCTACTCCCTTTTTTGAATGTTGCTCTGTCAGAAGTGTCTTTCGTCATCACGTGCATAGGAAGTAGCATACCGAGAGGGAGCCTGACTGGTTTTCACAACTGTTGACAAAAGCTTGGACTCTCAGGAGAGGAGCATGGATACGTAAGGAAACACTTCAGGACTTCAGAGATCCACAAAAATTTGAAAACATCAAATGGAGCTGTGGAGTAAGATGACTGATTACAAAACTCCTAAGTAAATCTGTGTTGTTACTGTCTTTTTATTATCCCTGAATGGGTTAAACTAGAAAAGAGAATGTACCTTTTCCTTCCAAGTGAAAGCTGAGTTTGGAGAAAAGTACTTTTAAAACCTACCAGAGGAGGAAGAAATACCAAGACCCCTTCTTCTGCACCCCAAGCCACATCACCTAGGAGCATTGCCAGAAGCAATGCTTTCTTAGTGATACAACAGAGAAGGAGGAACACCTGAGAGTGTGCCCAAAGGAGCTGAAGCGAAGCACTCCAATCGCGTTCTGCCAGACCCAGAGCATTTCACAACCATTTTGAACTTATTTTGGAAGCAGCAGCTCATCACAATGGGAAAGCGCTTTCAACAAGGAAAACACCTCAATAGCATCTTTACTTCTCAGAGGGCTGCCCAAGCAAGCCTTCATCAGCGTCCATTTTATCACAAGGATTCAACTCCCCTTTCTCTCTTCATTAGTAGCGTGCACATTACATGCAACAACAGTTTTATTTACTTCCAAAACTAAAGAAATCCTCATGAAGCAGAATGTATGCAAGTGCATTACTTCTTACATATCTCACGGGACATGCTGCAAAGCCAGATGAAGCGTCTATGTCAGAATACTTTATATTTTACAGCAGTTAAAAAGACAGAACAGCAACCTAACTTCAAAGTCACCTATGAAATAGTAGATTGTTATCAAGTACCTTCAAAGGCAATTTGATTTTATTTTTTTAAATAATGTTTTTATGCTGACATTCAGGCAGAAAATGTTTTCTATAACAGAAGCCGAAATCTTCCACTAAAAGCCATTTTTCAAAGACCAGTAATGGGTTTTTCTGGCACAGCCCTGGAGAAAAAAAAAGAAGTAGTATTCAACAGGTTATTGGTCTCTTATGAAGGCAGTTGCCTTTTTGTGTTTTGATCAGAGAGACTGCTTCCTGCCTGGTTATCTTTGGTTCTCCAAGGCAAATAAAGAAAATATCTTAGTAAGTTCAATGTGAAGATGACTGTAATGTAAAAGACTTTCTTTTCAAAATTCATGCCATTTATTTTTCCACACCTCCCCCCCCACCCCAGCATATGAACCTTCAGAGGCTACCTGCATTATGTTTGACAATACCTAATGGAAATTTATTCTCCCTGGAATAAAATAAATTTGCATTTAGTGAACCGCTATTCTATTGTCAAATAGGTATCATGAGTTCAGAAAGAGAGTGGTTTTCCTCTGAAATTGTTTTTGCAATTGGTGGCAGAGAAACAAAGAAGAGCTTTTCTCAGAATACTTGCAAGTTCTGGTGAATTTCTGTTTTCTTGGCAATACTGAAAACTTCTATTTAATCCTGAGGCAAATAACAGAGCTGCAACTGGAAGGAACGCACAGTAACTGTCTGCAGATGCTGCCTACCAGAGAAACACTTATTTTCTTTCTGATCTCTAGGATGACGAAGTCTGGGCTTGGTGCGTAGTACTGCTACTGACCTTCCTTTTTGCTTGAGCACTGATTAAGAAGCATTGACCCAATAAAAATGGGTCATATCGATCTGTTGTTTTAGTTTGTGTAACATGTCTCCCTCGGTCCAAAAAGCTCACCACCCGTTGCCACTTGAAGAAAGTTACTGTTTAACCTAGTTTCATTTTAGAAAATAAACTACTTTTTTTTTTTTTTTTTTTATAAGTAACAGGACACTAAGTACTTAATGCAGAGAGGATGCACAGGAACAAACTCGGAAAGTTTATTAGCCTACAGTAAGAACATCGGATAAATTCATGGTCATTTTCCTGCCATGTGCATAGTTCAGTTGTCTGCAACAGTAAAAGGGGACATAAACTACATTCAAATTCCTGAAAGGAAAAAACCAAAACCTGGCAGTATCTTGTAAACCCAACTTTAATGTACAGAGCTTTCCTTTTCATTTCTGTTAGCTTAAAAGTTGAAAATGGAATGGATTCAGGTAGCAAGACTGACTGATTAGGCAGCGTTAGTCCAGTACTCCTATGTCCCAGACCCAGGCATGTCTCTGCCTTAAATCAAAAATATTCTCAATATTTAAATTATTATCTCTCTCTATTTTCACTCAACTATTAAATATGGAAAGAGAGCAATAGGAAAGAGTCTTTCCTAGATCTTGTTGAAGACTTTCCTCAAGGAGATTTCTGCATCTCAGTACTGCCTCAGGCTGACAGGTGAAAATAGTGGGGGGAAAAGTGGAAGTATTTCAGCAATATTAAAAAAATTCCACCTTGACACTTTACTTTCATACGGTTGAATCATTTTATCGTAACCTGAATACTATCATGGATAAACACACAGTTACTCAGGAATACATTGTAAATTGTGTTTCAGCAGGAACGTGGAAAGAGTTCTTTCATCCTTTGACACAAAGAATTGCAATGTTTTTGCAGTGAAAACTGAATATATTTCCCAGGAACGTTTTGGCAGAGCACTTTTCCAGACCTTTTTCTAATATCTCTGCTTACCTGCAACCGCAGAGCTTTCTCCCTCCTGCTGGGGACAGCAGTATTGCTAAGCACAGCCGCTGCTCACCAGCGCTTCCAAAGCAATGGATACCCTTGTGACACTGAGTACAAGCAACTGGCTTTTGGCAAGAGAGAGTTTTCTGCTCACATTGCAGTGGAAAATTTGGACTGGTTAAAATAAGTCTCGACAGTTTTGTCCTTTTCAAAGGTTTAATTCACTTGTTGTACTTGAAGCTTCGTCCCAAATGGGTATTTAAAGCCACATTTTGTTTTGTACTGTATGATTTGTATTGCCTTGCACAACTTCTGTGTTAAATCGTAATTCAAAAACTTCCTTTAACCCTGCATAAATCTCACCTTGATAAACAGCACTATTTTTGAAAGATAATGTCAAATTTTCTGTGTTACACTGTCAATAAGTAGCACAGAAAATACATTGGATTTAGTCAAACAAACAACATCAACAAGAATATTCAGAGATAAAAAATTGTCCATTTATAAACAGAAATTGGACTGCTGCTGTTATGCTTACACACATTTCTATTAAAAAAAACAACTTTCCAAAAAATGAATTAACAGGTTTCTGTGTTCTGTGTGCCTCATTTTAATGCAATATTTGCTTAGCTTGTAAATAAGAGATTTTATGTCCTCTAACCTCCAACATATGTGCACACACCAGCCCCTGACACTTGATAGGACTTCTTTCCATTTCATACAACATTTCCAGGACAAAGCAGGTGAGACAAAATCAAACCAGACCAGAAAAAAGAAAACAAACAACACAACAAACAAATTAGCCAACTCAGACAAAATTATGCCCTCCAGTAATCTTCTACAACTTTATGAGCTGCAAAGTATACATTGGCAATATGTGGCTTTCACAGGGATACCCACGTTATTACAATGCACAGAGTCTAGAAATCTTGAAAATGTACTTGAAAGGCGCTTCTCCACGTTTATCCCTCTGCCCATCATCTGAAATAGTAGTAACCATGGTACCACTTTACAGCAACTGAACAGAACTGCCTGTCCACTAACAAAAAAAGCACTATTATACTCTGAAAAGACAGAAAAGGGACAGACTAACAAGATGCAGTGGTATTCTAGTTTCATCCTTAGGATTTCTTAAGAACAAAGGTTTTTTGTTTTGTTTGTTTGGGTTTTTTAAAATTATTTATTATGGTTCTGTAAATTGTGGATTTTAATCCAACTTTAAGGTCCCAGTTTTTTTCTGGCTTCATTATTGCCAAACATTCACCAGATGAGCAAGGTCCACCAAGGAAAATGCAAAGAACAATCCTGCTGATGTACAAGGCACCGCACAATTTAAATTTCATAACCGCAGCACTGGAGTCAATAAGGGCATAAAAATTTAAAAAGTTGAGTATTTTTATATCATAAAAGTAGTCACTCTCCCACTGTTTCTAAAGTCCTGTTTCAGGGCAATCATTTCTACCTTGCAGTGAAGCACTCCAGAGATGGAAACCATCACATTTACCTTTCCCCTAAGTAAAACGTTTGCTAACATTTTGGTGTCTGGAAGCAGAGATGGTTGAGATATAGGTGGTCATCCTTACCAAAGCAGACCACTACTACTAAGTCTGTTTTAATTTCATTTCTCTTTAAAGAAAAAAAAAAAAACCAAAAACCAACCAGCCATCCCAGTGGTTTAAGGACCCACTACACAATCCTACTGTAGCACAGCTGCCTCTCATCCATTTCACTGAAAGCCTGAAAACATCAAGTGCATTTCATAAAGCCTTATCAACCACAGGTATGTTTACAAGGAACTGTCAGATTTTATTAAAGAGTACAATTCTGACAACCGTAGAGAAGAGCTAGAAAATACAAATCCTAAAAGCTCAAAATTAAGCAAAAATGAAAGCAAATGAATCATCTCACCTTCGTAAGCTCATGATTTTTGTGGGACTTAGTTCTTGTGATGACATGAGTCTTATGGAAGTTAAAAGAAATCTAATTAAAACAGGTAGCTAGAAGCGATAAGCATTTGCAGATGGCATGAAGACTGAAGTCAGAGCAGAAGTTCAGGGTCAAAAAATTCTACAAATGCTCCCAAACCCAACAAACTCACATGGTTAAATAGTATGCTTTTACTTCTAATAATCTATTATAATTTTCATAATGAAGTTTACCCACAGAGTTGTCCTCCTCTGCTTTGCAACATAATCAGAAACAGTAAAAGATAGTTTGCAGTTAACATAAAATTTTTGCAAAGTCATATCTGAAGCCAACTGGATCTCATGATAATGAGTACACTGAATGATAAAATGACATAAGAATTTAACATAAAGATAGGCAAAACAAAGCAGATGACGGGAAAACCGGAAAGTTATAAAAAGCATATACACATCGCTAGGTTTAAACAAGACACTACTGCAGAGGAAAGATCTTGTGGACATTACAGGCAGTTTGATCAAAACTTCAGCAAAATACTCAGCAGCTGATGGAGTATAAAGCAAGCAGAATATTTGGCAATATCAAAGGAAAACAGAAAAGAATTATGCTCCTACGCATAGTCATGGAGCACGTAACTCTTGAGTGATAAAGTCAGTTCGGTTCCCCCCCACCTCAAAGAGATCACTGCAGAGCTAGAGAAGAGGGGGAGAACAGCAACAGCACCATCAGCCCTATGGAAAGGCTTACATATACGAAGAGGCAACGGCGAGGCTTTTGACAACAGGAAGAATATGACATTCATACAGACTGATCATGAGGGCCGCTAAATTCTGACTAAGAGGCACTCAGTGAATTATCAGTCGGGAAGCTGTACAACAGACAGTTATCCTTGCATATGGCAAACAGATAGAGCGTGAAGCTGAATGGCAGGTGATGTACTGAAGGTCAAAAATAGGAACAAGTTTAAAATAGCTTTTCAACTTAAAAATCGGATCGTTTAAATAGTCGTCAGAATCACCGATGGTTACTAAATTCAATGGTTGAGAAGGAAAGTCCTCCTCAGAAAGCCTCTCACCTCTGGCAACTAACAGCTAGTCACGCGCCAGTCAAGGCACATACTCCTTCCTCAGCACAGCCGTCCGCCTTCTCTGCTGCGGGACAGGGGACAGCAGCTCCTTACCAGCAGCCTTGTCTTCCAGCCAGGGCTTGCCACAGATCCACAGGGACATTCTGATCCTCAAACCCTCCCATGAGAAACTCAACACTTCCATCTCCTATTTCAAACAAACAGATTTCAGAGAAGGCGGACTCTTTCCACCTATCTTCAGGCACTTAAATGAGTCACTGGCAACCAAAAAGGACAATCTCCTTCATCATCCTCATGCTAAAGGCAGGCATCTCCAAATAACGGGAAGGCACATCTTTGTCTCCTGGGGCCACCATGAAGCCACAGACCTAACTGGACAGACACATGCCCAACAAGCACCAGCAGATCACACAAGTGACTATGCCATCTGCTCTGCACTCCAGAAGGATGACTTAGCAACTTGGGAAGACAAAAAAACCCACCACCCCCCAGAGATACGTATTTGTTCTCAGGCCTCACTCCCTTGCTCATCAGTGGTTGTGTCTTGCTCCTCAAGAGACTAGGGAGAGAAGTGGGGACAGAAAGAGAGAAGGAAACCAGAGTCAGAGAGAGAGAGAGAGGAGGGGGACTGGATCCCTATGTCCTATGGAAGTGACCATCCAGTCCCAGCTCCATGGGTGAGGTTCAGGTCCAGGAGATGGATTTAGTTCTGGGTATTGCTCTGCAGCTTCTCCCCTTCAGATGGATGTTGTGGCTTCTTACCACTTAGGACCTTTTACACCACAGATTAAGCCGCAGGCTTGTCCCCCGCTGGCGTTTACACTTCAAAGAGCTGCTACTGTGGATACCAAAGCCTTTGAAAGTGGCCTCACTGCACAAAGTCGTGAGCATTAAATGAGGTCTTTAAGAAAAAAAAAGAAAAAAGGAGAAAAAAAAAAAACCCAGCTTTATAAACACATCGGTGCAGCCACTTTCAAAGCCTTCCCCACTGTGGCAAAGAAAATCTTAGGGTGTTATTGGCTTCTTCCCACTCCTTTATGACGATTAAGCAATCCATCCCCAAAATGTGTCCCAGCATTAGCAGGGGGGGACTTAAATACATACGGGAACTGTAAAAAAAACAAAAACAAAAAACAAAAAACAAGACAAAACACAACACCAAAAAACACGTGAAAAGTTTTTAAAGGCAAGGGCTAGAGCTGCAGGACAGCGGCGCGCTGCCGGTGCACGTTCTGCATGCCAATAAGGACTGCAGCACTGCAATCCCTGGCAGAAGCAGCAGCCCACACGCCGGCCTCCTCCTCCACAGAAGCAGCAGCCTCCTGCCAGCCCAAGGAGGTGCCCCAGGCCCCACCACCTTCAGGCTGCAGAGTGAGGAGATGAAGGTGGGAAAGGGTGGCCTGGGTCTCCTCACAGCAGTTGGAGGTCATAGCTGGGGATGCTGTTCCACGGGGGAACACAGCCGAAAGGGAAATCCCGTAGGTGTTATCCCAGCCTTTTGAACAAATAAAACACAAGGCAGTGCTGAAGTTCCGAATCATTAAGTGGATGCAGAGGTATGCTCCTGCCAGCGATGGTCCTGCCCGTCCCACTAGAGTCATCTGCTGACAAACCAGTGCGGCTGTAGGCTTGAAATATGCACAGAGCTGCTGGTAACAGCACCGCAGACTGTCTGAAAAGTGGGAGGGAGGACCCAAAAAAGGTAAAAATGGAGTAAAAGTCGGCTTTGATATCCTACAAGGCAGCTGCTTCTGTAGCCCCAATGTCAGGAGTCTCCCACAGAGAAGCTGCTGGAGGAGGGCATTAAGGTATAAACCCAACACGCTGAAACCCAGCATTGAAAATCATCCTTCCGAACACTTGAAAATAAAACGGAAGTCTTGCCACTTTGGAACTTAATGTTAGTTTTAGACTAAGTTCAGAACACTGCCCATACTACCTATCCAGTGCAAAAATCATGACAGGTTCAGAAAACTGGGGGGCCGGGGGGCTGAGCCGTTTGTTTGGGGTTTTTTTAAATGCTCTGTTATATATGCTTCAGGTAAACCAAACACCATAAAAATCCTCAGAAACCAAGGAAAAAAAAATATTCAGACTGGATAGGAGAGAATGCTAGAGGGTTAAAAAACAATGTAAAAAATTATTTGCTAGGCCTATCTCTTAAAAGTGATCACACACAAAAAAAACATACTGAAAAGTTGCCTTCAGAATTCCAAAAAAAAAAAAAAAAAAGTTCCCTAAAAAAAACAAAAAAAAAAAAAAAAAAAAAAGGCATTTCTAACCAAGCCCTAGCTTCCTTCCATAAAACTACTGAGGGAAAACATTTCTGTATTTTTCCTTACCTGTACTCTGTAATTCTGCCTATTATCAAAGGCACTGCACTCTCTACAGGAGAGATTTCATAGCACATAAACCTCCAGACTGACCTTGTCTCTGTTTATGAGTTCAGCGACACCCAGACCTTCCTGAAACTCTGTTTATCATCCACTCAGAAACTGATAAAAAATTATTGATTTAAAATTGAAAAAAATTAATAGACTCTGATATGAACTGTCTGTTACTATTTCTTGGTCCATTTCTTTATGCAACAACTGTACCACTAAATCCTTCGTATTGTCTTTATTAGCTATTGGGTTTGTATTGCAAAAAATCACAAAAATTAGAAAACATATTTTTATGAGTGTGTGTATATTACATATATATATGCATTTGGAGACATATATCTAGGTGTAAAAAAGGAGGGGGGGCGGGAAGAGTGCAAACCCATGCATATATCTCTTCTGTTTACAAGAACTATAGTTGAGCTCCTCTAATTTGCAAAATTTAAGGTATCACAAGCCCACTGGGTCCTTTGCCAGACTTACAGCTCCAGGAACCCTACAGGTCTTCTGCAGAAGTGGCAAGCTGCACACCAGCAGTTCTCAGCAGCTTTAATAATCATCACTAGCACAAGAAGTCTCCTACGTAATTAGTATTTCTTCCTGTTAGTTATAAGGATTTTGCATTTAATCTCCTGTTGGGTATGTTCTTCAATATTCACAGCCCCAAAGTTTTCGTTTTTTAGTGTGCCCAAAATACTGAACTAAGAACTTTACATCATCCATGTTGTCAGAGCGAGAGCTTGGTGTTTTAATGGCCTTATTAAAAAATAATACTAAAAAAAAAAAAGTGGTGAGATTAAGAAGCTGGCAGTTTCTAGAACAGGGATGCATGCTTTCTTTCTCCTCACACACCCTCCATCCCAAATACAGCCAAAAAGTTTGTTTTTAAAAGGAGAGTTTGTACTCCATATATCAATAACCAACAACTGTCACTGCATTTGCTAATAACGTATAAGAAGATTAGTTTAATTAGTCAAGCAGTTAATACTACTATTATTTGAACTAGTTTTCAGCACTGACACCCTCTTGAAACTATTTTTATTTTCCTCAGGCTATAATTTCTGCCTTTTTACAGACCACTTACATAGCACTGGTTCACACTAGTTAACTGTAACCCATTGTGTTAAACATAACATATCAAACTAGCTTCAGAATCAAAGGCTGGAAAATGGTTTTAAAAATAAAATATATACTAACAAATTCTAAAGCAACTGGTTTTATTCTCTTTTGCTACAATTTTGTAACAGCCATGTGTTTTTACTCACAAAGAAGAAGGAGGAGGGAAATCATAGGGCTTTAAAAAAAAAAATGTTTCTTCCATGAAAGAGGAAAAAAAAAATCCTTATAATCAGAGTTTTCTTGTAACATTAGAAAACAAGGTATCACAAATGGCTATTAAGTGAAATTTAAATCTTGGCAATGTGTCTAACTAATGATTTAGGAAATTAGATCCATATATGAAATCATTAATGAGGAATTTAATTTGAACACTACATCTTTTTCACATCTTTCAATACTATGAAGCTGAACATTTTACCAAGCTTTTTACAAATAAGCACAGTACAGATTACTCCTGACATACTTGTGAGCAACAGAGAACAACATTCATTCACAGCAGAAATGAGTTACCAGACCTGTGCCTGAAATCCCACGTAACACTGAGATACTTTTCTTTCTCAAAAAAAAAAAAAAATTAAAAACATTGTAGCACATGCTTATTCTAGATTTCTATAAAATATATGCTTACAAATGAAGAACTTGATTTTTCTTTATAAACATCCTGCAGTCACATAGTCATAACACTGTATTTCAGGACAAGTAATTCATTAGTAAATCCTACCTTAGGAAAATGAAGAAACTAATTCTAAACAGAGTAGTTATTCCTTGAAAACATACGGACTGCACACAGTAAGATGTTATTGCGCTAATAGTTCTGATGAAATCCACCAACCACTTAAAAGGAAAAGATACCACTAAATGAAAAGAGGTACCAGAATCTGGTCCAAAATACTTCTATTACCAACTATTTACATAACAACTGTAAATACAGAGTTTACTGGCACCTCTACCTTCCAAGCCAAGGCACACTTACCTATCTATATTAAGCATTTCTTGAGCAGGAAAGATTTTTTTTTAACCTCTTTGTCACTTGATCGTCTGTCAATAGTTTGATACAAACTATATGACTGAGTGATGAATGCAAATTTCCCCTTTGTATTACATAGCATTATCCTCCTTATGCCTAACTGCCAATCTCAAAGGTAGGAAAAACATCCACTTAAATTATCTGAAAGGAAGAGACAGTCTCAAAACATGAGACTGAAAAGTTTTCTCCGTGAGCTGTGCTTGAAAATTATTTTTATTTGCAAAAAATAAAAAATTTAGCTGACATTTTATAACTTGGAAAAGATTATTTTGACTTCTAAAACACCATTTATACCTCAGCAGTGATAGATATTTAAACATACATATCCATTCCCCATGGATTTTTAATAATGCTCCATATCCTGATGTGTGTTTCACTTGTTAAGAGAGTTGGAAATTCTCAGAAGACACGAGGTTGATTTTACTTAGAAGAGCGTAGCATTTAAAAATAACTGGTTCATAAACTGAACATGTGCCAGCAATCTAGCTGCAGGTCTTGAGCAAGTATTTAGCCAGGGAACAAGGAATTTGAATCAACCTCCTCTGAGCAGTATCAGCTGCGAGGAGCCTGGAGGTGACATAGGGAGTTTTGAGCCCGTGCCCTGTACTTCTCCTTGGAAAAGGGGAGGGACAGTTGGTCTAGAAGGGCCTATTTAATGCAATACTTCTAAAACTAGCTTAACTTGTTCCTGGAGGGGGGAAAAAAAAAATTGAAATCCAAAAACTTTCCCCCAGATGCCACCATTGAAAGCTTTTCTAGGCAATGAAAGGTTCTTTTACTTAATTTCTTCTTTAAGACATTGTATCTTTAGTCCTCCTCAGCTGATACACTTAATTTTTCTACCCACATCCTCTTTGAACACAAATATTTATAGGCAGTGTTCATGGCTATTAAAGGAGAAATTAGATAATAACATTTTCTTGCTGTCTCACCATTAGACTTGAAAAAAAAGATAAAAACATTTAAAAATATATAATATATACTGTACCTATACACGATGTTGCTGTAACGCAACTGAAGACAGCATGCTAATTTGGGTTGCTAATTGGGTGGGATCCTGAAAGGTACCGAGCACCATCAATACATATGGCAGTCTAAGAAAGTTGAAGAGGCTTCAGGACGCCACAGGATGAGGCCATGTCCTCAGATCCTTCCCACAATATGACAGTAAAGTTTGCTTCCAATTTAGTAAATAATAATAATTAACTCCTCCTTTCCCAGAATTTTAAAATACTCCTGCCTAAATAACCCTTTTCCTTGTCTCCAAAGCATTTCACATCAACCTTCTCCATTCCTTCCTGAGGCTCCTCCTCAGCAAGAAAGTTGATGTGCCTCAGCACAGTGAAATCATTGCTCTAAAAGCCAGCCTGCTCATTAAATTATTCTGCTAGCTGTGTGTTCTCTCATTAAAAATGTATAAAGATCAGATAATTGCAGCACGTATTATTAACCTTGTTTGCCTTGTTTTCATGTACAGGTTCTGTTTTGCTGCCTGGACAAAGAACTGGAAAGGGCAGGGGAAAAACTCAGCTAAACTACAATATGAAAAACTCTACCGTCTTGCCTTCAAGAGCACAAGGAATCACAGTGCAGTCAAAAACAGCTATACTTTTACAATGAGTTAAAAAACTGTAGTCTCATATAGCCTACAAGGCTAAGACAGGCAGTCTTGGCTTTAGTTAAAGCCTCTGATAGGGAATTATTTAGATCAGCCAGTCTAATTCACCTAAATCTTCAAACATACCTGCTATAAACTTCACAGATTTCCAGGTTGACTCCTTCCCTTTCTTAAAGCTAGGCAGCACTTCCAGACAACAACCCTGCTAAAAATCCAATTAGGGTAGCAGCAGTTCTGAAACACACTGACCTATTTCTTTTTTTTTACTTGCGCTATTTTAATATGCGTATACTCGCGTTCTGTTTCTGAAGAGAGCTATTTACATGGGAAATTAATTCCCTTTGAAAACAAGTTCCCATAAAACCCACCTATTGCACCCAAACGGCATTAATTCACCGGAGAAACGTTGTTTCCCTGGCTCCCCCCACGCAACACATACAGCATGCAGCACACTGCAGCAAACTCTTTAAACATTCAATAAAAGACAACGATCCTCCTACCTTGTTTAGCCCTGTCTATTCAGCACATTCCCACCGTGAAAAGGAACATCCGATATAAACAAACAGCTGTATCTTTCCCATTGCATCACGGTTAAGTAATTTTCACATAGAACAATGAGCAGCCCGTATGTGTGTATATATATATTTTTTATTTTTTTTTTTTTTTTGGCACTTGGAAAAGCCTTGTGCCTTATCTGGAGATTTTTCCTCAGATGATGAAGCAAAGACACAGCCTAAACTCTGTTGCTGAAAGACTGCAGCCCTTCCTTCTCCCAGAGCCCTCCCAGCATATGGCAGCCAATCACACCCAGCTTCGTCAGCCCTACTGCTCTTAAACTGATCCTAACGGGATGATTGACATGGCAACACAGCACTTCTAATGTGTAAAAACAATGCATCCATACTGATGAACCAGGAATTTCCCCTCGCGCAGGGAAGGAGTTTTGCTGGCGAGGTAAAGCGGTAACCTCCATGAAATACCATATGCAGCAAAAGCAAACAACTCCCCCTCCACCGCAACAGCAGCTACACCATTTCTTGCACGAGAATTTTCAAAGCTTTTGCTAATCACAAATGCTTGCACAAATGTTTCCGAAACTGCAGAACTGCAATGATGATGTTTTGGTTGTAAAGGTGAGCTGTGCACCATAAACCCATCAATCTATCCCTTGTTTTAACACGCAGCTGAAACATGCTGTGATTCAGGCAGCGATATTCGCATTTTAATACTGCATAATCTTACTGTGCAGCGTTTGCATCAAACAGCAGTACACGCATAACGTCTTTCCCAATATTTCAGACCAGTTGTTAGGGACTGCGGGTACAGGATGCTTCTCGATGAAAACCTAACCTATACGGTAGTGTTTTAATATCCTTGGAAGATAAATCACATCAGCAGCATCCAGACTGCAGTTCCTGTGATTAGCTTACAACTGATGTTCATTTCTAGCAAGGCTCTGGCATAAAGACCCTGATACCAGTTGCCATTTTCAAGTCTAACTGTGGGCAGCTCACTATGCTGGGTACACAAGGCTGCTGTCAATCAGTTTTCCCACAAATTTTGCTGAAGTTTCAAAACAAAAGAACAAAGCAGCCAAGGATTATTGAATAAGAGTTGCAATTAAGAAAAATACAAAAAGGAGCTTAAGCTGAAAGTCAATCTTTATCCAGAAAGGGATAAAGATTGCCATGCAATACTACTTTAGGCAACAGTTTATGCAATTCAAGCCATAACATAAAAATGAGTAAAATCTATTTAAAATGCCACTAAAAGTTTAGAAATATGAATAGACAAGAGGAAACAAAGCTCCCATTCACTGGCAGCTCTGTCCCAAGGCCCCATTGTTTCCTATGGACTGTTTTGCATACTATAAACGCAGTTTCCCAAAAATCCATTATTCCTCTATTCCGCAAGCAAAAACTCTCCTTCTGGCTTCTCCCACCCAATTTGCGAAAACCCTCCCCTCCTTGGCATGGATGAAATGTGCTCCTGCCGAGGAGGCGCCTGCCAGCCAGCCCTCATTCTCTGCTCAGTCACCCCCTCCACTTTGCTCTGTTCTGCCCTATTAAAAAAATAAGAAGAAGAAATTTAAAAAATAATAATAATAAAACAAAGCAAAAAACCAAATAGTTCATTCTGGTGGGTCTCAGGAGAGCCTGGGGAGAGGAGCAGTAACTCCATCTGTTATTAAGGTGGCCTGGTGCTTCTCGGTGGTATTTTCCACATTCTTTTGACTTTGCCAAACTCAAGCTGCCCGTATTAAAAATTTTCCATGCTGGACATCTGCTGCAGGATTTACTTTTCTGCCAAAACACAGTTTGCCCATTTCTGAGATAGCCTAGACAAAAACATGTTGCTCTGCCACCCTTGTAATTCACCCACTGGGGAACTCTGGTTTCCCTGCCCACGCTGGGGCAGTCTTGAAATTTAGCAGGGTGCTGATCCCTTGCTTTTTGTGTTGGGTTTTTTTTTTGGTAAATCAAGGCTACAGGGTTATTTTCTAAACTTACGAAAATATCTTCTTACTTGACAAAGCTTTAAAACCTGCTAGAATTCAGCTGATAGACACCATCTTTTTAATTTTTTTTTTCTGATCCCTACAGTGCAAACCTCAGAACATGTTAATGTTCTGCAGTAAGCATCCACCGCCTCCTCCAGCCGCCTGTCCGTATGTGGCTGGAAAGGCACCAGCCCCACAGTGCGACTGAGCATGTAATGGGCTCAAGTTACAGGAGATTAGCAGGATTTCCCCTGTAACTGCTGCTCCCATCTGCCAGAGACCAGACATTGGAGCTGACAGCAGGAAGACAACCTCGCCTGTTGCTTTCATGACCCTTTGGCTGGTGCCTCAGGGACATGCGGGAGAGCACACTGCAGAGGGGGTGCAAGAAAGGTCGGGTGGACCACAATGTGACCCAAAACTGTGCACAAGAGGGAGAGACAACAATAAGAGGGAAAGGGAGGATAAGACACAAGAGACAGTCTGTAAATCCCGGGTCTGGTCAAGCAAAAGATCACAACAAGGAAGATGATGCTGCCCAAGCCAGACAAGGAGCCAGGGAGAGTAAGTGGCAGAGGTACCACCAGTCAATGGGAGCCATCCACCCACCCCATGAACCACAGGCACATTCATAAGGCAACACACACCAAGAGCTTCTGTGATCTGTTAATTTGTTTCTAAAGAGGGAGGAAACTTGCCAAGTTACCTAAAAAAAAAAAAAAAACAAACCAAAAAACAACCAACAAACCCAAGACAAGTCACTAACAAAACCCACCCCCGAAAGGCGAGGGTTCAGTGCTGCCTGCACAACCCTATTTCAGCACCACCACTTCACAGCACAACACGCCCGTCTTCCACCATTGCAGAGCTCCAGCTGCAGGGTTGAGGTGCTCACAGATATCCTTCCACATGCCCACCCAGCTCCTCAAGCAGGTTATTATGTTTTAGTTCCTCTCTTGCCAAAAGATCAGAAGCCCCTCAACTCAATAGGGCGTACTGAAAATAAATCACGTCACATTTGTGAATCCTTCAGCTAGGCCCCATCAAAAAGCTCAAGAGAAAATGTATGATCTTTCTCAAAAATGGTGCTCGAGTAGCATGCAGCAAATAAGGCATGAGTTCTTGGACTGAAGAAAAAGAAATTTTTAAAAATACCTGGTCTGTACATTGAGAAGTGAGGAGTTCCAAAGTGACTGATCTCAAATTGAGATGTGCCCATGCGCCCATTCATTTTTCGCATCAGTTTCAAAGAAAAAGGAGAGGATTTCAATCTCCAGCCAATTTATATAATTGTATTATAAATTTAATTGCAAAATGACATCATCTTAGAGAAGCTGAGAAATTCAGATGTCAAACACAACAAAGAATAACAAATAAAGGTAAATCCCCAACTCAAAGTGCCATCTGCTCTGCTTGACATGCTCCCATGATTAATGAATCAAGGGGAAAATGCTGCTAAAGGCGACTATTATACACAATTTTCTGAAGGGTGTAGATATAACTTTTGGAGAAAAGTGGACTCTTTCGGAAGTCCAATAAAGAGGAGGAGAACTGGAACATGCAGAACACGCACAGCTGTTTTTCCTTCTTCACTCTTGAATCATAGTGATTAGGTCTAATCCCAGAAACGACACAACTTCCTAATTTAAAGGGAGCTTTGCAAGAAGCATGTAATATACGTAACACTAACTTTGAAGACATTAATCAACTTACGTGACATTCAGTATAGCAGAAAGACGATTTTGAGCCTTGCATAGATGACCTATGGCAACACTGACATTTTGGCAAGTTCAGCAATGGCAAGAACAACTTCAGAACTATTTCTTGTGTCAGTAATAGACTCTTCCCTTAGTAACTCCCCACAACTGCTACGACCAGCAAAATTCAACCTTGGTAGCTATGATCTGAATGACAGCATAAAGAAAAGTCAAGGCAGGTGCCAAGATTTTTAAACTAGGCACCTAGACCTACTCATGCATAATACCACTGATGACAACCTTTGCAAAATACCTCGCTCACTCTCTCTCTCTGTTGGGGCCGAAGTAATGGTAGAAATCATTATAAGCTACAAAAATAAAGATTAACGTCAAAATTCAAGTACTAAGTGTAAGCAGGTATGCTGTTCTGAAAGGACACCGCTGGGTCTAATTCTGGTTTTAAAAATATGCTTATCAGAAGAACTTTAAGTCCACTATTTCAATTGTTTTAACTTCCTAGCACCTGGGCATCCCAACAACTCTCTAACCTAGGAAAACTGCAGCTTGATTGTGCACAGACATGAAAACAGACTATTCTATTTTCATCATATATGCTGAGAGAAATGTGAAATGAAAACACACCACAGAAGCAAGCATATATTCAAGTTACATGTTAGGATTCAATCTTACCAAAATTAAGGTGGCTTCTGGAGGCCTTCCAAATCCCTTCTCTCCTTCTGCTGGTTACATAAAGAATTTAAGCCATGTCTAAATTGTGAGATCCAAAAACATGGGTTCAGGCACGCACTCGGTCTGTATCCTGACTTTATTTTGGGATGACACCAAGTCCCCATCAGGATGAAAACTGAGTACACACGCACCGTTCCTTCACAGGGTGGTTCCAGTTGGGAAGGGTGATGAAGGCATCAGTCAGAGTAGAGCTGCAGCACACTCCAACCAGGCTTTGTGGCTGAACTTTTGAGACACATATCCTGGGTGCCATGGAGAGCTGAGCTGCCTCTGGATTGTAGCCTTATGCATTTAGCTTGAAATATATTTGACCCAATATAAATAACCACATCTCACTGAGTCACTCTACTCCCCCTCTCTCTTTATAGTCACTGAAGAGAAATACGCCTTTGTGGGCTGTGATTCATCCTGTCCCAAAGTAGCTATTCTAAGAGATTCTATCATATCCTAAAAGCATCTGTGTTTCTCTATTGGCTACCTGAAATGGTCACCCTTAGGCTCCTCTATCATGTCCTTCGTTAAACATATAAGAGATGAAATCATACTACAGAAGAAGCTTTATTAGGAATATAAATATTTACACACTTAAGTTACATGCACTGGATAGCACTTTTCATTTTCAAATTCATATAAAATAACTAAAGACATTAACATATAGCTAAAGGACACCTGTATTTTGACAATGTACAGTTACAGCTTTGCTGTAAATCCTCAGCTTGCCATAAGCATGTTCCAGCTATGTTGCTATATAAGCTACATAAGCTTGTTCTCTAAGCTATGCTGAACATGTTCCAGGGTTTTTTTTCCCCTGACTGAACATCAATCCTTGCACTCACTCACGCTTTCTTCCTCTGAACAACTGATTGACACCAAATTAACCCAAGAGGAGTTGGACTGGGATCCTCCTCCTGATTTTCTTTTTGATTCTGGAGGGGGACAGTGTCGGGGGGAGGGAAGGTTAGTAAAAAAACCAGTATCTTGCTGACTCTGTCTACATAAGCTAGGTAATATAAACTGGCAAGATAATAAGCTAGGTAAAATAAATTGGCAAGCCACCTCTATTGCCTTGCTCTTACAACTCAGACTTATGCAAAAGTTTTTCCAGCAAAGTGATTCTATTTTTCTTTGTGACAGCTGAAAAAAGCTGTTTGCAATTTACTGATCTGAAATACCAAATCACACAAGTATTAAAACATTAGCATTTAAATTTTAGTCATCCAAACCCAGGCATCTAGTGCCTTCTTAGATGCCTTAGGAAATTCCTGTTGGCCTTCAGTGGCCACTGCTAGAAAGGCCGAGTTACTGGTATGTCCTGGCTTATATCTGCCAGCCTCATGCAGATGTCCCAGATATAAAATTGTCTAGTGTCATTTTAGATGCCATATATTTAGGTACCTGTACCCATCCAAAAATGTAAACCATTTCCTCAATACATATCAGAACAGATCTTCCCAACTCTCCTAGCAGAACGTAAAAGATTTACATACAAAACAGAAATCCTTTATCTTCAACTGCTGAACCCTCCTCAGAATAGATGTTTTAGGAATCATAGGGTAAAAGCACAAGCACTATTTAAGCCAGCCACATATAACATAAATCCAGGATAAAACCACCTCTTTGCCAAATGACTTCATGTCCCCCTGTTTTGTACAGCGTCCACCACAACCAGGGAATTATCTGATGGAAGTCTCCCAAGCCTCTCACTCTAGCTGAAATAAACACTGAAGGCGTAAGTCTTCATAAAAACATATTTTGAATCCATGTGGTTATGAAGAATACTTCCCAAATGCGTCAAATTAAGAAGAAAGCAAGTATCATACCCTTTAGTCTTTAGCACCCAGTTGGAAACAATGCAAAGGTGTAAACCTCCACTATGCACTAACGCCTAAATTATCTTCAGCGAGACCCCTGTGTATTGGGAAGTTCTTCCACTGCTGATAAAAACATGCTCCTTCCTCCTCAGGTCCTTCCATGACTAATTTCCTCCACAGCTATTGTTCTGGCCTCAAATTTGGAGTAACTCCTATTCAAACCCACAACAGGAGGAAACCATTTGATAAATCATCATGTCAGAGAACCTACTAACCTCATCCACAAAGTCACGTGGTCATAGGAAAACCCGCTTGTGTTTCAGGGAGCATAGGTGGAAGATGCATATACTAAACTTCTGCCCCTTATCCTGAGAATTTGCTGGCTTCCCATAACAGCCAACCTACTGGGAAGATGCAGGAGCAAGATTTGTTCTGTAAAGAGTTCCTAAATTACAAAAAAACCCAAACAACTTCATATAACTATATGAGAGAAGATTATGTTTTCTGCAGGTAAACCAAGTATATTCTTAATCTTCTATGAAGCTTCAGTTATCAGCCTCTAATGTATCCCAGATCCTGCATATAATTCGAGCAATGCTGCAAATAATAAATCTTCTGACCAGTGATGTAATGAGGCCTCTAATTATCCTTTAAATCCAAAAGCTCTATTTTATTACTCCATTATAAACCCAACAGGAAAAAGATGCCACTGAAACTAAGCTACATTTTGAATTTTCCCATCTTCAATTAGCACAAAAATAATTCAGCTCACTCTCTCTAATTCATTAAAATTATCCTATTGATTTTGCACACTACTGCAATACAGGTGTAAACCATCCCATTGCTATTTAACAGGTGATGCTAGCTCCTGTATCCTTACGGGCTGCCATTTAGCATCCTGAGCCTGTAGGGTAGATGCTCAGGGGCATGCAGCAAAATCAGCAAGCAATCTCCGCTATAAGCAGAGAAAATAGCCTCCAGGAGACTTCACAGAAAATGAGAGCCAATTGGATAATTTGGGTTTTTTTTAAAATCACTAAGATTGAATCCCTCACCCTTTTACAGCAATTAATAACCTGCACATGTAAGAGCAGAGGACTCCATATAATTAACAAAGCATTACTTTGGCAAGGAGGGAAGGCCTGAAGTATGTAAGTACAGGGTTTTATTTCTTTCTGTGAAGTATGTATGACAGGTAGGAGAAAGCTATGCCAAGCGAACTGCTGGCAAGCAACTAGTCTTTTGGTTAGCAGACAGTTCTGTTTTGTGAAGTCTACGAGTTTGTGTTCACATAGGCAAGCTTTTCTTTAAACAGCAGTGTTACATGCATTCAAACAGTCCTGAGTTTTACACCAAATTTCCATTTTCACCTCAAAAGAGGTTGTTCATATAATGTTTTTAAACATTACATGTGAATCTTTGCCCGGTTACTCTGCTACATAATACTATATATATGATCACGAACCTTCATTTTTCCCAATGTCATGTAACAGAAATCAAAAAATAAGTATCTGTATGCACAGGAAGAAACAAGAATTGTTTTCACTCTGGAAAAATAAGCAAACAAGTAAGAGTAATGAAGGACAAGAAACAAGGTCCTCTAGCAGAAGCCCTAGGTGTGGAGTAAAATGGCATGCAAAAGACTGATGTCTGAAAACAGCAAGTTTCAAGCAGCGCACATCAAGACTTAACCCCACCACCTCAAAAATGAAGTAAAATGCAGAAAGAATGCCTCAAAAATCAAAATACACACAGGACTTCATTCACCAGAGGTCCAAAGACAGAACAGTGAGTTTATTTGTAGGGAGAAGCGGATAGCTTCTCCGCTGTAAGCGGATAGCATCCAGCTTTCTAGCACAACATATTTCACCTTTTCTATATTTTCCCCTGACTTTCCTCTCCCTCCCACCCTCTCAAAAAAAAAGTGTTATAAAATTGACAAAGCCATTCATTTGTCTACTCCCCCTTGTACCAAATCTAATAACAATAAAATATTAGCACTAATACATATTAGTAGAGCCAAAATAAGCTTAGAAGGCATCCTGTTTGCTACCTTTGGCTTACTAGGCAAAAGGCACTGCAGAGGAGAAGCACCAGATGAAGCCGACACAGATCTTTTGCTGTGGGGTACATGGTCTCACAAACTTAAGATTGTAAGGCAAACTTCACTGCAGTCCACCTGCCCTCCTGGTGATTGCGATGCCACCTTATTCCCTTAAGCCATCTTTGGTGGGCCCGCGAGGAGGGGTTTGCCTGTTTTGGCAGTATTAACCATTAAAGAGTTCTGCCTCTTGCCTCACCCTTTGTGCTGGGTGAGACCAAAAGAAACCTGTTGACAAAAATAACCTGCAGGCCCTCAGGTCATAAATACTTAGGCCAACAATACTGACCTCAGTATTGCTCACTGAAGCAGTATTGTATGAACTACAAAAGCTGTACTGAGGACATGAAATTAAGTTTACCACCAAGTAGCCCAGAGTAGCTGGTCAGCTCAGTTCAAAGTTGTCTAAAACATTCTTAATTTGGGGGGAATCTGAGCCAGGCTCCTATAAACTTTGGTTGGAAGAAACCTCTGGAGGTTACCCAGTCCATCCTCTGACTCAAAACAAGACCATCATCAACAATCAGGTCAGTTGTGGCTTTGCCTTGATGAGTCCTGAAAAGTTCTTAGGACAGATATTAGCTTCTCTGGACGACCTGCTGCAGTGCTGCACTACCCTCCTACTAACAAGATTTTCCCAATCTGAATCTCCAAAGCAACAATTTGTTGTCATTGCCTCTTACTGCCACCTGGCACTACTAAGCAGAGTTTGGCCCTATTATCTTCATAGCCATCCTCCAGGAGCTGTAAACAGCTAGTAGATTGTCCCTTAGCCTCCTTTTTCTACAACTAAAGAAGCCCAGCTCACTCAGCCTAGACCCTAATAATAGCTCTTCACTGGATCTAGACAAGGCAACAGGACTTCATCTGAGCTAGAAGTACTGCCTTTGACAAAAGTGGTGACTGTGTGCTTAGTTCCTAACGGATGAACTAAAAAGATTTCTCTATCTATCTCTTCCCTTTTCTGTCGGCAGCATATACAAGGCAATATCACTCAGATGTTTTGCATTTGCTTCTTTGGATTCTTCTTTTAACTTCTGACAGAAGGGGTAGGTTAAAAGCTCTGGATCCTGCACAGAAAGGTCCACAGAATTTTAGACCTTACTATTTCGGTCCTCTTGGATATCTTGTGTATTGAATGTGCTTCCATTTTACAAAGATATCTATGACCAAGCCACCTAACAACAAAAAATTAAGTTACCAGTTCTTACTTTCTAGAAGAGTTCTTTATAGGTCCTTCCAAACACAAAATTTCATGCAGACACTTTCAATTATGGACATCTTCAAAGATTTCTTTTTCAGACAACAAAACTTCAAGTGTATTGGTGGCTCCAAAAAAAAAAAAAAACCACCCCAAAAAACCCCTTTCAACATATCACATTCATTCTGCTCCTTTTTTCAGTCTATTATGCAGAGAGCAACAAATAACTATGAGCCCGCTGACAAAACCCTGCTGAAGTAAGCAAAGTGGAACTACCACAGTTTCAATCATTCCTCCTGTTTAGAAATCTCATCGTCTCAATCCTAAAATCCTTCTGCACAGTTATACACAAACCGACGTTTGCCTCTTTCCAGTTTGTTTCCAGCAGCAGAAGCTACCAGGGACTCAGCAGCAGCAGGGACAGCTCTAGCAGGTTTGGCACTTCTGGTACCACATAAGAAAAATGCTTCAATCATCTTTGAAATTTGTAAAGAACAATGAGGTAAGCTTTCTAGAAAGCGAGAACAATGCTGTAGTAATCCTCCTGTCAGCCCTAGGGCCATCGCCACAATTCAGATGACCAAACCACTCTGCTGCTTCATGAGGGAGGAGTACCGAGCTCCACCCAGCTCTGGCCTCCAGTTACTGCCCTGCTATTAGTCAAGAGGCCTCTTTATAGCTCGGAAAGCATATTGATTTTTCTTCCCCCTTCCTCTAATTCACAACAGCGAGGACAGGTTATTTCAAGAAAATGACTGACTGAAGCCACTGACAACACCTTCTGCTGGAATGTGCCCTAATCTTACCATTATGGCTAGTAAGCCCTCAGCCTTCCTGTCCATAGTCACCACTGCTCCCACAGGTGCATATCCAGGTCTAACCATTCCCAGGATTAAACAGCTTGCACCTCCAAAAAGCATCACAGGGTGTCCATGCCCCTCCTGTGGCACCCAGCAATCTGAAGTCCACTTCATCCGCCGCAGTATAAACTGGTATGGGCTGTTCAATGAATTAGGAAAAGAACCAGAGAAATCAGACACCTTCTAAAAGCTGCAAGGAGCAGGAGAAATATACTCCACCACAAACAGGAAGCAAAGAGCATAAAGCATTATGAAATTAAGTGAATGAATTGAGAAACATAAGACCCACCTCTAACTGCCAACAGGCAATGCACAATCCCAAGAGTGAAATACCCGATATGCATTGCATCACCCGAAGCTGCCTAGATGAGATTTAAATCCTGTCTTTCCCCCCCCTGCCCCCCAACTCACATTACCAAGTCAAAGATTCAGGCACAGGCAAATGGCAGGAAGCACTTTGTTCACCTGTTCTGCAAACATGAGATCTAAGGTGCCCCTAGTAAGGTATCTTTGTTAGATTTCATTAATCTGAAAAGTTAAAGCTAACATTTACTCAAAGACTACAATAAACAAAAAGCTTTAGCAAGGCTAACACTAATACCTTTTAACAGGAGACAGCAAAATGTCCTAGAATGACACATTTTGGGAATTTCAACAAATTTATTGACAAGACTAAACATGCCCAGGACACCAAAACTCATCTTTCCATGTTTTGGATGAAAAGGTAGTTTCCTTGTAGTTCGCTTGGCACTTTCACAGGTCACCTCTGGTCCAACTTGTGAAGTTGGTTGTATTTTGGACCTGACCCTTAACAAAGAAGTTGAAGATTAAGGATATCACATCAGTACTGCAGTTTTGTAAAGATCATCACCTCATTCAAGCACATGAAAGAATGTTTAGTTTCCTAGGAACTAGGGAAAGCCTCAGTAGAGCAAAGACCTAGAAACTCCAAAATCTTCTCCATCACACAGAGGGCTAGCAGGACAAGGGCCTGAGGGCTTGGGGAACCACTGACTGGTACCACCAGCAATGATCAAAAATACAGTCAACTCCTAACAACCAGTGCTCCAGTAATGCACCCCAAAATCACCCTGATGTTTTCACGTCTTACCACATACACACATGGGACAGAAATTCCAGATTTGAGAACACCAAATAAAGGCTGAAATAATTCATGCATCAAAGCCTATGCTAAGGTCTTCAACGCTCAGAGCTTATAAAGACCATATAAACAGAGCACTGCAAGGAAATGTTCTACGTCATGAAAGCTTTGTGCGCTTGGAAAGCCCTCTCAGTTAAGAAGAATGCACCAACAGCTGGCTTACGCAGCCCAGGTTGAGTGTATTCAGACATCCCTGTACCTCAAAACAGGATTGGGGTTTTTTTTTTCCTCTGAGATCTGAGAATTCAATCTTCCAGACATCCTTTTTGATACCATCAGAGATGAAATATCTGTCTCTCACGAGGGGACACCTCAGGAGGGTTCACAAAAATATGACGAACAGTCTGGGACCTTCCTGGATAAACTAGGAGCAATGGGGAAACTACCAGCAGTGCAATTTAGTAGCAGTGGGAAGCTGCTCCTCCATCACTCGGTCCTTCTCCTGTAGAGACCTAGAAAGCTCAGCTCCCTCTATGCTACTTTCTAACAACAGTGTCAAACCACCAGGTGAAACAGACTCAAATTCTCTCAGTGTGGAGACACAACAGACCTACTTATCCTTCAGCACAAACAGCTGCAGCACCACCAAAATGATCCGCTGTTGAGGAGTAGCTGAACTTAAACCTAAACCTGGAATTCAGTGGCAAGCAGAGGGAAACAGTGTGAAGAGTTTGCAGCCACAGACAGATGCGGGTTTTGTTGCTTTAAGATACATGATCCCAACTGGTCATAGGTCAGAAGTATTTCTGGACTTTACACTGACATTATACTTTCATACTGAAACATTACTCAATGACAGTGTTGCTGTCTCAGCTCTATCTAGGCAAAGAGTGACCTGCGTCTCCAGTACGCTGCAGGCAGGTCATGAAGCCTTCCAACCTAGGAAATCTGATGACTCCAGAAGGTGTGATGTCTTTCCCCAGTAATACAGCTGCATACCATCATCCTCCCATCTTCCAGGCTGCAGACTCACGGTGCTCTAACACCTACCCGCAATCTTACATCTCTCTGTGGCCCCAGGAAGCAAAAGGGCTACCTCGGGCTCTGCAGAGGAACAGTCCCTGACAATCGTCATTGTCATCAGTCACCCAACGTGAGCCAAAAACATCAGTGTGCAGCTGCAAGTCAGGACAGACTGTTGAGTTCAGCCTATTCGACACTTTAAACTCTTTAAAGACATCTACTCTTTCTTCACACCTGTAGACGATTGAGCCCTACTGACTGCATTTTTATTCCAAATCTAGTTGAGCGTTTCAGTATTGCATTTCTCTGAAGCCATAAGCGAATTGATTGTGTCAAACGCAGTTATCACAAATTATCCAACCACCGTGATGAAGACAGCAAAAAGCACAGGGGAAATATCAGCAGTAGAAAAGAAAGAAATTGTTTTTGTTTTTAAAGGTTTATCCACCAGAAATGAGTGACTTGAAACTGAAAAGCATTTTTGATCAACACTCTTCCCAAGTTTCACTTCAATGACATTTTAATGAGCACTTTCTAACTAGCTCTACTTACGTAAAGTTGCAAATGAACGTGGGAGAATACTGAAGAAAGGTAAGGGGAAGGGGGGGTGTAGAAAATTCCATCAGGCATTTTATTTCTTGGATGCCTGTGAGAAAAGGAATAATAATTCATCTGGAGAAAAGTGATCCAGCAAAGATTCGACTGGTAAAAGACATCTGGAAAGGAGCAGTAAGTAGACAGAAAGAGACTGAATTATGATAGAGGGACATGAAGAAAGATACAGTGAGATCTGGAAGCCAATTAGGTTACTCTGTAATTCTGCAAAGAGAAAGGTAGCATGTTCACATCTGTCCTGAGTACTTCAGCCCCAGACAGCTAACAATAAACTGCCAGAAAAAAAATTTATAGACGAGCAGTAAATGTGACTGTAGGACTGGCTGGAGCCATCTGAAGTGAGATTTCTACCCTGATAACTGACAGTATGAAAATACCTTCTTCGATAACAGGTTTAATATGTTTCATAGTTCTTTATTTCTGTTTTTATTGGCAGGCTGGACCAAATTCTGAAACCTTGCAGTAGAACCACAATAAGACCTATGAGGGCCTATTAAAAGTGGAGGGGGGGGGGAAATAAGACAACATAAACAAGCAGACTGTTCATTCACCTAGTATGGCATGAGTTTCAGTGAGAACATGCCAAACCTAAATAAATTAGGCTGTATAATTTTACTCAGCAGTGTAAGGAGTAAAATAATCATGCAGTGTTGCTGAGATTCCAAGAGCTACCCAGAGGACGCAAAAACATCTAACACCATAAGGCAGCAATGGGAATACCAATTTTACACACTTTTTCTTCTTCCTGCCATAAACTGTTAATAGAACTTTTTCTAGTGTCTTGTAACCGAGCTTTTAACCCAAGAAAAAGCAAGACTAAGCAGGTTCCCAAAACAGCAGTCACATGCCACTAGTGTCAGGATTCACATATCAGTTTTGCTAGGGTAGGTATACCACAGTTTTTAAGAATCCCTAGGTTAGTAGAAAAAGTAGTCTATTCAGTACTGCACACTACAATTCTAGAGACTCTGCAACCAGCAGAAAAACTACAGAGCAGCTGTAGCAGAAGAGAGGAAAATTTCACCCACCAAGTGTTAGCAGCAAGTAGACTTTATTTTTAATCTTCTTATGACAACTGTTATTCTGTAAAAGCCAAATTTAAAAAATTGATGCTCAAATGAAGATTTCAGCATCACAATCCCAAACATATCACCAGTGCCAAAGATCTGAGATCTTGGCAGGTCTGCTCATGTCTAAAACCAGGCCACTTCTTCAGAGGGTGGGTCCTAAATGATAAAGGAGCTAAGTTTCAGAGGGAAAGTATGTTGAGGTGGCACGTCACGTCTTCCACCCACCAATCTGCACAACACAGAAGTACCACTCCTCTGGTGACAGCAGGGATATGACAACAAAACAGCCCATCTCTTCGACTACAGGACAACGTTACAGTATAGCCACCCTCCTGCAAGCTACCTTGGATGGACAGACAGACCCTTACACTGCTGTAGCCCACATCTATTCCAAATTTCACTTGCATGTAGATGAGCTGTAGCATACACCAGCAACTATGGCAAATGCCAAAGACCGACGTGCCCCAACTCAGAGCTCCAGCCTGTGTCAGAAGTTTTGTTGCCAAGATCTACAGTGAGCAATACTGGCTGGCACCCCCCTGACCACCTTATCACGGTAAAGAGAAACCGCAGGGCTCTACCCGGAGTACGTACACCCTTTAAAAGCATACGAGGTTCATGCAACACAAAAGGGCCTTGTCTATAGCAGGAAGAATTACATGCCTGCCAGCAGCAGTATCAGCTGTACTGGATGTATGCAAACAGCAGCAACGCCAAATACAAGTTACAAATTGGCATCACTGATGCTGAAGCAACATTTTTTATTTTTTTAAAACATGCTCAAAAACTGTGTGAAAGCAGCTTTCCGCTAGTCCTTCACAGCAACTTTAGAGCATTTCCCAGAAGAGTTTTAATATGTGTTTGGCCCTAAAGCTGGACACGGGTACCTTTTTTTGTTTGCGCAGTGTGGTATGTGCACACATGAAGGGAAAAGGGAGGACAGATGGCTAAATCTATGCATATTTACCAAGGTACGAATACCACGTTAAAATCATAAGCGCTAGGCCAAGTCACATGTTTAAAATTAATTACACTTCCGCTACTACCTACAAGCGCACACTGCTTTAAAAATCTACAAGTCTGAACAAGATGCGTCAGTGTGACATGATCGCTTAAGTATATTAATCCCACATGGATATCCTCGGCAGCCGAATTAAAGGCACACCAAGTTGTTCCCTGCTACTGTTCCAATACGTACCCAGCAAACAGAACTGCTGGGCTGTTCCCCTCCCAGCCGAAGCGCAAATACGCCCCTGAGGAACAGAAAACACCACATCTGGAAGCAGAAGCCTATAGGCGACGTTCTCAGAGCTGAAAAAAAACCATGTGCATATGTATACACGGATAAATACACGCGTGTGTACACAGGGAATACATCGCCTCTGCGCACAGTGCTGCGCAAAGTAAGAAAAACATTTGATTTCTGACAGTTTTTCCCCTCCTGTCACGCTCACCTGAAGGGTGGCAATTCCCTCCACACACACACACACACCCCCATCAGAAAAAACTTGCCCAGCGTTACTCCATGCGGACCACAGAGATTCCCCTCCCCAACCCTTCCCCGGCCGCAGCGGGAAGGAGGGAGGAAGCCGGGCGGGTGGAAAAAGCGATGGGGGCAGGAAGCCACGGGGACGGCCGCGGCCCCCCCCCACGCAGCCCTTTCCAGAAGTAAAGGAAAACTTACTGCCGGCTCCCCGGCAAGCGGGCCGTGCCAAAAAAAAACCCGCTGAGCTGGCAAAAGAAACAAACAAACAAAAAAAAAACAAATAAAAAAACAACCAAAAAACAACCCAAAAAACCAACACATCGATCACCCACCCGCCGCCTCCCCCGGGGGAAGCGAAAGGGAAACAAGCG
>VXBO01002733.1:47367-252238 GCA_013400135.1 Rhinoptilus africanus
CTCCAAACAGCGCGGCTGCGGAGGGGCTGAAATAGCGGGTTTGAGGCGTGTTGTTCGTGCGGGAGGCAGGGGGTGTCGCGTCGGTCGTCGTAGGCGATTTTCGAACAAACGCCGTGGTTTGGCTCCCAGAGCTTATTCCTCACAGATTTTGACCCGAATTCACGAACAGTTTGCCTTCCTCTGAAGGGAGGTTTACAGGCCACAAAGCAGCGGGCCCGCGCTGCCCCTCGGCCACCCGCCATCCTGCAGCAGGCCGCTCTCCCTGGAGGCAAGGGTTGGCACCTTTCCCTAAAAACCATGGGATGTACCCAGCCGCAGTGCAGGGGGAGCCGCAATGGCGCGCGGTTTGCCTCCACCTCCCCAAAGTGCACTTGTGCTCTGTGGGGTTCAGCGGGGCGGCTGGGGCACAGTTCCCTCGCCCCACACCATCTCAGCGAACCCCCCCACTCTGTGGGCTGGGAGGGCTGAAGCCTCGTCTGACAAATCCCACAATTCGTTTCCAGGGGGTATGGGTGCCTGAGTGGGACCTCCAGAAGGTCAGGCAAGAAGGAGATGGTCAGGCATGGCCCCAGCCTAGGGGGGTCTAAGCTGCAGCATCACGATGCGAGGGGCACAGGGGGCAATAAATCAGAAAGCATCCGCCACTTCAATTTCAGCTAAATTCCTTGAGTCTGTCCCTGAGGTCTCCTGCAAGAATCAGTAACTAAATGAGGGGTAATGGCTTCAAACTAGAAAAGGGTAGATTTAGGTTAGGTGTCAGGAAGAAATTTTTCCCAATGAGGGTGGTGAGACACAGGAACAGGTTGCCCAGGGAAGCTGTGGATGCCTCATCCCTGGAAGTGTTCAAGGCCAGGCTGGATGGGGCTTTGAGCAGCCTGGTCTAGTGGGAGGTGTCCCTGCCCAGGGCAGGGGGGTTGGAACTAAAGGATCTTTGAGGTCCCTTCCAACCCAAACATTTCTATGATTCCATGAACTTTCAGATTTCTACTACTACAAAATGTGTCAGTTCTGAGAAAGAGAACCTTTCTACTTAGCCATCTCCTTTGGCGTTCAGAGGCTGGAAAAGAGACAAAAAGAAAACTTTTTTTTTTTTTTGAAGTAATGAGCAGAGTGATGAATTAATATTTTAAGGCTAATTGGAAACCAGTTCTAACCAGTTTGTTCAAGGCCACCCTGTAAATAAAGGTATTTGAATATAACCACTGAGAAAAAGTATGTTAATATTGCTCTACTTTAAAAGGGAAATACAGTAAATTGAATAAATGCAAAGCCCATCCCAAGCCTAGCTGAGGATGCCACCAGGATCAATAAGCACCATCCTCGAGTTGGTAGGAGAAGAGAATGGCTCTTAAAAGGGAAGCGGAGGGGTAGAGAAATAAGAAAAAAAATTTGCTGCTGCTTCTCCAGTTTAGCCCACTGCTGAAGATGGTAGTCCCCAGGCGACCAGGAGCAGCAACAGCAACACCTCTACCCATTCCTTCCCTCCGTTTGTATGGTTTTGGTCTCTCAGTGAATGGCAGTTCTGCGAAGGAAAATAAGGAAGACTGTAAAAAAATTTCCTGGGACATTGTTTTTTAATCTTCATTAAAAGAGAGGAGGTAGAGCTGAGAAAGACGTTAAATATGCAGAAAAACCTCAACAGGATGTTCCATCAGTAAGACTTTAGTGCACAGCTGATATCGTAAAATGCAGGATCTCCTGCGGCCTTCTGTTAGGCATCTACTCACAGGTAAGCAGGATTGAATATATTTCAAGCCAAATCCAACGTGGTTTTTTTACCTCTCTTTTTAAAAAGTCAAGTGATGTGCCTGTTCTCTTCAGGCAACTTGTTGTGCCCATTAACCGTTTTTGCACAAGCCCCTCTTTCTGTAAATTAGCCCCATTAAATTTGGTCTTCCTCTTGTGCTTGTGGAGGACAACTGATATTATGCTATTTCTATCAGCCTTTTACATACATGCCTAAAGCTATCATGAGCTATATTCTCCCTTCAGAATTCTCTTTTTATTCAAATTGTCGTGTTTTCCCAAACTTTTATCATTCTTGTTACTCTCCTCCAGACACTTGGATGTAATGTCTGCAGTAGGACACCGTGAACCATCCAAGCCTCAACAGTAATGAAGAAAGTAGAATTAATGGTGACTTACATATAGCGTATTTGCCAATAAATCCCTCAATGAGATTTGTTCTTGTTGCAATAGCAACTTCATGCTGAGTCATTTAGTAGGGGGGCACTGCCAACAGCACCCTTTCTTCACCACCTGCTCCCAGGATGAATTTCATGCCTTCCTAAGTGCCTATCCAGCACCTGCTCTCACCTTGTTCATTTTGGATACTCTCCACTGATGGAGAGTATTTTTTAGGAGCAATAGTTTATCAATGTACGTTCTGAAGTGGCTTATTGATATTAGAACACGGATCATTAATTTTGCATTTTTCTTTAAAAAATAATTTGTGAATCAGTTTAATGAGGCTTGGTCAATATTATGCTACTTTGAGAGGTGCAGCCTACAAAACTGATGAGAAAGCAAGACAAAGTTAAATACCATTAGCTCTTTAGTATTTGTGGGGGGGGTTTGGTCTTGTTTTCATTATTAGCTTTTTACTAAGAACATACCAGAAGGACTGAAGGCATCTTACGATTAAAACAAGGAGTGTAAATGGGGCCATTCATATTTTACAAAATGATAAAATGATACTCAGCAATTTTTTGTACACTTAAAGACGATCTATCTAATCCTTTAACAGAGCAAGAGATCCATTCTTCTCATATCCACTGCCCCACCTGCACCTCAGGGGCTTGCCCTGAGGCCACCCGCCTCGTCCCCTGCATGGAGTCCAGGAGTGTCACACCAGCTCACCTGCAGAAGGTGCCAGCAGACACCAGTTTTCCACCAGCAGCCGTCCCCCGCCCAGTGGTGCCCTCATGTGTCTCCACACATGAATCTCAAACATTGGGGTTGCAGGAATTTGTTCGACTTTGACCTGACACCAGAAATCCAGCATATGCCATCCATATGCTGTGTAGCCCCTTTCTCTGGAGCCTCAAATCAGTTGGGGAATTTCATACATGGGAAGATGTATGGAGTGAAATAACTTGAGCCCATACTGGCATAAGCCATGCTTTTAAATGAATAATAGTGAGTAATAGTACCAAGAAAATCCAACAACCTGGTTTAGATCATGGCAAACTCCTAAGTTCAGACATGAATTCTCTTTCCCCCTTAATTTTCAAGGCTACCAGTAAAAAGAAACTTTACAAAAGACTCTATTTAGTACCTAAACATTCACATGCTGCAGCAAGGGTAAGTTGGCATGCTTTCACTGACGTTATGCCTGTCTACACAAGTTGAGATTAATTTGTTGTTTCAAAGGCAGTCGAGTCAGTTCAACCCTATCTCATTTTTTTAAAGAACAGAAAAATTCAGCTGAGTATGAAGTTTTCCTGTATGTGGGCACCTATATGTACATACAGAGGCCATTAGGATTCATAGCCAGTGCTATAACTCATTGTTTTCTTTCCTTTTTTTTTTTTTTAATAGTAAAGAGAAAACATGAAACTTAAAATATGAACTCGTGCAAGTTAGTTGAACAAATATTTTATTATTTAATGCTGGAGCATCAGATTTCCATAAACAATTCACCCAAACTTTATGCAATGCCATTATCCAAGTCTGCAAGCTGCTGCTTCTGCCCAAGTTTTGCAGTGCCTTTTTTCGTGTATGCAACATTAAATTTGTTTATATGATGATTGGGGCATTTGCCCCATCTGTTCAGGATGCTTTTTGGAAATAATACTTCAAATAACTTTATGATACGTTTATTAGCAAGTTTCACAGACCTTAATTGTTTCAGGACTTAAGGCCATCGTGGATCAATAGATTACAGACACAATGTGCTATGTGCTATTAAATCTTCTCACAGCCGCAGAGAGCCAGCTCAACGACTCTGTTCCTTATCTTCTGCAGTCACAGAAGAAGCTGTCTTATCCCACAGCAGACTGAGCTTTGCGTGCTGTACTCAAAGAAAAGGGGAAACTAAGGTTGACCAAGGGCCTGGTAGGGGCTGGCTTCTTCTTTAGTCAGCAGTGGTGCCATATCTCCAGATGATCCTAAGAGAAAACCCATGCCCTGTGCTCCAAAGGGGAATAGGATCCCCCTGGCTTGGAAGCAAGTTCTTTCCCATTTATAAATTTGTTGAATGCTTTGGCACTTTTTTCACTCTGTGAAAAGGCCGTAGCAGAGAAGCAGCTGAGAAGGAAAGTTCTCCATGTGATTTCAGAGAATGAGTTCTTTCCTACTGATGTTCCATCTCTAGGAGAGACTCTTTTCCAGTATGTCAGAGGGAGATAAACTTCTACCCACAAAATACAATTGGGCTTTTATGCAGGAGAGAGGAGCCTTTCCTTACTGTGACAGCCAACCAGCTGAAGTCCAGACGTACAAGATTTTAACACATTCTTTGTCTTAGTGAAGAGCTGTAAATGTAATGAGCATGCTCAGGGCAATACAGTGCTCATATCCTCCAGCAGGACCACAGAGGGACATCTCTATACTACTGCATATGGCTCTTCTCTGGCCCTGTGGCAAAGCCGCACAGCGTGTGTTGTGTGCACGTGGCTAAACTTTTTTCTGTGCCCAGTAAAGCTGGCCACATTTGTTCTGCGTGGTATGCACTGTGGTTCCCTGAGCTTAGGGGATGGTGGTGTCTGCTTGCATGTTCAGTGTTGCCTGAAAGCATGTTAGCTGTTGTGTAACTGTATCATATGCTAGGTAGTCATTAAACAGGATGGACCAATGCCAACTGACAACGTTGAGCCCAGACTCTTGCCCTGTGCAGAATCCTCAACCAAAAGAAACAGCCAGCACCATGATTATCCGTCCTGAAACTAGGCTAAACTGAATGTGTGGAGAGGAATTCTGATGAGGTTTTTCACCTACTTAGTAAGCATGAGTCCTCCAACTTCCCCAATAACCTATTCTGACAGTTACATCTGCTGCTAGCATGCTGTCCCTCATTTCAAGTTGGTTTTTAGCCAACTTCAAGTTTCCAGCCACCAAATATTACTCTTTTCTGACCTCGAGTCTCCTCCCCTATAGATAGGGCTAGTCTTGTCAGATCTCTCAAGGAATACATTGTATTTGTCCCTTTAAATTTGATTTTTTGTTGAATTGTGACTCTCAATAAGATGATTCAGCCCCACTGGCAAAAGTGGTATGTGCTCTTCAATATTTACCATAATATTTTTATGTTGTTTAGATCATTAATAAAAGTATTAAGCCGAAAAAAAAGTCAATCCCTGTGAAAAAACCCTCATCACAATAATTTTCTTTGTTTATGTCTTTTTCATTAACAGTGACATCTGGAGATCATCCAGTGAGTCAGTTTTTAATACATGCAATGTTAATTTCATATAATGGAAGTTCTTTTATTATGGCATTGACTAAAAAGCTTTGAAGGAATCAACGGCTCTGATGTGAACACAGCCATCTTTAGCACTCAGAATCACATATTTTTCAAAGCAAGCAAAGAAGCACAGACACCTCCCCCAGCAAAAGAGCTCGAGTAAGATCTACCTTCTGAGATGCCATGTTGACTGATCCTAATTATATTTTAACCTCTAATTTTTGTTAATAAGATCCCAAACTAGGCATTTTTTGCTATGGTTACGAATGACATCATTAATAATTATTAGGTCCTTTCAAGCTTTTCAAAACTGAGGCAACTTTGACAATACTCTTCTGGAACTAGCCATGACCTAGGGAAATGCCTTATTAGCAGCTGAAGACAGGGACTCCTCTGTTAAGACCATAGTTTAAAATGAACAGATCCTGGCCTGCTTGCTTTCTTGCAAGTGATGTTTATTCTTTTTGCTACTTTCTCACATGGGTACATAATTCCTTTGTTCCAAATATCAAACAGAAATACATTGGACATTTTTTTGCTGTTCTTGGTTTACATGGTTTTACTCACCATGTATGCTTAGAATCATAGAACGTGTTGGGTTGGAAGAGACTTTTAAAGGCCATCCAGTCCAACCCCCCTGCAGTAAGCAGGGACATCTTCAACTAGATCAGGTTGCTCAGAGCCTCATCCAGCCTGGCCTTGAATGTCTCCAGGGATGGGCCCTCCACCACCTCTCTGGGCAACCCATTCCAGTGTCTCACCACCCTCATTGTAAAGAATTTCTTCCTAATGTCTGATCTAAACCTGCCCTGCTCTAGTTCAGAACCATTGCCCCTCGTCCTATCGCTACATCCCCTGGTGAACAGTCCCTCCCCATCTCTCCTGTAGCCCCCTTCAGGTACTGGAAGGCCGCTGTAAGGTCTTCCTGGAGCCTTCTCTTCTCCAGGCTGAACAACCCCAACTCTCTCAGCCTGTCCTCACAGGAGAGGTGCTCCAGCTCCTACTTGATGTAAGATTTTTCCTTTCTTTTCTTTCTAATACTTACTAGAAGTGCCCTTTTACTGGGTTTAATCCAGTTGCCCACTAGTAGTACAGCAAGTAACTTCTTTTTTAATCTTGTTACTTTAAATCCTTGTCATTAATTTCTTTTTTCCCCACCTAAGTCTATACAAATTCATTTTCTGTTTTCTCATTGCCTCATTTTGTTTTTTAACCAGGGTGGCTTTCTGCCCAGTAAAAGCTTTACATGTTAATGAAGTCATGGCTATCTATCTATACAACTGGCTATTTTTGAAAAACTGGCACTTTCTCTTAACACTTCCTACTTCAAAGCCGTGTTCTCTGTCCATTATGCTGACAATTAGTCTAAGTTTTGGCTAATTAGCTCTTTTATAGTTTCATAGATGAATATTGGTGCTAACATTACATGTTTACGCAAATGGAATATAATCAGATTCTAATCAGAAATACATAAACAACAGAGTAATTTTTAGAGTGACAATGAACTAGTCTTTGTCAAGAGAAGGTCTGATAATGAGTCATTCCCTTTGGGAGCAGGGCACACTGCATTAAGAAGCTTTAAAGTGAAATAACCCTTCTCCTTGAAGTTTGTTACTTATTTTTTCAATACAAGCTATCCAGCAAAGATTCCTTAGGTCAAATTAACCAGTGAGATCTATTTTGCGTCTTGATGTTTTATATGTAGTTCATAAGCTTTAGCATACAACAATTTGTCATTAAGTATGATCCAGATGTTTTAACAGCTCATGTATAGGAGAATATATTTCACGTGTTTTACCCTATGGCTTTTTAAGGCTAGCAGAGACTAGAGCAATAATCCAATCAGACCTGCATTAAAATAGGATGTACATCCAGGCCATATCCCCCTAAACTCATAGCACCAAGAGGTCAGATGTTGCACCAGTTATTCCTAATGCTGTGACATTGTCTAAATCAGGCCAGAATTTAATGCTGCAGATGCTTATCTGCTAGGGAAGTTGTATTTATGAAATAACATTCTTCTTGGTTTTATACAAAACTCCGTCGTGTATCAGTTTCTACACATTTTTTAAAATATCATTTTTGTACCTAAATGTAACCGAGCTGTATAACTCTGTAAACAGATGGCATGCATGTTTTTAGCTATTGTTAGTTCCCTACCGGAGAAGTTTTCTCATACTCATTAGTGAGGTTGCTGAAGTTCATACTTCACAATTTCACCTACATCTATTTAATAATTTACAGAGTGGGAATTGCATCACTGAATTCTGTTTCAACAAAGCACTTAACTTCAAGCATTTGTTTAAGTTCATCAGTATTTGTCAGGCCACTTAAGTATGTCTTGAAGTTCCAGTGGAGCCTTGGTATGTTTAAATGGTTTGTTGAATAGAAATGAATTTAAGTACAGGCGTTTGTTTTTTGTTGTTTGGGGTTTTTTCTGAAATACAGACTTACTCTGCAATTTAATATACACTTTCAGTGTTTTTCCTACTAAATGTCTAAGAATGATCGCTTTTTAAGAACTTTTATTTTAAAATTACCTAGGAAAAATATGCAAATATTTTTTATAATTTATCCTTTGAAATACAGAACAAAGCACTGAAATATCCAGTGGCTTATAAACTATTGTAAATTTTTAAAATGTGCAAATGACTCTTACAGGGATACGCTCAATGAATACTTAACAGATCCCTAAAGCTACTGGCACAACTTCACAGAAGTTATGTCAAGAGTTTTATACCTATGCAACACTGCTGCAAATGGATAACGTTTAAATAATTCATTTCCTTCCACATCTAATGCGTTGACGAGCATAGGTGCCCTCCCAGCTACCTGAGCCTCAGTTATGGTGTGAAAAACCAGCCGAGAGTTTCTGGAAGCACAAAGGTGCGAAAATAACTTCATGAAGTAAGTTATGTGAATTCTGGTGGGAAGAATGAGCATTGAAAACAAAAGGCAGCTAATCCATTTAAATTTAAAAAAAACCAACTTAAATTAAAAATAAGATATATTTTTTAAAAAAAATATGCAGTAGAGTTGTCCCAACTGCAACGAAGCAGGTTCACAACCAGGCGATATGGAGTGCCCCGGTTCTGCCTGCCATGTGAGTTGGGTATTGCCACACACTCGGTGCAGTCGGAGAGCAAAGGCTCGGAGAGGCCAGCCAGGAGCTGCAGATGAGACAATCATGTTGGGCGACCCTGGAAGAACGTGGAACTGGAACTGAGCAACCGATTAGAGCAAAACCCAAGCAGGGTTTTTTATTTCCTAATCAATAAAAAAAGCAATGCAACGTGAAGTTGCAGATGGGAAAGTGATACATGCTTTCACATCTATATAATTCACCGCTGATATATGATTCATATAAGCTCTTTCTTGTGGATAAATCCAGCACTGCACTGTGCCAAAGCAATGCATCTGTAGGTTACTAATAGGGTATCTGGCACTGAGCAGGGAAATCCTGGTCTTGATTTTACATCTTGTGCTGATGTTACATATGGACTAGAACTCTGATTTGGCAGCATCCTATTTGTAATTGTGATCTGGCACCATCCTATTTCTAATTGTGATTTGGCTAGTCTGCACCAAATTTACAGCATTTGTAGAGTACAAATGGTGCCTTAAGTATGTTGAAAGTACACTTTTACACTTAAATAGCTATGTATTCTGTATTTTACAAATATGAAGAAGCACATATGTTGGGTATGATCCCCATTATTTTATCTTTGGCTTTTCTCTCCTACAATTTATTGAGTGGCCTTTTTTTTTTTTTAACCGATGTAACTCAAAAGAACTTAACAGTGAAAGTCCTCTGCCTACCCAAGTTAGAGTCTTCTTTGTTTAAAAAACTTAAATAGAGCTTTATTGGGGAAAAAAAACTTTTAAAAATTAAGCTGTGAAACCTGTTTCACCTGGAAGAATTATGAAAACATAGTACTTCACCAGTGAAAGTTCAGTTGTGGTTTGTGAGGCTAGAAGAACTTATGTTAGATAGTATATAAATATACAATATAAATTCTTTTAACCTAATCTTATGGATAAAGCACCCATCTTTAAAAATATGGTTATTTTATAGCAACACATCTTAAGGGAGCTGGGTAGGGTTGAAATTATGTAAGAATATTTCTGTTCCTTTTTGATGAATTTTAAACTCGATTGCAAAAACCAGCTGCGGCTAAAAATTGCAACCATGTGAATTCCTAGGTAATAACGAAGGTCATCAGGATTTAGCCCTTCTTATTCTGTTATTTTGCCTACCATTATCTGCCTTTAAATATACTGTTGCTGGGGCACTTGAGTTCTCCACAAAGCAAATTCAATTCAGTGGAACTATAATACAAAGTAAGAGTGGCACCATAGAAAAAATGAATCAGGCAAAATGGATATGAAATCACTGGATAATTAAAAAAGTGCACTGTGTATAAATTGAGGGGGTTGTTCCAGAACTATTTCTGTTAGAAATCTTTCTAATAAATTTGGAAAACCAGAGGAATACACAGAATAATTAACTCAGTCCTGTCTTCAGTTTTGGGCTTCAATTTCTTATTGCCAAAAACAAGATCTGGGAGACCGATACAGTCTTTTCTACCCCCAAGTAAAACTACCACAGTCTTTTAAAATACTCAGTAACATCCTTTTGCTGCATGATCAATACTTCACAGCACTTTGCCTCTTCAAAGTGCAGCATAAGTGCTATGAATTCAGTATAATGTTAGACTAAAGTTTAATAGGCCAAGAATTATACTCATTTAAGAGAATGCTATCAAGTCAGAAATTACATTAAAGTAAGTCCTCCTATTTGTGTTATTGATTAGAACCAGCTACATTTTCTTCTAAGACTCAGTGCTATTTTAACAAAAGACTAACACCAACCCTACACCACTTTATTTCTTTTACTCTTTCCCTGCCTGAGCCATCACACGGTTTGTACACTTCATACCAGTACTGCAATATAAACAAAGTCCCCATACCTTTGAAGAGGCAAAGGCTCACGCCTTAATAATCTACACTGAACCTAATCAAGGAGGAGGTTCAAGTGAGGAGGATCAAGTGAGGGATCAGTTAGGTCAATTAGATATTCACAAGTTCATGGGCCCTGATGGGATGCACCTGAGAGTGCTAAGGGAGCTGGTGGAAGTCATTGCTGGGCCGCTCTCCACCATCTTTGAAAGGTCCTGGAGAACAGGCGAGGTGCCTGAAGACTGGAGGAAAGCCAATGTCACTCCAGTCTTCAAAAAGGGCAAGAAGGAGGACCCGGGGAACTACAGGCCGGTCAGCCTCACCTCCATCCCTGGAAAGATGATGGAACAGCTCGTTCTGTGCGTCATCTCAAAGCATATGGAGGAAAAGAAGGCCATCAGAAGTACTCAGCATGGATTCACCAAGGAGAAATCATGCCTGACTAATCTGATCGCCTTCTATGATGGCGTGACTGGATGGATGGATGAGGGGAGAGCGGTAGATGTGGTCTACCTTGACTTCAGCAAGGCGTTTGACACGGTCTCCCACAGCATCCTCCTAGGGAAGCTTAGGAAGAGTGGGTTAGATGAATGGACAGTGAGGTGGATAGAAAACTGGTTGAAGGACAGAGCCCAGAGGGTTGTGATTAGGGGCGTGGAGTCTAGCTGGAGGTCAGTGATGAGCGGTGTTCCCCAGGGGTCAGTACTGGGCCCAGTGCTCTTCAATATATTCATCAATGACCTGGATGAGGGGATAGAGTGCACCCTCAGCAAGTTTGCTGACGACACAAAGCTGGGAGGGGTGGCTGACACCCCGGAAGGCTGTGCCGCCATCCAGAGAGACCTGGACAGGCTGGAGAGCTGGGCGGAGAGGAACCTCATGAAATTCAATAAGGGCAAGTGTAGGGTGCTGCACCTGGGGAGGAATAACCCCCTGCACCAGTACAGGTTGGGAGCTGACCTGCTGGAGAGCAGCTCTGAGGAAAGGGACCTGGGAGTCCTGGTGGACAACAGGATGACCATGAGCCAGCAATGTGCCCTGGTGGCCAAGAAGGCCAATGGCATCCTGGGGTGCATCAAGAAGAGTGTGGCCAGCAGGTCGAGGGAGGTCATCCTCCCCCTCTACTCTGCCTTGGTGAGGCCCCACCTGGAGTACTGTGTCCAGTTCTGGGCTCCCCAGCTCAAGAGGGACAAGGAATTGCTGGAGAGGGTGCAGCATAGGGCTACTAAGATGATTAGGGGACTGGAACACCTCTCTTATGAAGAAAGGCTGAGGGAATTGAGTCTCTTCAGTCTGGAAAAGAGACGGCTGAGGGGGGACCTTATCAACACTTATAAATACTTGAAGGGTGGGTGTCAGGAGGATGGGGCCAGGCTCTTTTCAGTGGTGCCCAGTGACAGGACAAGAGGGAACGGGCACAAACCTGAGTATAGGAAGTTCCACCTAAACATGAGAAGGAGCTTCTTTACCTTGAGGGTGGCAGAGCCCTGGCACAGGCTGCCCAGGGAGGTGGTGGAGTCTCCATCTCTGGAGACATTCAAAACCCGCCTGGACGCGTTCCTGTGTAACCTGCTGTAAGGTGGCCCTGCTCTGGCAGGGGGGTTGGACTAGATGATCTCCAGAGGGCCCTTCCAACCCTACCATTCTATGGTTCTATGATTCTAATTCTTTGTTTTGAATAGATATTAATAGTCACAACATCCTTTTTTTTTTTCCTGTCTTTTAATTATTGATGTATCTCTCTATACTTGAGGATTTTGCTCCCATTGCACCTGTAATAAATACAGTAAAGATCACTGATAAATATTACTGTTTTGAAAATACATCTTATGGATAGGTTTCCCGAGATGGTGCCTCATCTGTCAGGGAGAAAAGGCAGTGATGGCACATTCCCCCTTTGGACAAGACATAAAGGCTGCCTGGATGATGGCCAAACAGCCTTGGCGCACACACGGCAGGTATATAGTCTCAGTGCATCAGGCTGCCTGGGCTCCAGAGCAGTCTAAGGAAAAGGAAAACTTTATTTCTAGGCGCTGCAGCGAAGCTATCAAGCGATATACTAATCCAGAGGCAGAGAGAATGGAGAAAATGATCTTTTGGGGAAAACACGACTGGGGAATGTGAATGTGGGTGACAGAGGCTCTGGAAAGAAAATGGTTTTGTCCAGATCCTAAAACATGCTGGGCTGTCTTAAGGATGGAAACTGGATCTGTTCCTTTCCTGTCTCTGAAGAGGGGCACCCCAGTAATTAGATGAGACAAAAATGTGTGTAGGTTGTTTGCTAAAAAAAGTTATTTCTAAACAGCACTTTACTCAATTTGCTAATCATTTTCAACCTGCTTTCAGAAGGCACCTTTCTCATCCCTGTCATGACTACCATGACCATTGAGGGGTTGGCCCAGGAGACAGAGAACCATCTGATTCCAGTCAAAGGGGAGGAATGCTATCAAATTCCACGCCTACCCATGAAAGGAACTAAGGCCTAAGGCTTAAAAGCACACACTCATTTGCTCTTCCAAATCACATGCCATTGCTTTACTGTATTTTATAAAATCATTGCACACTATATGGAATTGAAATAACGTCTGGGAATTGGCTCAGAATTCCAAGTTTCCATACAATCCTCAGCCATATCTTTCCTATTCATACATGTACCTTGGATATCTTCTAAATTATTTATAATATCTACTTTCTAGATGAAAAAAAAGGCTACCTGTGTGGGTCTTCATTAATTTCTTGGCCTGCTGTATTTTATTATTCCAACACGCAAGATTGGAATTTTATGTCCCCTTTTTCTTACAGCAATCTGTACAAGATCAACAGTACCATTTCATCCTCGTGTTTAAATCCCCATCCAAAAGATTTTCTCTGATAATCTTTTTAACAGTATTGAAAACAGCACCCACGGAGCTGTGTGTTTCCACTCTGGCAGATAACGCTGAAGATGCTTACATGCGTTTTGCAGCTGCGTACCGGCACTGTAATGCTTCCAGCAGATCATTCCACACTCGGCACACACATACGCGTGGAGAGAGTCTGATTAACATTCTCGATCCTCTGTAATGATGGCTTTTGGACACACAGAGAAGTGGATGTCTACAACCATTTCAGCTTCCCAAAGAGGCACATAAATGAAGCCCATTGCACAAGTTCTTATTTCTCATCAGATAGATAGATCCAGAAAGAAAAAACAGAGAAAGGGGTAGATTTGGACGCATCATTTTATTATACTGGAATTCCTTACAAGAGGAACTGTGATACCACAATCTTCTTCAAATTGTCTTCTGGAGCATGTGAAATGGCAATGAGCACTGACTGATATTACACTTGCATTATTTACAACTCTTTAAAAGGCAGATTTAAATTATTCTTTTAGTTACTATGGTAATCTAGGAGACCTTTGCAGCCTCCAGCTTTTCTGAGTAAGGAATGAACTGTTGCTTCAAAGCACTTTCAATATTGCTACAGAAGATTATTTATGAAGCTGCTTTTTTTTTTCTTTAAAATCTTTCCCTTTTATATTCATTTGGCTGGTAACACATTTGATTGCTGTCATCTGGAGTGGTGACTTCAATATAATAATTCTGGCACCAGATCTGTAGACAGCATCGGTTAAAGATGCTCAGACTTTTATCCTCATGTGTAACGAAGTAAACCTAGATTTGCCCCACAGCAGATCATAAAGGTACTCCTGATTAATAAAATATGAGGTAAAAATTTGGAATTTATTTTATTATAATATTACATAGAATTTTTCTTTTTTTTTTGTATGTCTTCCTTGGAGGATTTACATTGGAGGTAAGATTTAAGTTACCCTTACAGATGCTCTTTTTCTGTTGAGACTTACGAGAAATGTTTACAACTACCACCTCTGAATTTCACTGAATAGTACTAAGCATTGATAAACTGCTTTAAAATACTGCTCTATTACTCAGTTTTCAAGCAACATGTGGGCAAGCAGATAGAATTTTAGAAGAATTCCATAGCTATGAAAGGTGACGGACTGGGAGAGCCCTGAGATCTTAACTTGCAGGAAAGGAGCGATGCTGTGCAGTGCATACATTGTCTCACCATTCTGCCCAAACCTCAAATGAAAGCGGCAGCCAGCTGAAGAAGGCATTTCTGTCTCTATGCTCCTCCACCTGCTTCCTGCCCGGAGATCTGAGTTATTCATTAGGTCTGGTGGACATGTGGTGGAGAGTTTTGTGATACACCCACCAGTCTTCAGGGAAATCAGCCTGACATCACGTCAACTGTTTTAAGGAACGGTCATGCTGATGGTAACAGCTTTCAGTCATTACTGACCTGGATTTGATTTGAATCACGGATCAAAGGATTAGCTTTAAACTTGATTTATAGTTGATTTTTTTCTTGTTTGAATGTCAGTGGATACAATACATATTCCTTTCATCTTGGCCACAACTCCCAGTGTTGATTATATATTATCATTTCAAATAAAATATATATTTTAAAATTTTCTGCTGCTGCATTTTCCGTGAGTTTTTAAAGGTAGAGGCAGTTAAGCATTCAAGAGATTCAGGTAGGCTTGGCATTCAAATCACTTTCTTTGTCCAACTTCCTGTATACACCTCATGGAAAATTCCACAAAAATGTAACATAACTTACAAGTTTGTGTAAACAATCACGTTGCACTGGGAACCACCATCTTAGGACTTCTGATAGCTCAACTTGTTTCTCTGGTGTTTAAATCTATTATCTATGCAGCATCACAACATAAGTAAATTTCATATTGATAAAACTCATGCTTCTTTCCAGAGGAAGCCATTGAAATAAAACTTTTGGATTTTTCTACCTCATCATAGCCCATTCTTCAATTTCAGGCTACTTTTATGTGTTCTTTCAAGAGAAGGCATATGGAAGCACACTGGTTTTAAGTTACATGAATTGCATGCATCTTGTTGATCTGAAGGAAATGTTGAACAAGTGACCAAATATAATTAGAAAATTAATTAAGATGTGTCTAGGTTGATATTTTGGCTTGGACCCTTAAAGCAGTTTCGAATCAAATTCCCCAGTTGTTCACACTTACTGCACATTGTTGTGTAAAAGGAATGGGGTTTGTATATACAAAGTAGAATTCTATCAGAGAAACTAAATCTTGAGTCCCACATCAGGTGCTCCCCAAAGGTGCTCCATCCCCACGTGGGGGCCTAAACCGCAATGCCCAAAACAAATGTCAGGGGCTTTCTAACTGTACGTGCGCCAGAGGCATTTGGTCCAGAGCACCACATTAGACCTACTCTGAGTCAAAACTTCATCCCACATTTATCGAAGATGTAGGAGGCTCGGCATTCAACAGTAGAACTATTGATCCACTCCTAATGCATCAAATTGCTGGCTCGCATGCACAGAGCCTCCACTTTCTCTGCACGTGTAAGCCTGGTGCAGCTAGGAGGAGGGAGGTGCCTGCCTGCTTTTTGCAAACCGCTGTGCCAGCCCATGTGCCGAGGCAGCCATTGCTGTGGTGGACTGAATCACAGCTACTAAACCTTGCCGTGAGATGTGCCCATCATCTCACTAGCATCGCTACATGGCTCCTATATGGCTTGGTGTGCCCACCAAAGACTGCGTGCCCATCCTCAGGGCACCATTCCACGTGTGCTGGACATGATGCTGTACGGAGCTTCCTTAAAAGCAGGAAGATCACCCAAAGACGCCAATCCCAGGCTTGGGGCCTGTTCCCGTGCCCATTGGAGGAATGTTCTAATGATGGCATGCAAAATTATACAACGCTATCGGATTTCAGCCAAATCAGACCATAGGTCACGTACAACACAGAGTTGTCTGGAAAACAGATGCTCCTCATAGCTCTGGTTATCTAAATGTATGTCGTTTATTGCCTTTTTCGCGTTAATTAGTAGAAATTATGGGAAGCCTTCAGATAAGAGATTAAAATAATCACAACTGTAGTGGGTCCAAGATTTCCAAAGATGTTTTGCAAACACACTTAAAAAAGCAACAGCTCTGAAACTACAGAGAATACTTGACACAAAGAGTCATCTCTGTCAATATGCTTAATGTTCCCCTTATTGTTGTTGATGAGATATTCAGAATAAAATTCTGAGGCTTATTTTTAAGCCTATTTGTGGATTACTTCCAGCAAGTCGGTTTTACAAAACAATCCTAACAAAAAGCACACGGTGTAGCTCTTTATAGAAATGTATTTCCTATTCCTTTTTTTTATGGATACTTTTCCACCTATCTTATTACATAAAGGGAAAAACACTTTCATTACTGAGAACTGGCTTTCATATGAAATTGCATAGCTAGGTTGGCAAATGAATCCTTCCTTATTAAAAAAAAAATAATCTGTTTCCATTTCACTTTTTTCTCTTTATCAACCAAAGTAAAGATGAGCAAACTTCAAACGTATGTTCAGTACTTCAGCTAAAAATCCACCAGTGTGTTTGACAAGCTTTAAACAGGACAGAAGACATTTTCTTTCTTGTGACACAACTTCAAAGGACACTTGCCAGACAACTCACTCGCTTGGCCAGAAAACCTTTTGGTAACCAGAAGTGACAGTTCAAGCATTTTTCAAGCATTTAAGTGCTTGGATTCATACATTTAAGTGCTAATTTCTAATGCTCAACATTAAATGCTCAGTCATCTCTACAGCCACCATGCAAAAGAGCTTCACTTTCTCTTTTTTGGTCTTCCAGTTAGTTCAGCTGCTTGCCTGTTCTCATCTCTTCCTTTCTTATCAGACATAGAGACATCATAAGACTAATATCTGTAACAGCATGTTCAAAAAGTAGCATTATTCCTGCAGGGTACAGAGGACTGTATGACCAAGTAGCAAAAATTGCTACTGTGAGATTTATTCCTCCAAAGTAAATGAGGGAGAAGTCAAGAAATTATTAATCTCCCTTAAAAGATAAATTCTGAACGCAACCTTGAAATTCTTTCTAGCATTTCACAGAATTTCATTTTCATAAAATTGATCTTACTGCTTAAAGCAAATGAAAGAAAAGGAAGGAAAGGCTTTAGTTGGTAACTCCTGACTGTCGAGACCAAGACAAGTCATCTTCATTGTTCAAGAGGTACTCACTGAAGCTGTTGTCAGTAGTCAGAGATTCAAAGTCATCGTGTGGCTCAAGGCATTTTAAGGAGATGTACAGAAGCAGAAGGTAGTTTGCTCTAGTACAAATCAATACTGAAAAAAAGAGTGAGTTGTGGGTAAAAAAGGGCCTCTTGCCCTCAGCAGTTCTTCAAACACACTTGCTGCACAAATGTAAGCACTCTCTCTGGCTCCTTTTGAGAATGAGTCTTAAATCAGCCAAGATAGTCCTGTTGGAGTCAAGCAAAAATTGATACCCCCTAGTCCTAATGTGACCCCAAGGACTGGACTCCCTTGTGCAGCTCTGCCCACCCATGGTTAAGAGAGAGGAGTTGAAATTCCAACAGTTGCAAATGTTATTCATATAATCCAGGGAATGGAGAGCTTGTTTTACAAGAGGAAACTAAAAGGCTTTGGATTGCTTAGTCTAGCAAAAGGGTGACTGTGGGGGAATATGATTCGTGTCATGTGCTTGGGCTTGTTCCAAGCTGTGGGAATTGTGACCAGCAGGCCAGTATACACGTGCTAGCTGGCTAACAGGCAAGCCAAACAGATCAAAGTCGCGCTGGAGCCTCTCCAACGGTGGCCTGCTGATGTGGTTGCCTACCTAGCAAAACTTTTAGTTCCTTAAAACTCACAAAAACTTAATATCTGAACTTTAAGTCCCTCTGACACATTCAGCTGAACATGAGCCGTGGCTTCAAAAGATCCTGAGTCTAGAGCAGACTGAAGCGGACTGACTGACAGGCAGAGAGACAGAATCAATAGTTTCTTAGGAAACCAGCTGTGGACGCCTTATTAAAAATGCATAGTGGCAGTAAACATATCTTAAACAAGGAGACAATGATGAGACAGAGAGGTAAGGAAAAGAGCAAGAGATATTTGCATGCGTTGAATAAGCCAAGAGAGAAAACATCTCTATTGCGACTTTGATCAGCAGGAGCAGCGTATTACATTTTGAGTTTCTCCATTAAACAAATATAGACTGCAAGTAGGAACAACTACATAAAAGATACAATAAACAGCATACTATATTACTATTTCAGATTACAACAATCATAGTTCAAGAAATTTCACTGAGGGGAAAAAAATCAGCAATGTGGTTGCAACACAGGCTATAGGCGCTACATTTTAGCATTTGAACACTTATTTTAAGAGGACTGTTTCACCAGAGGTACCTGTATAAAGAAAAACGTGGGTGTCTCTGAAGATCTCTACCCCTTCACTTTTTAAAGAACTTACGCCCTTACTCTGGGAACAGTGATTCAACAGACATCTAAAACTGAGGTACGAGTCAAATATCCAAGATGTGTGGATTGAACATCATCCTTACAGTGAAGAATGTTCTCAAATCCTATTTTTTTGAATCAATACCTTACTGATTGCAAAAAAAAGCACTTACTTTCATTATTTTTTATGCATGTACTGTGAACAACACTGTTTCCTGGTCCTCAGCATTGTAAAGTATAGATCCCTCCCACGTACATTCAGCGTTTCAACATCCCACAAAAACATTTCAATCTAGTTAAAGAGTTGCCTTGGAAAGCTGATGGAACAATCAAATAGATTTAACTTTCATCTGCTGTCATTCATGAGTTTCCATACAAAAATCTTGGGTTTTCCTCCCTTACATGTTATGAGGCGATTCAATACTTTTTCGGTCACATCCATTTACAGGAAGCAAGTCAAAAGTTAAAGACTCCACAGATAACAGAACTAGAAGGACATGTTGTTGAGAATTAAATTCTATTTGAAATACTCAAATGCTGTTGTTTTGTACTTACGTCTTACAGTCAGCAAGACCCATTGATGACACTTTCTGCTAGCGGCCAGGGCTTAATTAACAGTAGGTACCAATTGCAACAGGTTGTCAGTAACGTCCAGATTTTCTGAGGGGGACGAAGGCAATGAGAAATGGTAAAAGAAGATTTTGTGAGGGGTACAGGGGGTCCTGTACCACCTGCAACAGGAGGACTGCCAGGAGGGTTGGCTTCTACATCGTTTGTGTGGAGTGGCATGGCTTCTGAGACAAACACCCACAGCAGAGAAGAACTGGGGAAAAAAAGAGTGCAGAGGATCCCATGTCACTCGTGATCAACTACAAGGAGGAGTGCTGCGTCACATCAGTCAGCAGGGTGATGTACGCAGCCCTCCAGGTGGGTAGGAGACACCTTCCTCCAAATCACTGAAGATGGCAGCTTCCCTGCCTTTCCACTGCCAGAGGCAGTGCATGCAAAAAAGACTGAAATCCAGATGTTGGGAGCTCTCTAGTGGCCTTTGTCGTCTGTATTTCCAGCAGAAAACACGACAGTGTAAGAGTGAACACATTAAGTTCTTCTAACAAACATGTCCCCATAAAAAAAACATATGGAGACTCAGAAATGCAGCTTGACAGAGTTTTTGCAGAGGTGGGGACTTTTCAACAAAATCCGAACTCCTAAAAAGAAAACAGGAAGAAAAAAAAGAGAAAGAAACCCCAGCCTTTTCTCTTTTCTCTTTATTCAGCCCACTGGTATAGAGATGAGCCTGGCTTTTTATTCTGGGATGTTTTGCAGTCTAGTTCTCCACAGGAAGCCTGTCTAGTCTAATAACTGCCTCAGACTGACTCCTGGCCAGTAGCTGGATCTGAGCAGGAAGGCCAGCTCATTGCTGTAAAGCCCCACTGAACTGGACCACCTTTCAAGATCCAGTCTTTCTAGTATGGTAATTATGGAACAGTTTTTCAAGTGAACGTGATGTATTTCAAGGAATATAATTTATTTAAGTTTTATGGTATCCTAGCACTTGTGTGAGACATTAGAGAGTGCGCAGCAAAGCACAGTCTTGGCAGATGGACTGGATGATCCAATATAATGAAAACCTTTCATTTCCAGCATCTGTAACAATGTCTCCATTTCAGGCATCTGTGACAATGATCTTTACTTGCTGTATTTTGGATTAGTCGTCCAAGTGATATCCTTTCCAAGTATTAGCAGACAGAATAATAATAGCTCATCGTTGTAGATGGCAGCAGCCATAAACAGTAGGAGACATTAATTATCACCCTTTTGGTTTACAGCAGCAGAAACCACCATTAAAAGGAAATGAAAAAACCCTAACTACAAGATAACTCTTCACTATCACAGCTACATTTCCTACCAAAAGGTGACCTAAAAAGGGAAATAAAGTTGAGATTATGCCAAAGATGTTTTGGTTTTTTTTTTTTATTAAGTGCAGATGCAACCTGGTAAAATATTTTTTAATCTGCCTATTGTTTACATTTGAAATTCTGACATGTAATGTGTGGAGAACAAAAGGGACAGTGATCTGAGATGTACCAGTGGAAAGTGAGCATAAGAGGAAGGGAAGGACTTAGTTGAAGTATTTGTCAATTAGTAGTGACAAGTCCAGAGTAAACTGGGACAAAAGGATAGATGGCACAAAGCATAAAATACCACTTCCACCTCTGTTAAAACACTGGAAAAAAGTAGCCACGATATCTTTTGCTTGGTGTGACAGTATCAACTCTTTGCCTTAATTGCATTTTCTTATTTTCATTATTACATTAATAAATCTGCTTTTTATGCTACAGATAGTTTGGGCGTTACTGCAGGGAAGGCTTTGATAAGTGTAGTGTTTTTTGGTATCAAATCAATTCATAGCAGTTGAAGCAGTGTTAGAATCATTAAAAGCATAAGGTTCTCTCTCTATATCACGCTTCCCAACTTTTTTACTAGTTCTATGATTAGACAATTTTTGTCAAGGTTTTAGAAAAGGTAATAAGAAGATCACGTTAGCTCTGAAGTCTCCCTCAGAAAGATATGGATTAGGGAATCTTCTCTCAAAAGGAGATGTGATTAAAGCTGAGGTTATAAGAATATACTGAAAACACTTAAAAATGATTGGAATAGAATTGAACTTAAATCATGTAATGCGACTTTACTCTGGAGATCTTTCAGTGCCAAATCTGTGTCTTGAAATAATCCTGCAATAATTCTGTTTTAGCAGTTTCATCTATTTCAGATTTTCTATTTGTAATCCTGAAGTTGACTAGAGGTGTTTGATGTAAAGGCTGCATAGAAACCATTCAGGAAAGAGCATGCATTAGAAGCAAAATCTTTTATCCCACAGAAGATCTGACACTGATCCAATTGACCCGTCAGGGTATAAACAAATTGCTGCTATACCACATCAGCTTTTCCAAAACCAACCTGTGTGATTTATTGGACTGTGTGTTTGTGATCTCATCCTTGCGGTTTTCAAGGCTAATGATTCTTCATAGGCCTATTGTTGGAAGTTTCTAATAGCCTCTGCTATGTATCTGACATTTGATACACGCCAAACCCGTTCAATTTGATTTTTAATGCAGCACCCCAGCTCTGCTTTTCAACAATATCTAATACTAAAGTTTGGATGAAAGTTCTTGAAATTCCCTTCTGATGGGAAGGAGAATTCTGGGGCACGGAGAGGCACACACAGCAAACCACCCTGCAGCGGGAACTTCAGCTGAAGTGTTCAGCTCAGGTATCATCAGTCTGTTTGTTGATAACAGAAACTTCTGCACAAAGCTTGTTCTAACAAAACCCTAATTTCTTAAACCATTCTTAAAAAAGACTGTAAGTCAAAGAGTGCTTAACAGTTAAAGATAGCACTGCTGCTGAAAGAAGGGGTCCCCAGTCTCCTCCACTCTCTGCAGCTCCTTCCCACCTCTGCACTACTCCCTTTTGTGGACACAGCTTCTTCCACAGCCACGTTCTCAGTCAGGTGGGAGATGGGATCAGGCCCTGTGTTAGCTTTCAGCCTGGTCTCCTCCCCAGTCTAGCTTATGGCATAACGATGCAAACATGTATGACTCTCTAAAGCAGGGAGTGAGCAGCTGGGGACTAGTGAAAGCTTATTCTGTCTTAAAGAGTTCCTCAAATTACAGACTTGGCTACTAGCCACACTCAGTGATGGCTACCCAGGCTGGCCAAGTCCTGAAAAGACCCTCTACGAACATCAGAGGGACTTACCCTAGCGAGGTAAACAAATAGCATAATGGCAGGCTAAGCTCAATGTCACTAGATAACACATGTGTGAAGGGAAACTCTGGATTATTTGGGATTCTTATGTAGGAAGGACACCTGTTTACCACTAGGGACAGCTCAAGTGAAAGTCTTTCTTCGGTACGCAACCATATTCAGAAACAAAACACAGCATTACATTCCCTGAGAACAGCCCTGAGAAAAACATCAAAAAATACTATGTACCCATTATATTAAAAGAAAACAGGTTGCAGAATCACAGAATTGTATAGGTTGGAAGGGACCTTTGGAGACCACCTAGTCCAACCTGCCAGAGCAGGTTTACCTAGAGCAGGCTGGACAGGAACGCATCCAGGCAGGTTTTGAATGTCTCCAGAGACGGAGACTCCACCACCTCCCTGGGCAGCCTGTGCCAGTGCTCTGCCACCCTCAAGGGAAAGAAGTTTTTTCCTCATGTTGGGATGAAATTTCCTGTGTTCCAGTTTGTGCCTGTTGCCCCTTGTTCTGTCGCTGGGCACCACTGAGAAGAGCCTGACCCCATCCTCCTGACACCCACCCTTTAGATATTGATAAGCATTGATAAGATCCCCTCTCAGTCTTATCTTCTCCAGGCTAGAAGGGATTGATTGCACCATCTGCCAACAGAATACGGTAGAAAACAGAGGTTTTGGGTATTGAGAGGAAGGCAACAGGAATGATTAAGAGTGCAGACAAACCATGCACAAATAGATTGAAATGACTGGGATTGTTCATTTCCCAAAGCAGAGATTTAAAAGAGAACATGATAATAGTATTTAAGGCAAGGAATGGTACAGGCAAGGTAGATTAAAAGCTTTGTTGAGACAGCTTTTTTCCCTGTCTCAACACAAGACTATGAAGACATTCAATGATGTTGTAAGGTAGCAAATTGAAAACTGATAAAAAATAACACTTTTTTAGCACAATATGTAATTAGAGGACACGGTGCTGACACAGGCGGTGGGTTGTATGGGGTAATTTGAGGTTTCTTACCCCTCAGTGAAAGAATAAGCTACTTAGCATGCAGGGTAAGGTTAAAAGACATGAGGTTAGGCAACACAGGTTGCCACCAGCTATACCAGCTTGCTGTCGGTCTCAACTTGTAACCATCCACCTCTTGTCTTGCTGAGGGGTTTGTAATTTGACAAACAGCAAGACTCCCATCTTCTGCATAGTGTGGGAGGTGTCTGTTCAAAGGAAGTCAAATACATTCACTTTATGGGATTAAACGTATGCAGGGACAGAATCACGTAGAAAGGGATTTCCTAAAAAAGAATGGTCTACAAAGGGACTTTCACTGCATACGGAAGAGAAGCATCACCACAGAACATGTCCCTTCTGTTTCAGAAGAGATAAATTGTCATGTCTAAAGATTTAGGCCAATTAGATGCACCTGGTCCTTGCCATGGAGCTGAGGCGACCATTCCTGTTTTCCCACCGTTGGGCAAGCAGTGAAGACCAATACATGAAGTCATGAAAATAAATCACTTTGGAAACAAGATCTAAGGCACTTATTTGTCAGAATTAAAATAAAAAATCTGCACATAAAACACTTCATGGGGTAAAAAAAAGGCAACATTTCAGAGCAGACTGTTGACAAGTGACATTATCCTGTCACCTGCTAAAGACAAATGACTTGCCCAACACAGCTATGCTAGATGCAGCTATATTTCACCGGTGGGGTTTTTTGGCTCCCAGAGTCTCTCACCATCACAATGTGTGTCCATGAAACTGTGAGTTTGCATCCCCACACCATGCTTTCCCTAAGGATGGTTTTGCCAGGAGCAGGCCAGTCCCCAGCCCCTGTCGTGGCGCGGCTGGTGGCCCTCTCAGCCACCCAGCGTCACAGGAGGGAGTCTGCAGAGGCAGTAGACAGCCCCCTCCTTTAAAAACACTGCTCCTGCACTTCCCTGGCACAGGGCATATGGCGGCAACTGTCAGGAGGAGGGAAGGAGGGAAAGGGTGCTCTGGATGACTGAGCTTGCTCAGGGTGGCCAGCAGCACCATGGCGGTCGAGGCGGTGGTAGCACATTCCCTCTCTCCTTTTCCCCTTCTGCCATGTTGCTGGTGGCTCCCAGTCCTGCCGCCCTCAGGCCGCAGGTGATGGGGCTTCTTCCCCTGCGGGCAGTGCTGTGAGGCAGCCCGCCATCCCGCCATCCCGCCATCCCGCCGGGGGCAGTGGGGCCGGTGCTCAACATGGTTCCTCTCCTAGGAGGGCTTTTGCCACCCCGGGGTGTCACAAGGAGGGTGACAACTTGGCCACTTTTGGGGCCAGGCCGTGCTGGGCTTCCTCAGGGACAGGCTGTGAGGGCAGAAAGGTCCCGGCTTCCTTGGCAAGGAGCCTGGCCTCCGTGCCGTGACACTGTGGTCTTTGAGGCTCGGGCTTGATGGTAAAGAGTCCTGCAGTCGGCGTCAGGAAAAATGATTGTGTGCTGTGTGGTTTTCAAATGCAAGGGTGTACTGGGCCCAGCGAACCTAAATAAATTCGTAATGCCGCATTTACAGTACAGGTGGAGAAGAGAAAGTCACATGATACAGTTGGGGTGCAGCATAAAAGCAAGGGGTGGTTTTATTTCAGTTTCATGGAGCTAACAACCCCTTCAAAAGAAGGAAAAACCGAGCAGTTTCTATAATTTTAGTCACAAATGTACTACTATTTTTAAGCACTAACAACTGTATTTGTTTCTCCCACTTTAAGCCCTTCTCTGTGTTCTCAGCTCTGCCCATTTGTTCTCTAAAACTATTTTCCTCTCTGGTGAGCTGGCCCTACCAGGCCATCTCCTCTGCTCCTCCTCAGTCCCCTCTGCTGATCCATCCTGGAGCCACAGAGTTACACTTCCCCCCGCCTCAATCAAACCCAAATTGTGGCAGCAGCTCCTTTGCTTTGTTTTGGAATTACCTGCCACTATCTCTTTATGTAGCATAGCCTTACGTACACTGTTGCCTTCTCTCTTCCTTAGCCCTATTTTTCATTTTCAGTAACGTTTGGGTTGCTCAGTGCAGTTATGGTCAAGTTTTTGCCTTCCTGTGATATAATTTTGAATATAAATTTTTGAACTTCTCCCTTCCATACCATTCCAGAGGGATACAGCAGCTCTGTGGTAATTTTGATATATATATATATGTATATGTTATACAAAGTGGACCCCCACTCTTATAAGTATCTAAGCGTCTTTCTTTTTAATAGGGCTTCAATAGGGCTGAAAACACTCAAGGATCTGGCCTTTGTTATTAGCATAGTCACAGTCAGATTTTATTACTTTAGTTTGGTAGCAGTTGGTTGACATTCTATGAGAAGACAAGCAGAAGACAAGACAATCATTTAGCAAAGTCCTTGCAATTTGATACAAAGCACAGCAACTGTCCATAGAAGGTTAGGACCTATTTGTCGAAGAGCATACCAAATCATTTTCGACTAGCAAGGTCAAAAACTTTAGGAAATGAACCAGAAAACAATCTAAATTGACAAGGACATTTTTCTACAAAGATCTGGGGAGCTGTTTGTGCGGAACAGGTTCTGCTGGAAGGCTGCAGAAGACCATGGATTCTGGAGGTTTTACAGTGGCAAAGCTTTGCCAAACTAGCATAGTCCTTATAGTGTTTGGAGAATGGTAAATCCTTCTAAATTATCTTTTCCCTTGACTGTTAATTTTTTTTTTAATTTCTGAATGATGTTTTGGTAAAACAATCTTGTGTTCACAAACTGCTAAGGGGAAGAGTTATACCCAGACTGACAGTATGTTTGATACGCAAGGTCATAGAATCATAAAACCACAGTTTGGGTGGGAAGGAACCTTTAAAGGTCATCTAATCCAATGTCCCTGCAATAAGCAGGGACATCTTCAACTAGATCATGTTCCTCAAAGCCCCATCCAACCTGACCTTGAATGTTTCCAGGGATAGGGCATCTACCACCTCTCTGGGCAACTTTCTCCAGTGTTTCACCACCAAAAGTGATAGAAAAACTGCAGAATTGGCACCCCAAAGTTGTCAGACCTCACACGAGGTGACATACCCAGGCAGGAGAAGAGACAGCTCACTGGGTACTAATGGTGCCTGTGCCAAGAACTGTTGTCTCAAGTTCGTAGAAATGTTGGTGGCAGCACTGAACAGTACCTCTATATTTACCGAGTGAAGAGAGAAGCGGGAGAGCAATACAGTAGTAAATCCAAATGACCTATTTGTAAATGTCGAGGTCATTGCATTCATTTTGTAACAGCTTTTGCTAAGTAATATTAGCTATATAAAAGTGCTCAAAATTGATGTTATTCTGGGCATGTTTTTCTCTGAGGAAAGCTGAAGACCATTTTGGGTCCTCACCTCGATGTATGTCCAGTCACTGTTTTGAAGGAGAGCTACAATAAGCCAGTGAAGTCAAGCAGAAAATACCGGGCATAACTGAGAAAGATAAAACAGAAATCCAGTGTTTCTCCATGTAGCTAAAATAGACTAACACTGTTCAGTAATTGAAAAAAAAAAAAAGCTGCTTGTTATGTCAGCAGAATCACAAGGTTCAGAGTTTACCAAGAGAACCAAAGCAGAGACAAATGTTAAACTGTCTAACTTTTTAATGTCACCACGACTTACATTCAATAATTTAGTATGAGACTGACCTAATGAGACAGGCAATAACCATATTTCAGGTTCAGTGGTTATCAATAATGGCACTGGAAGAATGCAACCGAGACTGGAGACAACAAAGTTATTTTTAGAAGCACTAATATTAGGGCTGTAATTAGAAATAAGGACACTTTTCTCAGGTAATGAGTATCTTAACCAACAATGTAGTTACCAGCATTTTGAGACAGAATTTAGGACCAAAAGGTTATATAGAAGCACACCTCTACTAAGCAAGAAGCAAAGATTAACTGCTTTCCTGCTTGAGCAAGGAGAAAAAGGGCTGTCTACTATGAGGTTTTCTGTACTCTAGTTAAGAACCAGTTATCTGCTCCTTTGGACAGGGAAAAAAGAAAGAGGGAGCCCAAGAAGCAGGCTTGCAAACTTGAGACAGGACATACAAAGGAAAAGACCCACACTGTCAGTCAATGGGGGATGAGGAAGGAGACTTCACTAGGGCAATGGCCAGCCAGTGTCTGGAAGAAGTAGAAAGTTCTTCTTTTTAGTCCCAAGCAGGTCTGCAAGAAACAAGTCCAAGTGAAACAAGTCCATGCCATCAGCAGTCCAGTAGCTCACCATACAAGCCTCAACTTACAATTAAGCCAAAGGATGCAGCTGTGGCTGGTGGCATAACATGGTTCCATGAAAGTGATTTACTCCAACCTTCAGACCACTATTAGTGGAAAGAAAATGCTGGCTGTGGGTTAAATAAAACCCAAATAAGGAGGAAAGTGAACCCAGAAAAATACTGTCACCCTAAGCCTCAGAAATAAATCCTGTGGAATGAAAGATTGCTTCCGTGTGGCATTTTCTTCTCAACTTTAGGCGAATGTATAAAGGTTGTGGTCTAACTGCAGACTTCATAAAAAAATCAACAATACAATAATCAATATTTTTGAAGAGACATTAAAATTGTCTTGATGTGTGAGGCATCCTTGGTTTATTGAACTGAAGGTGAGGTTTAAACTAATCCATCAATATTTTGTGATCTGCCATTTACAGCTATTAAACCCTTACATGCATTCATCAGTGGAAACATTAGTGGTGACTAGTACTGCTAAAAATTGGGTATTGCAATGGGACTACATGTAACAAATAAACTCTCTTGACCCCAATGAATGTAAAATATTGCTGGGGTTTTAGTAATACCCAGTGGGATGCAGAAAAGCATTCTTGCTTGTATGCTAAACTGTTCCGTGATCAATAAAAACTGTATGAGAACACGAGACTAGATAAATAAAACTGTCCATGTAATTAATGTATTCTCCCCTCCCAGAGTATTACATTGCTCTTCTGTACCTCTGAACTTCTGTGCTCCCACTGCACTGCTGTAGCTGTTTCGCATTTTTATCATCTGCTCTTTTGTTCCGCCTTCTTCCTTGTCATTGTTTTGTAGTGTGTCAGGGAGGGAGCAGGAGGGAAATAATGTTATGTTTTTGTCCAATGTCTACAACTGGGGGGAAAAAACCCAAACTCACTAAGCAAAACAAATATACTAGTTCTTAACAGTGACCCATTGGAAGGAGACCTTGAGCTACCAACAGCCTGGTATTCTCTACATCTACTTATTCCAGCTGTGCAGATTATCGATATACAAAGCACTTTTGACACAAAGTCCTAGGTCTGCCAAAACCCCATATTATGCAAAATGACATTTGTGAACCAGAATATTCATGTGTTGCCCCTTTCCCCTTGCTTTTCCACTGATGCTCCTTTGCCAGTCATGTTTTCCTATCTATGGGCTAATGAGTGAGTTAGTGAGTGAGTGTGCTCACAGTACTCGGCACATCTACTGCCCAGAATGATGCCTTTTAATGACATTTTACTTTGGGGCTTTTGAACAACAGAATCTGGTGAAAATTTGCAGAGTACCAGACCAATGTCATCTCCAAAACAGCTGATTTCTGGTGGCCATTTAACCAGGTGGAAATAGCCATGCTTTAAGGGAGGTGAAACAACCAAGTCATAGAATCATAGAAAGGGGACCTTAAAGATTCTCTAGTTCCAACCCCCCTGCCCTGGCCAGGGACACCTCCCACTAGACCAGGCTGCTCGAAGCCGCATCCAGCCTGGCCTTGAACACTTCCAGGGATGGGGCATCCACAGCTTCTCTGGGAAACCTGTTCCTGTGTCTCACCATGCTCGTAGTAAAAAATTTCTTCCTGATACCTAACCTAAATCTACCCTCTTCCAGTTTGAAGCCATTACACGTCATCCTATCACTACATGCCCTTGTAAAAAGTCCCTCTCCAGCTTTCTTAAAGGCAAATTAGATCATTGGTGCTCATGGATGTAGTAGTCCCCCTGTGTTCAGCCGTTGTCTCAACACATTTAGTGAATCTCATTGTCTATAAATTCACCTAATTCTCAGTGTAAGTTGTACTGTAATATTGATTTGCATCATTTTGACCTGCTGGGAAGCAGTGATAGCTGATGACTCTGCATATATTGTGCAGTAGCTTTGTGGGAAGCAATATGTTGAAGAAAATCTTCTACTGTTAGCGCAGATGAAGCTGGTTTTGTTTCTGTGTGCCCAAGACAACCAGGGTGGTTTTTCAGCATTTGCCATGCAGAGATAATGCCCGTCTGCAGAAGGAGAGGACTGGCTGGCTGCTCCCTGGGGCCAGGGTGATGGGACCAGAGAGGGCTCCCCAGGCTGGGGGTGTTGGGAAAGGACCCAGCAGCCATAGCCCATCTCACCACTCCAGCCAGGAGCAGGGCGGGTTTTGGGGCACCAGGGGACCACCTCCTTGGGGACCAGATGAAGCTGGTATGGGACCTCAGCCTTGTCTCATCATGGTCCAAGCAGCAGCTGGCTGGGGAAAAACCCTAGCAGCAGGGTGTTCAACTAGAGGTAGAGTACACAGGCTGGCAATCCTAGAGGCAGCACCAGGTTTTCCAAACTTCACTATAGAAAATTGTTACAATTTCAAAAACATCCTAGAAGAAATATATTATTTATACTTCATTCAAAGCAGCTACTTTACAAAACTCTCTTACATATCTCTAAATAAGTGTATATCTTGCATTTAACATTTACTAACCTCTTAAATAAAGGCCTCTAAAGAGATGAAAATACAGTTAATTTGCTGCTGAAAGTAGTTTGTCAATTCCTAGTACAAAGGTTAAACAGCTATGTTTAAAGTAATTTGAACAGATTCATGATTTCAAGGAGTGTTCTTCAAACCTTGGGCATAGTGAGAACTAAAATGTTGCCTTCTTAGTTTTTGAGCGAAAGACATCTGAATTCAGTCATTCCTTATCTATACATTTATTTTTATAATTATGGTATCACAGAGATAGAGTTGGGGAGGGGGGATAACTGCTATTTTGAAAAGATTTATATCTCTGGCAAACTGGGAGACAGGGTGGGGCTATAGGGAAATTTCTGTCAGAGGGATTTCAGACCATTAGGACTGACTGAATGGATGACAAAACCCCATAATTCAAGAAGATGGTTTCGGAGCAGACACTGCCAGACCGGATGTCAATTTGCTCCAGTGTGGAGCAATAATACATTTTTCCATCGCTTACTATATGGAATGGGTGAAGGCAGTTTGATTCTTCCTTCTGTTTGAAGACCCAACTTTGTACTGAAAGAAAGCAGAAGTTTGTCCTATACCTCCTGTTAATTCTAGTTCCACCTCTAAGTCATTTCTGGCATATGCCAAACTCAGAAAATTTCACACCACCTAGCTGAAGGCATCTAAATGAGGCACCTCCATTGAAACCTTAGTTATCCATGGTCCCTGTGGGGAAAGTGGAGGGAGACAGCCCTCTAGAGGTATCTATTTTGCCCTATTTACATATGAATTCCTTTCTGGAGATACCATTATAGGAAATGTTAGGAATCTGCATTCTCATTCAAGTCTTTCAGTTAAGTAGCTAAAATGAGAGGGCATGAATTTTTCCCAAAGCTCTCAAACAGAAATTCCCTCCCTGGGATTTCTGTTATCCGAGTCTTGGAACTATTACTCCAAGATCTCTTTAGTCCCTGCCCAGGCTCCTTATAGACCTTATTGCAGACAGAGGATTTACACGCACCTTTCCCAGCATCCCATCGTCATCTGCAACTTCGGTGCTTCCACAATGAGGAAGCCTTGGTGGCCAGGTCAGGGTGATGTGTGAGCAAATGTGTTGTTAAGCAACCAATAAGGGTTTTCCAGAGCAAGAGGAGGGGAACAGTCGTGTTAAAACGTATGTTCTTCTGCAATGCTTTTGTGTATTCCATATTCTCTATGAGCAGATCCTCAAAGGCTCACAGCTGATAATGAAGTACCTGAACTTCTCCCATAATCTAATGTAGAGTTAGGAGCTTCATTGTCTCTGTATATTGTGGCCTGTGGACACTATGTTCAGGGATATGAAAAGCTGGCGATCTATTTATGAAAGGCCTTATTTACAGGCATGTAAATAATACAAATAAATTCTATTTAATAATGCGAATAAATTTTAGTTCTGTTTCCTACATTAACAGTAAATGGCCGCTGTTTGGTATTCCTTGTGCTAACAGTGGATCCCACAGAACAAGTCAGATCCTAAAAGGCCACATTAAATCAATCTGAGGTTAATCTTGCCCTAATGGAGTGGTACAAGATGACATGAGTGTGACTTAGGTCCACAAAAACACTGAAAAAAAAAAAGAGGAATAATACTACTTGTTAATCATAACTCAAAGACTCCGTAAGTTTTTTTCTTTCTGCATCAACCTGACTAGAAAGTCCAAATGACTTTTAATGACAGTTAGGCTGCATGGTGCATACGGCAGCTTGAAAAATATAACCTGTACTCTTAAAGCTTTGATAAAGTAATAAAAGCCTTAAAGAAATGTACAAGCTTCTTTCTGGGAAGAAAACAGTGATTTGGGGTATGGCTGTGGCCTGACTGTATATAAGCGCTTGCTTTAACGCTGAGTACTGTAGAACTGGGGACTGATGCAGCTCTGACTCAAGCCCGGGGAAAACATTCCACTGTCTTCAGCAAAAGCTGGACTGAGGCCTTGATTCTGTGATAAGTGGATGGTCTTTCTCCTTTCTCACCCATGGTAAAAAGGTGGGCTGAGTAGTAGTCAACTTGACTTTAGTTTTTCTTTTTTGTGGTTTTTCAATTTGTAGATGCCCTTGCAGGCTTTTATCTATTCTAGGAATCCCATGAGACAGGAACATTCACGCTGATTTCATAGAGTGGACTGAGAAGTTTCAAGAGACTCTCTGAGAAGCACTTTGTGCTGCTGGCTAAAATCTGAAATACAAATCTACAAGAGAATAGGGAATTAGGCTAAAAAAAAGAAAGAAAAAAGAATTATACAAGAGTCAAAAACATGGCAACAGCAACAAAAACATATTTGTCTCTGAGGCCATGGGTTATTACATTTCCTTCTCTGCAGAGGGAAGACAGAATTAGAATTATACTTAGGTATATTCAATTGAAAGTCATGGAAGTAGGGGAGTGGAAACAGACACTGATGGCTCTAAATAATCACCTTTATAGAAAGAGAATAGAAAGTTCATCCCGAAATGCACTGAGAAAACCGTTTACCTAAAGTCATCATCATTTTAAGAGGAACCTCATTACATGTTTGTTAGTTGAGAAAGAAATCCCATAAATACAAAACTTAAGCAAAACAACACAAAAATTTTTAAAAAAAAGAAGGAAAAGGTAGACATTGGGTTTTGTCTATACATTAATTTCTGAAGGTCTCCATCACATCAGCGTCTGAGCATCCATGTATGCCAGCCAGACCTTCAAAACATCCACAGAACATGCAAAAGTTATGGTATTTACTCTTAATGGATATTATTGTTTCTTATCACAAGTTGTTTCAGGCTGGGATTTAACCCCTTCTACATGTGGGGTTTTTTCATTTTCCACTGGACTGTATTAGTGTTTAGAGAGTACAGTGGAAGGAATAGTAATAGAATAAAAATGAATGGTGTTTATTTTTCTTTGATTAGATCAAACAGCAAACAGTGTGAATTTGGGTAGACAAAGCCTGTTATTCCATTTTTGGGTGAGATTAACTGCTAAGTAACACTAAAGCTTGCACAATGGTCTAGAAAACTGCTATCAGACTAAAAGAATAATAAAATGTTTTGGACAGAAATCCAAACAATGGTGAATAATGAATATCTAGCGATCTATAATTCTGACAAAGGTTTTTCTTTGAGGCTATGTGTTAGAATTACATGCACATACACACGCGCAAAATACTGCAGTACTCAGCATGATTTATGTACTTGATAAAATGCCTCATAGTAACACAAAAATAGAATTACACCAGGTGCACAACAAACAGACATGCTACTTTTAAAAAACTCAAGTAAGCCAACTGGAGTGGGAGCCAATGAGAGCAGATGAACGACATATTTATTTTGAAAGCAGCCAGAATGCCTCAACCTTCTTCAGTCACAACTATCTAAACTAAGTCACAGTAGTCCCAGATTCAGCTAATCCCCGTTATGGCTCTGTTATCAGGTGAGAGGAAGAATAATTCTTTCACTCCGGCCAACTTTCTCCTTTCTCACAACTGTCATCATTGTTTGCTTTCACTGTCCATGGTCAGATAAACCTGGGGCTTCCTAAAGCCATGATCTAAGTTCATATAACTCAATGTCCAAATTAAAACACAGACGAGTCCACAAATCCTGCCCCAGGAGCCACAGGCTCCAGAGGCACAAGTAAATAAACCAGTGACACAAAGAAGCGAGTAGATACAAAGTCCAAGGGAAAGGGACATAATTGCTTTGGCAGAGATGAAGGACAAGAACGACACCTCCTGCCAGTATGGCGGTGTTTTTAAAAGAGGTAGACTGCAACTCTGAATTAAAACTGGGCATTCCTTCTCAGTAGTTTTCGTTAAGCAAAGGAAAATATCTTTGAATATTTGGATTAAAATTCTAGATTTTAATGTAAGTGTTTGAGCTTGGGAAATTTTAACTTATCAGAGGGAAGTAATTTTACAGAACAATTTTTTAAGAAATAATCTGTGTAGCAAGGAAAATCATCAATATAACATCAAAGCATGGTCAATGGTAGAAAACAGAGGAACAAGTTAAGCATATATCTGGTGAGAAATAACAAATTCCCAGAACTTAATTTTAGCATGAGAGTAACTAATATTCAGTAAAGAGGAAATTCTGCTGATGTAAACTTATCATTACCGAAAAGTTTTAAGGGAGAAAGTAAGTGTTCTCTCTGTTAGCTGTAAGGACAGTGTACTATTTGGTCAATTTGATATCTTGGCTTTTGGAATTTATGGATGGTGAAAGCATTTCCTGATAAACAACTTAGGTGTGAAGGCACTTTGTAGTGAACACAAATAACTGCATAGGATGGGATTGGAGAGGACAGTCAGATGGGAAAAGAAAATACAAAAACAAACAAGCAGATCTGGAATTGACAGGGGAGAAGCAGCAATCAAAGGTTTTCTGTGAGCAGAGAAAAAAAGTTTGGGGACTGTGATAGGTAGGTGAAGTACAGGAATCAGACAGCAGAGGAGGTGGCACTCATGGAAGTACCTGAACGATACAGTGATTTTACCTTGAGAAGAGGTTGGGCGTGTTGGAAGAGAAGGTTAGGAAACCAGAAAGAAATCAGAAGGAGAGGACTTGCACAAAACAGCTACAGCGAGACTGGCAATGCACAAAGCAAACATTGCTCATAGACCCAGAAAGACAGCCGTTGACATGGATTTCACTTGATGTGCTGTGTTGGCTATGAGAAAGGTACCAAAATGGAGACCCATTTAAAGATGTATGTCTCTCCTGGAACTGTGATAGCGTGCTTTTGTCGATTAGCATTTTAATGAGTCATAATAAAATATAATATGTGGATGTAATCTGTGCACAAATGCTTGAGGAAATGAAAGACTGACTAACAACCATTGCATAATTTCAGCATGGAGAAGTTATTGCCCAATTCAGATGTCAAAACCATGCAAATAGAGGTACCTTGGTCCTACTAGGTTAATGTTCAATTTGTTCTATTACCATTTCAAACATCAAGAAACACAGGCAATAATATTTCTGATTTGGATATTTAACCTTTATTCCAGTAATTTCTCTTCTGGATGAAATGAAGCCTAGAGCTAAAGCATTCTAATTGAGAATAAGGATCTTCATCTAATTCTGTGGTTAGGCAAGGGTCTTCCCATAATAAATCTGTCAATATTTTCCCTTAAATCAGTATTTCCAGGACAAAAATGTCTGTTCTGTAGACCTTCAATTTCTAGTTTATTGAACACAGCCATTCTCAAGTCCTGAGTTCCTTTAGAACAACAGATAGTAATTTTTTGTCTTTTTTTTGCAGTAAGAAAATGTCAATTTATTGAAACCTCAGTGATGTCTGGATTCTGACCACAGCACATGATCCCCCAGCTGAAGTTATATCAGGTCAGCTCCTAAGAAGAACAAAAACATCCTGATTAAAAAAAAAGGAAATTTCAAAATAATTTTTTTTTTCTCACAATATTTGACTTGCGCGCTTCATCAGAGTAGAAATGGATTTTGAAATCAGTTTTCCATACAGTTGGCAAAGGTTCTTCCTTAAATGACTTTTCTTGCGCAATTATATTTAATGTTCCCAAGGATAGTATGAAGAGAAGAGAATACAAAGTACCAAATCAGGCAACAGACAGTTGGGTAAATAGGGAATTTAAGACAAGGAGCCATTAAGCACACTCCTCTTACTTCAGGAGTGAGTCCTTTTCAAGGACAAGGGGAAAACAAAATGTACAATTCAGCTCCGTGGCGGTAGGTGTAACATTTTAATAGCTGGCATGCTGCCTGTATCTGATGCACTCGTTCAAATAGGCAGATGCTGGATTGGATAAATGGAAGGGCATGTAAGGACACGGAGTCTAGCTCCTCACTGCATTTATTATCACAATATCTCACCGACTGCAGAACGTGGGAAGAAAGTTCCCTGGATGTTAAGAGAGGCTTTATGCTCACAACCCAAGGTGGAGGCTTTTGCTGTGATTAATGGACGCTACAGGCACAGAACAAGTGCAACTATTCTGTGTCCGACTCAACTACCACTCATAACATTTACCGGTGCAAAAGCTTCTCTCCCCCAACTATCTAATTTAACTCACATGATTTATATTCTCACACAGGTAATATTATACTACCAAATTCTTTATTAGCAGGTATTTTAAATCCTGCACACTTTCAATTTTATAAAACAGTCAAATAATTATTTTTTTTTTACTGGGTATGATGGATGGTGTGGGTGTTTAGAGACCTTAGGACTGTATTTCTGTGCTCCATGTCACCCTATAGCACCCAGCTGGTAAAACCTGGCAATCAGTAGACTGATGACAAGAAAGCTCACCATTTTAGAGCAGAAAGATGTCAGGTTTTCATTCTTTTTTATTATGTTTTAAGGCTGACATTAACTTTTGTCTCACCCAAGACACTGGGGATATGATTTTTCTTTGAAAAGTGGAAGACTTTCTATTTCTCTGGATATGATTCTTCATACAAATTTGTTTGAGGGCATTTGAAAAGAAAAGCCAATTTTTGACCAGTGTGTATTCTTTTAGTCTTTGATGGTAGCACACCACACGTTTTATGTACGTATGATGTTATTGTTACTAAAACATGTCTCGAGAAAAGCTCTAACCATATCATCCGGTTTCTAAGGAAAGACGCTGGGATTTGCAGAGGACCTGCTGGCGCTGGGTGAATTACAGTCATGGAGGGTGCCACACCAATCACCCAGGTACGAAAACCAGCTTCTTAGAAAGTATATCCTCATATATCTGTTGCTGCCATGAACAACGTCACAGGTGTCCATGAGTCAGCACTGCAGTCCGTCCTATTTTAACGCAGAGACCAAACCAAAAACTTCCGCAAGAAAATAATGCAGCGTGCAGCCGCGGCTGTGATGTGCTCAGGGATCCTCCCGCCGGCTGGCAAAATGAATTAAAAAGGAAAGGAAATGTTTATTTGCCCTTGCAGCCCTGTTTTTTGGTGGGTTTTTTGGTTTTTTTATCGGGTGAGTAATGACTGCTCTCTGCTACTTGATAGCCGAGGCTGGCAGCACTATGGCAACCGGGCTGCTGGAAGGGCGGAGGGGAAAAGTCGCTTAGCAACTGGAAGCTTTAGACAGGCAAGGCTGCTTTAAAGCACAGCACTTAAAAATAAAATAAAATAAATTAAAAAATAAACTAACCAAAAAGGCAACAAACCCCCCAACCCCCATAGATGATGCCATCAGAAAATATGAGATGATTAAAATCTAGATCACAAGAGCTCAGGATTTAGAAGACAAGAAGAAAAAAAAAAAGGCATGACAAAGCCAATTAAAAAGGCAATAACAGCGTAGGAAAAAAAAAAAGAAAAAAAGTAGTGATATTTTATACTGATCATCCTAGATGGAAGCTTCATCAATGCAAACAATAGCCCTAAACCAGCCCAGACTATTCCCTGTCAGATCCAAACACTGTTCCACAAAGCGGGACTCCATAGGCAGCATCTCCCTGTCCAGGAGTCCAGAGGGGATTGGTGGGTGCAATCCCACACCCCAGCACAGCCCCCGGGCAAAGCTCCCGTGGGCTACTGGCACCCTGAGCCCACTGGCAATGGGGCCACCGCTCCCTGGGGAGGTGGAAGAAGCAGTGTCTGCGTCGTCTTGCTCTTGCTCGTTATTATTTATAGCCTTCCTCTGGCATGATAAGGGCTCTATGGGCAAGGGAAAAAAAAATACGAAAGGTTATCCAATACACCAATTCAGATTTTTAGTAATAATTTTCCAGAGATGTTTTTCCAGTGCTCCAGGCGCCCTAGCACTTCATTAATAATGCAGTAAAATCCCAGCAACATTACATTAATCACTCCGGTGGGAACCCAGCCAGTCAGGCACCTCTTTTTCAGTTCTCCATCCTCAGCCTTCTCTAAGCACTGTCTCAAACAGACGTCTTTCACTGCATGCTTGGAAAGTTGCCCAATTCGAGCTATTTTGGACTAACAAAGGAACAATTTCATCCAAAGACACAGAACCCCCACAGAGCTCTTGCCCTCCCCCTCTCTAGTGCAATGGGGGTTGGGTGTTTCTGCTGACCATCACCCAGGCAGGAAAACATGAAAGGAGAGACTGAGTTGGTCTAACCTTCCCTTTTAAAGTCTACCTGGAGACCCACAGGGAGCTAACTCACATCTGCAGGTACGAGAAGCCTCAGGCTCCTTGTGGAATGCGGGATCCAGCGACTGAGCTGCAACGTTCTGTGCATGCCACTGGGTTTTTGGGTTTGGAGTTGTTTTTATAATGCAGATAAATCAGTTTGCTGTTGGAAAAGCCTGATCAAGCAAAAAATCAAAACAGACACTGGGAATGTGTCAGTCTGGTCAAATATCAGCAGAGTCAAGTCGGAGGCAGGTTGGCAGGCAGATCTGGATGGCATAGTTGGTTTTGGGGGTTTTTTTCCCAGCCAAGCAACCCAACTGTCAGCCAGCATGAAGACTCTGCCCAAGCTCCCGACCACCCCTGTGCCCTGGCCGGCTCCGGCAGCCGATCCTATCCTGGCTGCCATCCCGCTCCCTCCAACCCCGCAGCCGCCAGCTGCTGACGGGCAGCTGGCTCTCCGGCTGCAGCTTGGCCACCTCCCAGGCTCCGGGGCTCCTGGCTGAACCAGTGGTTTTAGGGCTTATAATGCTACAGGATTTCGTGTTCACGTTTACCAGCAGCATTGTCTCCCCAGTAGATAATGCTGACTAAATCGATACTTTACAAAGGCACAAAGGAGTCAGCTTGTGACTGATACACAATACTGGTTAACAAGACACATACAATGGTGGTATTAGTGGGAGGAAAGAAAAGCTTAACTTTCTGTCAGTCATAGGTTCATTAGAAAGTAAAGAGTTGTTAGCAGGCAGAAAAGCTCTTTAGATGCATGAAAATGGTACCAGTTCTGAAAAAAAAAAATGCTAAAGGAAAAATTAATCTTGCTTTAACGCTGGTGGAACTAACTCAAACTGTCTTCCCTCAAGTAACCTTTTTAAATAGAATTCTGAAACGTGTGCATTAAAAGAACAAGATCTATGGAAATCCCATTTTTCTTCATTAAAAATGCCCTCGAAACATCTTACGTACCCTTTGACCAGAGATTGCTACTGTCAACCTGAAGCTTCTTGAGGAATGTCATACATTATTGTAACACTAATAACCAAGACAAGCTTCTAGAGTTATAAGAAATAAATAATGTGAAAGGTACATTATATTTTCCTTTTGTCTCCTCTAATGTTTTTCTAGAGTTCAAGGAGGTCTTACAGTCAGTGGATGTGAGAAGGAGGTGTATAAAATATTTTAAATCCTTCAGTCATACAGAGAAAAGAGGCTAATTGTTGCAGACAGTTTGCAAATTTTTCTTGAGAAACAATTCAGTGATTCTTGAGTTTAAAAGTCCGAGAGAGATACAGGCATGCCCTAATAGCTAGTTGGTTTTTTGTCTTGTTTTCTTTCCAACAGCTTTGCACTCATTGGATGAGCTGTCGGAGCCTCCAGCACAGCCTGGAAGTCCTGCTTCTTTATTGCTGTACAGCATTTTTGGCTGACAAGTTGTACAACCCTTACTGCAGTTCTGTTTGTCTTGGAGCAGCAATGGGAAATTGTAACCCACCTCACTCACATGATCTTACAACTCAAATAGCCATAGATTTTATCATTGCCCGTGGAATAAGGTACTACACTGAGCCTAGGACTTAAGAATCCCGATACAACTGTGAGTAAGCAGATTCACTTACCTCTTAAAGTTCTCATTCACCCCTCCACTTGAAAAAAAGTCTGAAAGGTTTTTCTACATTTCCAAGTATTAAAAGTATCAATGTAAGGCATATGAATATTGTGAAGTGCATGGTCACTACCATTTACTGGGCTGCAGACTGACAGTAACTCCGATGAGCTACCAGATTAAGCTATATAAACTGTAAGGGTTAGTTTTGCCTTGCTCTGGATGCCATATATGTCAGCAAATAATGTATGTGTTGGTAAGGGCAGGCAAATGAATTTTTTTTTTTTGTTAAATGGTAACTTCTGGAAAAAGATAGTGGTAGGATCTAATTTTAACATAATTCTTACCATTTGTTTTCTGTAACAATATTCTAAAAAATAAAAATAAAATGAATAAAACCAAAACTATGGAAAAATGAAGGTGATATGCAGCTGAAGGCTGCCGTAACAGATTCCAAAGCGAGCTGAGTTTGCTCAGGCCACCTGTTTTCTTTGCTAAATTTAGAATATTTCACCTTGAAAGTTTAACGGTCTTCATCAGAAGTTTCTTGCGCCCTGAAAAGCCCAACTGTTATCTGCTTCTCTATGCAGGGACACTGTATTATTATGATTACCGTCGCTGGTAAAGCCAGTGAAGACAAATATGTCGCCTGAGTACCATCTAGTGGAGGGAATGCTGGAGAGAGCTATAAATGAACATGCTGGACCCAGCACCTCTCCTAGGGCATTCCTGGCCTCCTTCCCTCGCCAGCTTCACAACTGCCCTCTCTGCTGCTGCAGTCATATCCACTGCTGAGCACTCGCTCCAGAAGCGACCATAGAATTTGCAAAAGGAAGAAGAAATTATTTGAAGTGTGAGCCAAGCCCACCAGGGCAGTGTTGGGTCTTCGGGGAAAGAAGGTGCAAGCCCAATAAGTAGTCATCTTCAAGTTGCGCAGAGACTTTTTCAAGTGTCTCTCTCCCCAAGTCCCACAGAGACTACCTAGGACTGAAAAGCCTTTTAATAATGCAGACCATTAAGCCTAGGAACGTTTTGAAATTTTACTCTGTTTTCTGAAGAAATTTATAGGCAAACCACACGTCAGTGATGCCACCTGTTTCTTATTTGACAGCAACCATCTGGACAGCAAATACGCTAAAGCCAAGAAAGTCATTGCAGTCTGCAAGGCAAGATAGAGAGCTGTAATTTAAATGCTCGAATGTCAACCACAATATGAAGAATTATATGCGGCCCAAGGGAGGGCTGCATAAAATGGAAAGCATGCCTACAGCAATAGCCTTGCATTAGAGGAAGCAATGATTAAATATATAACGTATAGGGTTGAAGGGCCTCCTACTCACCCTCTTTCTGTTTGCAATGACCACTAGACAACAGAGAAAGCCTTTCCAGAGCTTAAACCAACTTGGAGGTGGAGAAAGCAAAGCAAAAGTAGCAAAAAGCTGAGCAGGAGCACCTCAGGACTTCACTGTTTCACACTCCCTGGACAGCAGTGCAGTAAGCAGCCTGTACACGCAGCTCAAATGCAGCTGACTTCTGGCCAGTGGCTGCTAATCTGGCTCTCTCCTTCCCCTAATCTTCCTCCTCAGTGTCCCATCAGCCTCCTCATTTCCTTCTCCTCATTTCCTTCTACCCATCTCTCAGTTTATTTCATTCCTAAAGATTAAAATAAAATGAAGAAATAAAACCAGGAAGAGCACTAGGAGAGTTAAAGCCTATATCTCATTGCAGCAGGGCAGCGCTCTGCCCAAGTAAGAACAAAATTCAATAGAGAGTATAGGGCACTAAGGCAAGAATAGGGAAGACACTGGAAACTGAAGTGTATAATTTGCATTTGGAAGATGGAGTACTGAGTGAAGCAGAATAAAAAAGCGATGATTTTTAGTGCTACTTGACTAGCTGGCAATCCTCCCATCTTAAGACTGAGTGATAATTTTTAAACTATGCAAAGTGTCTCCTGGGGCCACAGAGAGTATCTGTAAATGAGAGCCTGGGGAGGGAAGACAGGCTTCAGTGATGGGCACTAGGCATAAGAAAAGTGCCTCGAGGTAGCAGTGAGACAAACAAACCAACAACCCTTTATTTGCATTCTTTAAGTTCCTTATAATAGTAGTGGCCACGTGTCAGCCACCAAGACAAAAATTTCCAGTGACAAAAAAAGGAGGGGGATAACTGTCAGACAACCAGGTAACAGTGTTCACTACAGTCTTAGGCTATAGCTGTGGTATACATTAGTCATGATAAGCATGAGAGATCCAAGACATTTTGGAAACAAACTTGAGTATCTGATGCTTTCATCAGGAGATGGAGTACAAGGTTTTTCCCATGTAATTCTCGCAGACATGTGTGTCATGAGAGTGTTGTCTCCATGGCTGTGGCCTGTGCTCCATCCTGCTGAGACAGGCAGCTCTACCTGACGCCTGCAGTCCCTCAGAAGACTTTAACTAGGCCTTCACCTCCCTCAGCACCAAGGGGGACCATACCTTCACCAACCGTCTCCATGCTGGAGGACCTTGAAGGACAGGCCCAAGCCAACATCCCCTGTAGTCTCAGTAGTGTGTGGAGATGCTAAAAGCCCGGTGTGGTTATCATCTGGACCAAAGTTCTTGCTGCACATGTATCTCACACCTAAACTGTGTGACTTTGTATGAGCACATTCAGCTGGACCGGTGCCTCTGCAAACGATGCTCCAAGACCTGCTTAGGGAAAAGGTCTAGAGAGGATTGCATGGTGACTCCTTAGACTGTGAGCCTAGAGGAGATGGCATGGTCATGAGTATCAATGATACTTACTGTGCAGCCATGCGATATCCCTAAAGCTTAGTCCGCAAGAAGAGGAGGGTGTTCAAGTAAGCCCAGGCAAAGGGAAGAGAGGTAAAGAGCAGGAAGAGCCCATCTGTCTCTTCCATGTGATTAGTCCCATGGCACTTCCCTGCTGTGTCTGTAGGCTGCACTGCCAAGTCAGTGGAGAGCCTTATGCTATTATTTCCAGTGTCTTGCTGGGAAAAGGAGAGGACATTCGAGATCAATAATAGAGCTTTGGCTAGGTTTGCTGAGTGACTGCTGGCATGTGCCGTGCTGCCCATTGGCAAGATCTGGGAATGCTACCAAAAGCACTCTGCTCACTGGGAATTGCCTTTACTGGTCTGGTACTGGCTGCAGTGCCCTGCATGAGAAGTTTTCTTCCCTCTCCTAACACGAGTCACTGCATGTGGCAGGGGGAAAACATAATGTTCCCACAGGAGGCTGAAATCCCAGGGATCTCTGCCCAGGGTTGGTATAAAAGGTTTATCTCCAGTCTTGGCATTTTCCCTGGCTCCGTTCCTCTGTCCTGAGAAGGGAGCAGTACCTCTTTTGTCCCAGACTGCATGCAAGAGTCTACTCAGTCGAATCAGTTTCCTTAGGATCCTGTCCTGCAAGTGCCAGCTTCTCACGAGAAAAGCACTTTGAAGGCTCTCTGTGCTTGAAAGATTGCATGTTCCGCAATTTCTTCTTGTTGTCTGACAGACATTATGGTGTATTTGGCCTAGCATACATAGTTAGTGTTCTCAGCTCATCATTTCCCAGCATTTGAAACACTGGGCTTCTGGGCTGGAAAAAGACAGTGGTAGAAGTGTGGGCAATGTTTTGGAGCTTCTTAAGCTCCTTGGACACCAAAGTAGAGACTCAAGCTCAACTGTGGAGAGTAAGCTGCATTGTATCCCCAGTCCAGGTCAACAGGCGCTGGACTTCTCTGCTGAGCTCCTGGCTCTCATCTATGCCTGGGCTCACTTCAGTGAACTAGTTCATTCTGGGACAGCATGGACAACATCAGTGCACCAAATGCGACTCCTTCCATCCTACACAATCTTCCAATGCTATCCCAGCAGGTTTAATACCCTCAGACATGCCATACACATGTGCAGATTCATGTTACAAAGCCACCACTCTGGCAAGCTGCAAAACAGCTTATATGTTACTTCAGACATCTTGAATTAGGAAAAAAAAACACATGAAAAGAAGCATTTTCCATTGGACCGCATAGGCATCACATGGGATGAAACAAGTTGCAGAGAAAAGAGCTATGTAGCATGGATCTGTCTGTGCTTACCACTTGGCCTCAGCACTGAGGATTAGCTCCTGTCTCTCTTCTGTTTACCAGTGTAGAAGGGTCTAAGTAACCTTCTCCAGCCCTGTCACAGCTAGAGTTGTAATAACATAATCCTATTATTCTTAATATAGCTCAAGCTAAGACAATCATTGTCAAATTCAGCCATCTTCCATTGGTGCACTTTCAGATTCTTTGAAGGATAAGATTCAGCATTTCTGAGGAATAATTTCATGTTGGTTTAGATCCGTATTCCTGCATCAGTAAATACATTCTAGGCCAAAGAACACATGTACAGAGGTATGGTTCTTATTTCTTCAAATTTCTATTATATTTGAGGAGATTGCAGGTTGCTTTTTTTTTCTATCGTGAAAAAGTACGATGTGCTGTGCATATGGCTACGATATAGATGCTGTATTTGGAATTACCAAAATCAAATTTAATAGGCATTTCAAGAGCTCTTCAACTGAAATAATAAATCAAACATCACAGGCCTAACAGTGTTCTCTTTATACTATAGCAGCCGGAGTGAAATTTATTCATAAAAGTAGAGCCAGAAGGATTTGGCCAAACACTTATTTACCTTAAGGAAGAGTTAAAAAAAGAATAAAAGTAATCTGTTTTTCGTTTAGTGGCCAGCCCAGCCTAAACCACAACATTTCGGGAAGATGTCAAATTGATAGCAGGAAATGCTCATAACCAATAGTAAAAATCTACTCAGTTAAATGGATGCCATCTGTGTATTCTGGCATTTGGTAACATAAACAGCTTTTGATATATCTGGACTCAGAAGAAAAACTAGAACCGACAACACTTACAGAAATCATAAAAGAGAATAAAAGCATACGAATTGATACGTTTCAGTAACTCGTACTTCACACTTGTAACTTGAACCTTTCTTCCATGACTTTATGACAGAAATAAGAAGAGGGACTATAGCTGTAGCAGCTAGAAAATGTCTTTGTCATGGTCAAGGATTAAGGAAAGAAGCAGGAGAAGATGGATACAAGAAGCTCAGTGCCAGAATATAGCTGAATAGACAGCCATGATATGAATCCAGCCTGCTATGCTCTTGCCTGAGCCTGGGTCATCTCTATTATGACTGGACAGTAGCATTGTAACATTAAAACCATTTCTTTCATCATAGTTGTTTGCATTTGAAAAGTGAACTTCTAGGAACTCGATTCACCCGTGAACCAAATATAAGTTGGCCTGATCCATGTTATGGAAACACTAGTGTAACTTAGATGCCTACTTAAGTCTCTGTGCTTCCCTTACCTGAGGCAGCTTAATGGCTTTCCCTAAGGCCTTTAGAATTCCCTTTGCTAAATGGAAACATAGAAAAAACTCAATTTTGAGGCATATTTTCTTTGGAAAAGAAATAATGAACCAGTGGTATAGAGTATCATTTTTGGAAGGAAAATTGTAATGGAAGATGATACTATTTACAGCCTTAGCTAATGCAAAATGCTATTCCCAAACACTACCGAAGTGCAGTTGGTTTTCAGAGGAAGGCTGGTAACTATTTACACAAATCTAGCAACAACATGCAGTACTTTTATGCTTGACAGAGAGCCAAGGAAATGCCACCAGTGTTTGAAACTGCGGGAGTAATATGCTTGTTGCCTATCTCAACTGAACTTGATCCAGAACACTGAAGTTAATATAGCTACCATGTAGGAGAAAAAATAATAATAATTGGTCTTTGAAATAAAAGGAAGTCAGGAATTTGGATTTCCTTGCTGTCCAGCTGACTGCTCCCCAAGAGCACTGTACTTTTTCTCAAATGCCCCTCAAAGGAGGGACCCGAAAACTGGGAGTGCCTGTAACCTGCCTGCGTCTCGGTGCTGTCAGAATTACAAGGTGCTTCTTTGCTTTGGGCTGGCAAGGATTTGGTGGAGATGGATGGTGGTGGACCCAGAAAAATCAAATATGAGCTGCAGAGCAATGGAGAACAGATTGCACAAAGTGATGAAAGCAGAAATAGGTCTGTCTCAAACAGGTACGTAGACATAGATGGGATGCATGTCACCCACAGGTGCTTTTTAAAACCACAAACTAGTTGATTTTATTCCAAGCACCAGAGAAAACATTGGAAAAGAAATTACAATGTTGATTTTCAGTGTTTTCTAATGAAGAGAGTAATGACTAGGTCTGCAGAGGAAATCAGGCACTACAGTGCTCTGTGTTCCAATGAGTAACTAGCATAAAACGCTTTGACATTCATTGCAGATGAACTGGGATCCAGGCTGCTATTTTACCATATAATTGCCAAGGAAGCAACTGGCTTTGGTTTCCAAGAACTGAGTGCAAGTTGTAGCATCATGAATGACACATCCAAAGAGCTGGCAACGACAGCCTAATTTATGGCAACTCAGTGCTAACGGCAAAAATCATCTTCCTGCTTTGCATTGCGCTAGGTTGGAAAGTCCTAAGCATAATAGGCAATCTGTCCAGAAGTCTGCGAGTATCAGATATTTTAGGAAGTAAATTATAAAAAGGATTTTACAAGGTATTTTGCAAAAATATTGACTGCCCTAAAACTCTTTAAAACCCAGTGTTGGGTACCCGTGCTGAATAAACCACATAGAAATTTATGAACTTAGCGCAAAAGATGTAAATGTAAATATTGACAGAGTAACTGTGCTATATTTCATATGTGATAATGAAACATTAATCTTGGGAAAAGTAATCCTTCAAAGCTGTAAGTCTTGGTCCTGCATGCTTTTTGGGTTTTTTCCATTGAATTTGTTAAGAAGTCAGTTGGATACTGCAAAGGCAGAGGGACAGACATAATAATTTCCCTTCTGTCAGCTGAAAGGATTTTATGGGGACACTGAAAATATGAAACGCTTTGTTGAATAGTTGGCACTAATGTCTTTTTTAGGAGCATAGAGAGAGCATGGCAGTTCCTTTTCATAGCATCTGGAGAACTTTTGTCAAAGAGGAACTCCATAAACAACTGCCATGCACGGTATTTAGTATGTACTATGCTATTTAAGCAGTTAATTTAAGTGTGAGGTAGTGCCCTACACAACCAAAAGTGCTGTACACAATTGTCCTTCTTAGCCTTTGGTTTCCAAAATCAGTCTTTGTCAAAATGTAGTTTATAAAGTAACACACAACATATTTTAATAGAATAGTTGAGATGGGTTGTTATTAATCTAAAAATTAAATCCCCCCCCCAAAGATAATGCTTCATTATCTTTGAGATTTGGCAGGCTTTTAAGGTCACCTCCCTTTAAATTTCAAAATGCTTGCTCACATTCAAGTCTTCCTGCTAGGGGGACTCAATTCATTAACTTGCACTTATATGGATGGCTATTTTACTGTTTCTTTAACTGAACTTTTATGCTGGCTCCCTGCTGTGTCCTGAGTGCTGCGAGCATTTCAGAAAGTAGGTGCCTGCTGTGAAGGCAGCCCTCTCTGTAAATAATGTTCCAATTAATAAGACAATTATACAGCACTGCAGTACTTTATTGGTGTTCTCTGTTGCTGCAGTGTTGGTCAGAGCATAATAGTTAAGATACCATCAACATTTTGGTATAAGCCCTTGTCTCCAGAAGCTTAGGCTTAGAAATTCATACCAGTCTGAAAATTCAACATAGCGAAGAAGCAGAATGGAACGCATTTTACAGTGTTTTTATATAAAAGTGTTTATAGATTATATAAGTAAAATTAAAATGAGTAGCGGGGATTTGGTTTAGAGTCTTTTTATATGAAATGCTTTCTGCTTTATGGGTTGTAAGAGTAAAAACAGAATGGAAATGTATCTTCAGTTTCATTTTAAAATGTTTACTTTAACTCTCCAAAGGCTTTTTAAACTGAAATTTTACAGGTCATTAGTCTGTTGCATGAGTGGGTCCTGGAATGAATGTAGATTGAAATTTCTGAGGTCCAGACACAACCTGTAAAGACCTGGGTAGAATTTAGCTGCCCAACACAAAAGATCCTGTACCCCCCCTGCTGAGCTGTTGTGTCCTTCTGGGCATGGCTGTGGTCTACAACCACTTTGCTCTTTTGGTTTAAAGTTCCACAAATGCCTCAGTTTGTGTTTCTGGGCACAGAAAGCATTTCTGGCTCAACCACTTGATATTCATGTCATGTCTTAGCCCAAACAAACTGCAAGAAGTAGTGGCTCTTTTCCCTTCTGGGCCCTGACACTGTAAGGGAGCCTCAGACTGTCCCTTCACAGGTAATGATGCCCTGAAGGGCTATCAAAATCCCACGACTTCTTTCTTTTAAATCATGTAAGAAGATTTTGTCTTTTTCCCATATGACAGCTTTCTCATCAAACAGTCAGAGAACTAATGGGAGGAGGATGTCCAGCATGAGGCCAAGAAATAAGTGAAAAAAAAGAAAGCAGAAAGAATCAGAACAGACTCAGCCCAGTGGTGAGGACATGGATGGTAGACGACAGTCCTGGGACTCTGCATAAAATTCAGATACAGCCTTTCATCACGTTCACCTGTAAGTGAGTACATTGATAGATACACATATATAATCAGTGAAAATGTTATTAGAAACCTATAAGGTATGTTTCAGATGTAATCAACATTAAAATTACTACTTTAAATAATACCAGCATCATTTTTCCACGCCTCTGTTGCAGTTCATCCAGCCATTATGTACATTTTAATTCCATGAGATGTAGAATGTCTCCTTTGTATATTTGTGCAAATTCCAGCTCATTGGAGGTCTAATACTTGGTTGGATCCTTCAGCTCTGTGATAATGTTTAATAAGTATCAGGTTTACCTGTCTTGTGCACGCATGTGATTATGCATTTTTCAGATTATCAGTTTGGAAATCCTTCTCCTTTCCATCCTTATCACAGCATTATTACAGGTTATTTACCGTGGCTTGGATTTTACATTATAAAATACAGAGTACAAACTTCAGAGGCTTTTCTAGTCTATTTAATGTAAAATAAACTGGAGAAACACCTGTCCTCAGCAACTTTTACCTGACCAGGTGAAGCTGTTCTTTAAGCTGACCATCAGCCAAGGCACATGAATTTGCACCGTTGTTGTTAAAGGATGAGAAAAAAAAATAGCTGTTCACGTGCCTGCATTCACTTTTCAGGAGCCCTCCAAGGTGAGCTACTAAAACCAAGCTCCACTCAAAATTAATTTGGCTTCAGTTAAGGTGCCTGTGGTGAGGGGGTCCATGCCTATGCTGGGTATCTCATCTCCCATTATACCCAAAACTGGTCTCATCAGTTACTGAAGTCACTGGTGTTTTAAGATCAAGTGGAATTGCTCACTATAGGATGAGGTGACTGCAGCCTATACACTATTGAGTGTCTTGTCCTGCTTACCATCCCCCATGAAAACAACCTAGAGTATTTATTCAGCTGTGTGGAGGTGAAGCCAGTCGTGACTTCAGCATTCCTGCTGACTGCAGAGCACGGGCAGACTGGAAAGCCACCTTGTCATCGGTGTATATTTATGCAGGTTTTTTACACTGGCTCAGTATGGTGAAATCTTGAGGGGAAAAAGAGAGCTCTACATTTATTGCAGATATGAGAAACTAGGGAAGTGGAAGAACTAGCAAATCTTACGGGGCCAGGTTCAGAAGAGTGAAAACCACAAAGCTGTTCCTTTCCTGTATTGCAGAGAATTTTTTTTTTCTGTCAGCCACATTGAGTATTGCTAAAGCTCGTCACGTTTCAGTACGTGGATGCCTACCTCAGGATATCTGTGCTACAACACCTGCAGGCTGCATTATGCTTACCTGCAACTTCATACAAATAGTTTAATCTGAATACGTTATTTACATCACTTGCGTGTTTCAGAGATGCTAACACGCGAACCTGGCACAGCCCGGATAGGAATATAAGCAAAAGCAGAAGCCATTTTCATTGTCTGGGCAGAAGAGGATGACACAGCTAATCTGCTTGCAGTGTGTTTCGCCTGCTCCCTTTTGTCCCCCAGGGCTGGGGGGGACGGGGCTGTTGTCAGCACAACACGGAGGCCTCGGGTAGCACTTACATCCTCAGTCACTGTAATCAGGCTGACTCAAGTGCAGAATAATGGCACATTTGAGAAGACAAATTGTATTAGCTGAAACATTACTTTGTGAGGCGACACATGAAGGTCTGTCAACGGACAGTGGGAACCACTAGTGTGAGACTAAGAGAAAACACACGCCATTTACAGATGAGTTTAGTCTACACATACCTGCAAAATATAAATGAAGGCTTTCATTAGGCTTTCTGGGGGTGCAGATGTTCCCTCTGTTGGGTGCCCAACATAGTGCAAGGGGGGTGCACTGGTTTCAGTGGGGCCTGAACCAGAGGAAAGGCAATTGTGGGGAGGAGAAAGAAGAAGCACAACAGAGCAGGGGACACAAATAGACCTCAGTAATGTGATCTTTCTCCACTGGAAACATTTATCCTCCTAATACATCACCTCTTCCCATTGCTGTTGGTGCAAAGGTAGGAAATGAAAGCATCTGGAGAAAGCCAGGTTTCCCCTTCGTGGGCGATGTGGAAAGGCATGGAGGCACCTGGAGTGGGAGCATTTCCATGTGTGTATGGCCACAGGGAAGAGGTGATCAGGAGGGAGGTGTGCCAGGCTGCCCTGCAGGCCCTTGGGAGGGATGAATGTCCTTGCTCTAGAGTTTAGGTGAAAAAATGTTGTGACAGCTAGAGAAGGGTGGAGAAGGAGGGATGAGCGAGCCAGCTTCCACCACAGACCTTCTCTCCAGCAGGAACCAGTGGGGAGCAGCAAGAGCTCTGTCCTTGTCCCGCCAAAACCCCTGCTGTCCTGCAGACAGGGCACTAATGACTAATGACAATTGAGGTTTATCCATGGCAGCCACGGCTCAAACACTATTTTGGGTGCCAACCATCCCATTATGCAGTAATTTTACAGAGGGGTGTCACGCACAGATCCCACTGCCTGTTATGGAGATTGATGTGGCTGGAAGTGCTGAGCAGAACGTCTATTTTTGTGCTGTTCCTGTTACACAGCTGAACAGCTGGCTCCGTGCTCTGACAGCCACCGAGGAAAGCCCAGCATGGCTTAAGAGCCAGAGAGCAGTGCACAAGAGAAATTCTGTGATGCCTCAATCAGGTTGTCATGATCCTTAAATTTCTTTTGATAGTGTATAAGAGAAGCAATAGAAGCAGAAGAAACAGTAAAAGAAGCAAGACTTGCATGTCTATAAATATGTGTTTATAATATTATGTTTATAAATATATATATACATGCATTTTAAATACTTTATTGTTAGGTTTATTCAGGCACCTTGCTTTGGGTTTGTCTGTGACATTACTTTTTCATTTCAATGTTATAGTATTATTCTGGAAGCATTTACTATGAAATCTATAAATTCATACAAGCTTACAAGATTTTTTAAGGAAATCCCAGTCTTCTGATCAGCTTTGTGAAGAAAGACTCTTAGATTAGGTGACTTGTGTGATTACTCTCCAGTGCTTTCCTTTGCACAGTCTTTACTGTAAGCCAAAGACTTTGCCAAGAAAGCAGGCCAAAATTAGGGTGAAGACCGATTACAACAAAGTTATTTATAACGACCATAAAATTAAGTTGTATCCAAGTGACAGCATTATCCCGTGGTAATAGACAAATTCTTCTTTGTTCAGAAAAGATAATTTGTATATAAAAAAATTCAGGCTGACAACTGAAGCATGGTGGTTGATATGTGCAAGATGACTTGTTTTCCAAGATTTAGCACATTTGTTGCAGCTCTGAAAGCTCAGATGAACTGTTTATGTGCCTAACCAGTGGCCCAAAATGTAAGATATTTGCAAACCTCATAATGTTTTCAGCAGCTCCATTTCAGGCTATTGAAAACCATTAGTAATGAACCACAATAACTGGTTAAAAGAAAAACATACTGTTCAAACAAATCTCCATTAAACTGTCATCTTTATTTTTATACTTCTTTTATTGCTATTACGGGGATTTGTGTGTTTTTTCTTTGTTTTCCCTGTCTCACCATTAGCAAGAGGTAGAAAGCAACTGCCTAAATGGACTTTTTTCATGTTTTGAATTGTACACCAGTTGATCTCTGTGCTCAGAGCATGGCAATAACACATAGTGGTGCTGGTTTTGTTTGCAATTAAGCGATGCAGAATCGTAAAGCAAGTGCAGCTACAGCTCCTGCAAATATCACAATGATAACTTGTGTCTGCTTCTTGCTCATGGGCAAATAACCTTCGCCTGGGCCAAATAAACTGCAATGATTTTGGCCCGTGCATTAACAGCAAATAAATGTCAAGGTGGAAGAGTAGAAAGTTTATTAGATTGAGATACAAATAATGAATTTACACAAATAATTCAGGACAAGAGGTAACGGGCACAAACTTGAGTATAGGAAGTTCCACCTAAACATGAGGAGGATCTTCTTTCCCTTGAGGGTGGCAGAGCCCTGGCACAGGCTGCCCAGGGAGGTGGTGGAGTCTCCGTCTCTGGAGACATTCAAAACCCGCCTGGACGCGTTCCTGTGCAACCTGCTCTAAGGTGGCCCTGCTCTGGCAGGGGGTTGGACTGGATGATCTCCTGAGGTCCCTTCCAACCCTGTGATTCTATGATTCTGTGAATGGCATCATAATGAAGCTTTTAGTATTTAAACTGTAAATGAAAACAAAATGACAGGAAAAATGCCGAGCAGGTTGTCAGAGCACTAATTTTTAAAGGCCAGGGCAGGAGTCCTTCCTTGCCTCCCTGGTGGTGATGGCCTCCCTGGGTGCCCACTATCTCCTCCCTAGGGAGGGGGACCACAGCATTAGGGCTTCCCCACTGTTTGAATCAGCCAGGCCCCACAGGAGGGATGCTCAGGGTGGTGGGGGCAGCTGGGCTGTGCTTTGAGAAGGGGAGGCAGAGTTTGTCTGGCAAGAGAGGGAGGAAACTCAGGCCTTCTCCCAGGTGCCCAGCAAAGGACAAGGGGTGACAGAGTCACTAGTGGCAGCAAGGATAATGCCAGTGATACGTAAGGAAACAAAATCTTCCCTGTCTAGGTGGTTAAGCATTGAAGCTGTTTGCCCAGAAAGGTGTAGGATCCTTGGAGATTTCCAAAATTAGATCAACGCTCGTTATTCCAGTTTTCCATACAAAGTGAGGGACACCAGCAGCACTGCGGTCTTTTGCTCTGCACTTGCTCCTAGCTGTGTTAGTATAGAGATGTTGCTTAAAAATACTGTGCCCTGTAGCAGCATGACTCTGGTAAGTATTTCTGGTGTTGAGCCGGCCTTAGCCACCCGTGCCTCTGCAATGCCAACTGACGAGTCAGGCCGTGAAGGTCAGAATATCCTATAAACTGCATAGAACCCGCGATGCCTGAGCTCCTGCCAAGTCACTTGCTCGTGACTGCAGGGGAAAACAAATGCGTGCCCTTGGCAGCCGTGCGACTTTCGCTATGCTACAGTATTGGATCACATGCTATGCGTAGCATCGGATACAGCCAGCTTTTCTTCCCTCACTTTGTTTTTTCGGTAGCTCTCTTGCAGTTCTCTTCCCAGTCTTAACGTTCGTTTCAGTGTTTATCTCACTTTAGGAAATCTTTAGTGCAGCACTAAGTCTACCTTTTCATTTTCCTGCGTGAAACTTCAGACTAAGTTTTTAACAGATAAATTATTGGTGTCATAGTAGCAGCTGCAAGGTGATATTTCCTTCTAACAGAACACAAAAATCTAGATTGCACCAGGACAATTTTCCAGCACAACTCCTCCCAGTGAAAAAATTTTCAGTGCTTTCCATGCAGGCTAGAGTTTGGTGAATAAGGTTAGCGATTAAAAACAGCTGAGAGTATCTTTTTGGAAAACACTCTTCTACCTGGAAAATATTGCAGTATGAGCAGCCCACTGAAAAATATTTCAAACTGTGATACATAAAGTTCACACAGTGTAAGAAAGGCATTAAACCATAATGCTGGGATTGCCAGTTGTCATTGAAGGATATGGAGATGGTCAATAATTTAATAAGTGATTTGAAAGCAATGATTAAAAATATCCAATTGTCATACCCCTTAAAAGACAGTAAATGACCAAACTGTGTTCCAACTATAGTTAATTCCATTCTAGCTGCACCTTTGTAACATTTTCTTGACTTTCATTGACAATTCCAGTCTTGGTCCCTGATGAAAGGCAACCTGTTTCTGAAGTTTAAGAAGAAATTTAAATGAGATTTGAGCAGGTAAAGTACTGGGAAAAATATCTTTTCTGACATATATACATAGACATAGACACATATATTTGATATACACACCTTATTGTTTTTTTCTAAACTACTATTTAGGCAAAGTGGCTGGGCAAAAATACTGGAATCTGGCCAAAATATAGCCAAAAAGAGGGTCTTTTGGCACTGTGGTGTATATTGTCATGGTTTCAGCTGGAATGGAGTTAACTTTCTTGCTAGCAGCTGGTGTGGGGCTGTGTTTTAGACTTGGGATGAGAGTGGCAGTGATAGTGCAATGGTGGTTTTTGTTGTTGCTAAGCACTCAAGGCCTTTTCTGCTCCTCACACTACCCCGCCAGCAAGCAGGCTGGGAGGGCACAAAAAGCTGGGAGGGGACACAGCTGGGACAGTTGACCCCAACTAGCCAAAGGAATATTCTATGCCATGTGATGTCATGATTAGCATATGAAGCTGGGGGAAGAAAAAGGAAGAGGAGGTCATTCGGAGATACCATATTTGTCTTCCTAAGTAATCATTATGTGTGCTGATGGGAAGTGCTGAATGAATTCCTTTTTTTGCTTTGCTTGTGTGTGTGGCTTTTGCTTTACCTATTAAAATGTCTTTATCTCAACCCACAAGTTTTTTCTCAATTATACTCTTCTGATTCTCTCTTCCATCCCAACTGGGAGGAGTGAACGAGCAGCTGCATGATCCTAGTTGCTGGCTGCAGTTAAACCACGACAGTTCTCTTACTTCATAGTGATGATCCTTTAAAAAGAAAAAAGTGGGTTTTTTTCAATACAATACATACTTTGCTTTGTATAGACTATCCATGCGTTGCCCCTAAGGCCTCAGCACATATGTGCATGTGGCTTACTGTATAGCTTACTGTTTCAGCTGTCACACAGTCAGCAAGGTATGGAGCAGACTTTTGTAGATGACAGCAGGTAAAGCAAGGCTGATTGCAAACATAAGAGTAAGCTCTCACGTTCATATCAGTAGGAGCACAAACAGTTGCAAAGAGAGAGGAAAAAAAAAGTCCTTTCCAGCAATTATGTTAATGTTCATGTTTACTGTTTTGAGAGTTTTCCCTTCCAGCTCCTAGCAATGAATGATATCGTGGGAATTATTATTGTTAGGTTTGGTAACAGTTTTTTTGAGAAAACAGTTAACATGGCAAAAATAGTGGGCTTGTTTTTCCTCAAACAAATACCGATTCTTTAATTTTTTTTAATCTGGAATTGGAGCTGGGGTGGAATGGGAAACTCTGGTCATAAGCATTGCGGACAAGTTTCTGCCACCCCCTGACTGAGTGGCCAGCAAGCTAGGACATTCACTTGGGAAGTGGGGAAACATGAGTTTAACTGCTGGTACTGCCACCAGGGTTTTAAACCTGAATATCCTGCTTCTCAGGAGCATGCTATACCCTCCTTGTTGTAAGACATAGAGAATGGAGCAGAGGAAAAGCCATCAAACTCTCTTATTGATAGCACAAGACCTTGAATAACTGAGCATCCAGCAGAGCAAGGAGGAGAAGCTCCATCCTCATGTAAGAAGCCAGCCTTCCCAAGTGAGCAACAAAGCTCCTTCTTCCTTCCTTTCCCAAAGCCTTCCTGGGTCGGCTTTTAAGTCATAACAACCCCATGCAACTCTACAGCCTTGAAGATGTGTGGCTGGAAAGCTGCCTGGTGGAAAAGGAGGTTTTGATCAACAGCTGGCTGAATATGAGCCAGCAGTGTGCCCAAATGTCCAAGAAGGTCAATAGCATCCTGGCTTGTATCAGAAATAGTGTGTCCCGCAGGACTAGGAAAGTGATTGTCCTCTTGTACTCGGCACTGGTAAGGCCATATTTTGAATACTGTGTTCAGTTTTGGGCCCATCTCTACAAGAAAGACACTGAGGTGCTGGAGTGTGTCCAGAGAAGAGCAATGAAGCTGGTGAAGGGTCTCAAGCACAAATCTATTAAGGAACTGCTGAGGGAGCTGGGGGTTGTTTAGCCTGGAGAAAAAGAGTCTGAGGGGAGATCTTTTCACTTTCTACAGCTACTTGAAAGGAGGTTGTAGCAAAGTTGGGGATCGGTCTCTTCTCCCAAGTAGCAAGTGATAGGACAAGAGAAAACGGCCTCAAGTTGTGCCAGGGGAGGTTTAGATTGGATATTAGGAAAAATTTCTTCACTGAAAGGGTTGTTAAGCATTGGAACAGGCTGCCCAGGGAAGTGGTTGACTCACCATCCCTTGAGGTATTTAAAAGACGCGTAGACGTGGTGTTTAGAGGCATAGTTTAGTGGTGGACTTGGCAGTGTTAGGTTAATGGTTGGACTCGATGATCTTAAGGGTCTTTTCCAACTTTAATGAGTCTATGACTTAACAACACGGAGCTGTACTGCAGGAGAGACTGGCAACCAGCTAGCCTCAGAAATATCATTCAGGCAGCTGAGGCAGGCGAATATAACTTTTCCTTAGGACAGGCAACTGTGCTCTACTTGAGCCATTGGATAAAAGCTAGCAGGAGCAAGTCACCTTTTTAGGGGGCTTTCAGTAATATACTAGAGAATTTTATTTCTTTTGCTTGTGTTGATGTTCAAAAATTTAATTTAATGGTTTATATTATGACATACATTAGTTTTTTTCATTTACTATGAAAAGTGAAAGAGGATTAAGATGTGTTTCAGGATCTTATTTATTATTTCTTTTTTTAAACAAAAACACGGTATGAGATTGGAAGGAAAAACCACACAATTATTGCCAAGAATACCGCCCATTAAATGTTCATATAGCACAATAGACACCACTGTGGTGCCTGAACACTGCCCAAGGGGCTGTAAGTGGCCTGGAAACCATTTGCTACATACCAGTTTGTTTAATTTTTCTGTCCAAGGGAATTAACTTGCTAGGGAGTTTCTAAAATGCATTTTATTAGGGTTTTTTGGTGATGTTTAATCAGTTTTATGTATTCAGTGCCGAAGTCAAAGTGAAGAGCAGAATGCCTGTACTGGGATGGAGGTGATGGTACCAGCATTGCTGATATCCAGGGCAAAGTGGGTCTTCAGCGATTCAGTCCTAGAGCCTGTTTGCAGCCAGCAGGAACGCTCCTCCAGGGTTTAACTTCACCATGGAAGTCTCACAGTATGCCATCTCCTCTCAGGACAAGTCATGATCCTTACCTTAGCGCTGCAGCTGCCCAGAACTTGAGTTTCACTGAAGCATCATGAAGGTTAAGGACAGGCACTCTCACTGTGAGCTGCTGTTGAGCGGAAAGTCATTCTAAGTGGAAGACGGCACAGCCAAACTGCTTGCAATAGTCTTCGCTGCTGAGGAGCTGCTTTATGCTCTGTATTAATACCCTAAAAGAGAGCACATAAAGCTCAGGAATGTTGCCTTCAGCATGGTAAATGTGCGTATAGCTACTGCATGGCATTTATAGAGGCATTATAGCCCAGTATAATAGTTCTGCTTCAAGAACTATCGCATGATGTTTTGTAATCACATATTTGATTCAAAATATGTTTACAAAGCACAATTTTCCTGTCCTACCAAACTTCTGATCACAGTACAGAAAAGTGTGAGGCCAGCATACGTCTCCCACATCTTTTGTTTGCCTGACAGGCATGTGGCTGTGCAGTGAGCTGATAATCAAAGGCTTTACCTCAGAGCAGCCACAATTTTTCTGATCCCTCCATAAAAACATATAACACATATAGAAATAGTTCCTGTTTGAGCCTATGCCTCCAGAGGAAGCTTGTGGGTGTTTTGGATTTTTGAAGGGGAAGATATTACCACCTAGCGGCAAGGCTTCAGAACATAGCAAACCTGGTGTCAAATCTTGGATCGAAAATCAGGTGCCATGAGTTTCTGTGCTTGACATAGCAGACATAATGAAAAAACAAGAACAAAGTGGGAAATAATTTTAATTATGAGTACAAACAGGCAGCAGAAAACTGGGTATGCAGGGGTGTGTGGGTGTGTGAATTTCTGAAATCCTCAAGCCGAAGCCCACTACTTGCCAGCTACTGGTTGTAAATTTTCGTCCCACCTGAACAAACATGGCACATCCTGAATCCTCCAGTTAATAAACAGACATGAGATGAACCCTGCAAGTAGGAGGGTGATCACTTGTTGTGCTTCTGCACACAGACTTTTTAGACCGGGAAAATTAGACTTGGATGCTGGAAAGAAGAGCTGGTGCCAATGAGAGGGGTTCCCAAAATGAAACATTGATCTCAGAAAGAAGAAGGGAGCCTGGAAAAAAAANATAACACTGCTAATTTGATAAATCTTAGGTTTTTCAAAGATTCTTCTAAAAACAAGCATTTAATGCTTGACTGAGATCTCTGTTGCAGTGGGTATAGGGTGGGATTCAGAAGGAAAGGATTCTGTGGCAGATGTGTATTACTGAAATATCTCACCTTCAGCATCTCTCTCAAGCGATGGCCCAGTTGTGTAATTCCTCCATTCTGCCCCACTCTTGAAATTGCATATCCACAGCAGACATTAATAATAAGGACAATTGGTGTCTCTTTTTGTAAACACCTTCTGGTCCTATACGGTGAAACTGAGCTTCTAGGGATCCAGGTAGAACTGGAAGTATTTATGTAGCTGTTACAGCAAAACAGCGGATTTTTTTTCTGGTAGGAAAACTATCTTACGTGAAAAGTCTTTAAAATGGTCACTATTTGAAAGAAAGTCTGATTTCAACAGGAGACCACCATCCAGAACTCCAGCAGAAGTCTGAAATTACTGTGGTTACACATTGCTAAAAAATGAAGTTTACTGTGAGGTGCAGTGAGAGTTTTCACCCCTGTGAGAGCAACTAATATTTCTCTTCAGGGACCTTGATTCTTACTTACGAAAAAAAAACACCAAACAGCCCAGGTGCTCCCACAGTTTGCAATTTTGCAGGTGTTTTACCCCTGACTGGCCACAGGTCCAGTCTCTGAAGATACTCAGAGGGACTCTGAACATGTTATTAAGCAATAATTGAGACAACACATACAATTGTGGCATGAATTTCTCCGCAGCCTTTTGAATGTTCCATCCCTCAGTGCTTGGGGGGTAACTGTGATGAGGTGGTTGCAGAGTTGCCAGAGAGCTGTTGAGCAGAGACGAACACAGGCTTTGCCTGCACGGCCCAGGCTGGCAGCCTTCAGTTGCCAGACATTACACTGTCACAGATATAGTAGCAGGTTTCGTTTGTTTTTCACCCGTAAGACTGATGGCCAAGATATTCTCCCTCAGCCCCTCAGTACCCAAATTTACTGTTAGGTTTCCACTGCTTTATCTATCAAAATGGCAACTTTTTGATGAGATGGGCATCATTTAGCAGGCCCCCAACACACATTTCAAAGACTGAGTTAAAAAAAACCCAAAAAGCTGTACCCAACCCCTGCCCACCCCCCACCACTCACCCCATCAGCCCCACCCCCCCAATATATCTTTTGTTAAGGATTCGATATACCTTTCTTTAGGGATTCAGAACAAGGTGTGGGTACATCTTGCCAAGGAAAGAAAAGGCTCTGAGGATACCTTATTGCAGGGGTTTGATATTTAAAGCAGGCTTATAAGAAAGATGAGAGACTTTTTACCAGGGCCTGTAGTATTAGGACAAGGGGCAATGGTTTTAAACTGAAAGAGACTAGGTCTAAATTGGGCATCAGGAAGAAATTCTTTGTGATGAGGGTGGTGAGATGCTGGAACAGGTTGCCCAGAGAAGCTGTGGATGCCTCATCATTGGAAGTGTTCAAAGCCAGGTTGGATGGGGCTTTGAGCAGCCTGGTCTAGCTGAAGACGTCCCTCGGGCATGGCAGAGGGGTTGGACTAGACTATCTCCAAGAGTCCCTTCCAACCCAAACAAGTCTATGATTCTATAAAAGCTATGNAAGCCGAAGCCCACTACTTGCCAGCTACTGGTTGTAAATTTTCGTCCCACCTGAACAAACATGGCACATCCTGAATCCTCCAGTTAATAAACAGACATGAGATGAACCCTGCAAGTAGGAGGGTGATCACTTGTTGTGCTTCTGCACACAGACTTTTTAGACCGGGAAAATTAGACTTGGATGCTGGAAAGAAGAGCTGGTGCCAATGAGAGGGGTTCCCAAAATGAAACATTGATCTCAGAAAGAAGAAGGGAGCCTGGAAAAAAAAAGGAAGCAAAGCTCTTGCCTGAAGGAACAGCCTGGCAGTGGGGGAAGATGCAGGAGACTGGGCAGCTTGTGGCCCATGATGCCTGAAACTGTTAACGAAGAGCAGCAGCAGGGCATGAACCAACCTGGCTTTCTGCTAGACTGTCCTGGGCCAGCAGCACCCTCCCTGCTGAGACGGACGGTGAGACCTTGTGACTGTAGTGCTGGGGTTAGTGAGGGAATGGGTGTCTCAGAAAGTAGAGTAAAACTCTTATCTCACTGTTTTGTAAATAAACCCCAGTTATCCAGAGCCACTGGAGGCTGTTGTTCACTGTGTCTCACCCATGACAGCAACCCATTCCCAAATGAGCCTTTTCAGCCAAATACCATTCTGAAATAATGTAAATGGATGGATCCGTGAGGTTTCCCTTCACATTACCTAAATCCCTTGGTTTAATTAGACGAATACTGTTGCCAACATTTTTTTTTCTCCTGACACACTACCATTCTCTGGCATAATCTCCTGTGTGAATGTGACTCGCTGTTATGAAAGAAGCTGTACATTGACTTCCTCTGGAGAAATTAAAGAACTGCCAGACTGAAATACATTCCTGTCACTGTCTTCATTAGGGTTATTAATAACACTGCTAATTTGATAAATCTTAGGTTTTTCAAAGATTCTTCTAAAAACAAGCATTTAATGCTTGACTGAGATCTCTGTTGCAGTGGGTATAGGGTGGGATTCAGAAGGAAAGGATTCTGTGGCAGATGTGTATTAGTGAAATATCTCACCTTCAGCATCTCTCTCAAGCGATGGCCCAGTTGTGTAATTCCTCCATTCTGCCCCACTCTTGAAATTGCATATCCACAGCAGACATTAATAATAAGGACAATTGGTGTCTCTTTTTGTAAACACCTTCTGGTCCTATACGGTGAAACTGAGCTTCTAGGGATCCAGGTAGAACTGGAAGTATTTATGTAGCTGTTACAGCAAAACAGCGGATTTTTTTTCTGGTAGGAAAACTATCTTACGTGAAAAGTCTTTAAAATGGTCACTATTTGAAAGAAAGTCTGATTTCAACAGGAGACCACCATCCAGAACTCCAGCAGAAGTCTGAAATTACTGTGGTTACACATTGCTAAAAAATGAAGTTTACTGTGAGGTGCAGTGAGAGTTTTCACCCCTGTGAGAGCAACTAATATTTCTCTTCAGGGACCTTGATTCTTACTTACGAAAAAAACCCACCAAACAGCCCTCGTGCTCCCACAGGTTGCAATTTTGCAGGTGTTTTACCCCTGACTGGCCACAGGTCCAGTCTCTGAAGATACTCAGAGGGACTCTGAACGTGTTATTAAGCAATAATTGAGGCAACACATACAATTGTGGCATGAATTTCTCCGCAGCCTTTTGAATGTTCCATCCCTCAGTGCTTGGGGGGTAACTGTGATGAGGTGGTTGCAGAGTTGCCAGAGAGCTGTTGAGCAGAGACGAACACAGGCTTTGCCTGCACGGCCCAGGCTGGCAGCCTTCAGTTGCCAGACATTACACTGTCACAGATATAGTAGCAGGTTTCGTTTGTTTTTCACCCGTAAGACTGATGGCCAAGATATTCTCCTTCAGCCCCTCAGTACCCAAATTTACTGTTAGGTTTCCACTGCTTTATCTATCAAAATGGCAACTTTTTGATGAGATGGGCATCATTTAGCAGGCCCCCAACACACATTTCAAAGACTGAGTTAAAAAAAACCCAAAAAGCTGTACCCAACCCCTGCCCACCCCCCACCACTCACCCCATCCCCCCCACCCCCCCAATATATCTTTTGTTAAGGATTCGATATACCTTTCTTTAGGGATTCAGAAAAAGGTGTGGGTACATCTTGCCAAGGAAAGAAAAGGCTCTGAGGATACCTTATTGCAGGGNACCCAAACAAGTCTATGATTCTATAAAAGCTATGTTTTTCTATATTTAGAATGTATTTCTATGTTTATCTGAAAATAAAGTTTTCACTCAGTAGCAATTATGATCGGCAGTCACTCTTCCCCCCTCCAACTCTCCATCCTTTCAGTGGAGAAACCCATCTCTGTCCGTTAGGCAAGGGTGACATCTACTGTCCGTCACGACCAGCAGCAGCCGAGCGGATGCCTCGCTGTCCCGGTGGCTGTCCCCTCCACCTCCGCGGGTTATAAGGACACGGGTGGAGGTAGACTCTGAGCAGTTCTGTCCTCAGGTCTTCAGTCCGTACTGTCAATTAAAACGAAAGAGAGTCAGTATTTCAGTAAGCATTAGCAAATGACCCAAAGTTCTGGTTGATGAACCAAAATGCAATCTGAAATGGTTAGTACCAAAGCTAGGACACGTATGAACAAGGCAGTGCTACCAGCGACACAAACCCAATGAATGAAGAAGGTGGGAGCTCTCAAGAATTGGGGGTACATAACCAGAGAGCCAAATCTTTTTTCATTTTGAAGAGGAGTCTACAGGGAATAAGAATCCAGGATGTGAAATCAAACTCAAATCAAACACGCATTTTGATATTGAAAACAGATTACAATCTAATCTGTGAACGCAGATCTCAGAGCTTCCCCACCAGGACTTATGTGCACTCCTAGCCTTGTTCCACAGTGAAATACCACAATGCAGGTCTGAAAGAAAGCATTCCTGTTGAAGAGAAGCTTGACAATTCGTTTATCAGAAATTAGATTGAACAATAGAAATATTTTTCAGGCCACAAGTGAAGTCACTGGAACAGTGACTGGCACGGGAACAGCCTGCCCAGGGAGGTGGTTGGGTCACCATCCCTAGAGGCTGTTAAGAAACGTGTAGATTTGGTACTTCAGGACATGCTCTAGCGGCAGAGATTGTAGAGGTTTTTTTTGTGTGTGTATGGCTGGACTCAGTGATCTCAAAGGTCCTTTCCAACCATGAAGATCCTATGATTCTATGAAGTCAAATGAGTAATTTCAGGATACAAATTTCTGTTTAAATCCAGGCTGCTTTCTGCATGTGGCTTCTCACGGGTAACCAAACATGCACATATGCAAGCAGTCATTCATGTCCAAATCTTAGGTATGAAGAAAGAATATAAAGGACTGCACAATCTTAAGGACTAATAAAATAGGAAAACTAAGCAATTTCAGCTAACTACTTCAGTTTTGTAGCCTTCAAGAATCCTGAGAAACAGGGATTGGACAGAGAAGCCTGGCTGGTAAACAGGACTCTCTAGCTGTGGAAAAGGATTGGATAAGGTCTAGGGCAGCTTTGTTATATGATGATTTGTCTTTCCTGAAGCAGCAGGATGCTTAGGTACTTCTTTCTCTTGAAATGATGGTTCTTTGATCTGGACTTTTACAGCTTGCAGACTTCAGAAGATCATAAGATCCTGGAATCAAGCAGTTTGGAGGTGGTATCAGGAGGCCTCCAGTGCAATTGCCTGCTCAGAGCAGGGTTGGCACTAATTTCAGATCAGGTTTCTCAGAGCTGTGTCCAGCTGAGACTTGAAAATCTCCCGGGATAGCACCTGCACCGCTTCTCCTGGTGGCCTGTTCTTCCACCTGGCTGTCTTTATGAAGAAAAAGTTTCTCTCCAAATTCTTCCTCCCACAAAATTTGACTGGATGGCATTTTCAGTTTTTAACTGCAAAATGACAGCAACAGAGGAAATAAAGGAAAACACCGGCCTTTGCGAACACCAGCTGGCCAATGGTCCAGCTGAGCATGCAAGGGGAAGAATACGCAGACACCAACAGACTGGCTCAGGCACTGCTTAGGACTAAGAAGTATTTGACCAGAGGTGACTGTCACACCTAGATCTGGACCATCATCTGCTCTTCCATTGTGTATGCTCAGTGTTTGGTAACTGGCATTTGTTCTGGACAAGGATGTCTTATCTTCCAGTGAAAGGACACAAGGGCAAAGGTGATCCATGGCAGTGTTTCCTTTTTGCCCCAGCTAGGCTTCACACAGCACGAGAACTTACGGGCTTCCTGAGCCTTATATTCCTCCCTTCCCAGGGAGCTCCGTGCTTCACTTCCCTGCCTCTCTTTTGGACACCACTTTCTCCTTCTTGCCTTTCCACGTGGTCTTGTTTCGACTAAACAGGACTCTGCAGCTAAAGAAAAGCAGCAGGTTTGTCCTTAGCTATTATAAACTGGGCATGTAAGTAACTCACACTGCAAACCTACTAAAGGGAAAAGGAAATAACTTTGGAGCACTCAGCTGAGCTGCAGAAAGATCCATCAGTAACACCCACCCTCAGCAGAGCGCACTTCCTGAAAGATAAGAGAAACCTTCAACACGGTGTAGTACAAACAAGGCAGGAGGATTTTCTCGATGCCATGACCAGGACAGATAGAAAAAAAAAAGTCAGACTTGTGAAAGCAGAGAATAAAACTAAGAAGCATGAACTTCTGGTTAAGACACAGACTGTGGGCCCCCGAGCGTGATGTATGATAACCCATCCCTGCAATACATGATTTGCAATAGTTACCTAATTTGCCGTAGCACTACAGTGCCACTGAATTTAAAGAAAGAAAAAGTGCTACAAATAAAACATACCCAAACTAATGTACCGATTGCATATCCTATTTTACAAGGGCCCATGGGTATTTTCGGCATTCTTCAATTTTTGTTTTTGTTTCACTCCAATAAACTGTTACAAAACATGTGGGAAAATAAATTGAGAACAAACCTGTGTCTTTGGAATATACACCTCTGAAAGAGTGTGCAGCCATCTGCTAGGTCTTGCAGGCACACCAGAGCTCCCCTGAGGACAAAGATGTTATACCAAGAGAAAAGAACAGAGGTATTAGCATCACACTGTAGCAGTCTGAGTTTCCTACTGAGTGCAGGAAGGAAGTTTTCGGTGCAGGAAGGGGCAATGAATGGCCGGAAGAACGCATGGTGTAGGCACTTCAGAGGCAAAAATTGCCAAGCAGCCAACTCTCATGGGACGGTTGTACCCTGGGAATTTTATACAGAAGCAAAGGAAAAGGGAAGTTTTTCCCAAAGGAAAACTGTGATTGTGACTGAAAATACACTCATGTTTTGTGCATGTTTAAAATCATCTTGATAAGGATGGAGAGCAGAACAATCCAGGAGGAAGTAATTAATGATCTGCTTCTGCACCTAGACATATATAAGTCTATGGGGTCAGATGGGATTCACCGAAGAATACTCAGGGAGCTGGCGTGAGAGCTCACCAAGCCTCTCTCCATCATTTATCCACAATCCTGGTCAACACGGGAGGTACCAGGTGACTGGAGTGTGGCTAATGTGACGCCCATCTACAAGAAGGTTCCGAGGGAGGATCTGGGGAACTACAGACCTGTCAGCCTGACCTCGGTACCAGGAAAGATTGTGGAGAGGATCATCTTGAGTGAGCTCTCATGGCAAGTGCAGGGCAGCCAAGGGATCAGGGCCAGCCAGCAGGGGTTTAGGAAAGAGAGGTCCTGCTTAACCAACCTGATCTCTTTCTATGACCATATGACCTACCTTCTGGATGTGGGGAAGGCTGTGGACGTTGTCTGGACTTTACTAAGGCCTTTGACACCATCCCCCACAGCAATCTCCTGGAGAAGCTGGTAGATCATGACATAGACAAGTGTACTCTTCACTGGGTTAAAAACTGGCTGGATGGCTGTACCCAGAGACTTGTGATTAATGGGGTGAAATCTTCTTGGTGTCCAGTCACCAGTGGTGCCCCTCAGGGCTCAGTTTTGGGGCCAGTTTTGTTTCATATCTTTATCAATGATCCAGATGAGGGGATTGAGTGCACTCTCAGTAAGTTTGCAGTTGACACCAAACTAGATGGGAGTGTTGATTTGTTTGAGGGTAGGAAGGCTCTACAGAGGGATCTGGACAGGCTGGATCGATGGGCTGAGGCCAGTTGCATGAGGTTTNAGGGAGGTGGTTGAGTCACCATCCCTAGAGGTATTTAGGAAACGTGGAGATTTGGCACTTCAGGGCATGCTTCAGTGGAAGAGATCGTAGCAGGTTTTTTTGCGTGTGTATGGTTGGACTCAGTGATCTCAAAGGTCCTTTCCAACCATGAAGATCCTATGATTCTATGGTTATATGATTCTATGACAATCAGTGAACGTATTTCAACGCTGGGCCCTGAAAATGTCTCCAATGCAACTATAAAATTTTTCTGTTGGAAAAAGAGACAGAGAGGATCAACACAGCCAGAAGGATGCACACGGCCAATGAAGTCAGAAAAAGAGATTTATTAGAGGAATCAAAGGCAATTATTGTCCAGTACCTGTTGATGCCCATAACACTTTTGAAAACCTCCTATACGTCAACATGAAATCTGGCAAATATAGATTTGTGTCCCTTCAGTTATAAGAGACCCAAAACATCATGGCAAAGTCAGAGCAATTTCAAAGACATTGTTCGCACAGCTTGAAAATGGTTAAGAACTGTATATAGGGAGATTACACAATGGATCGTATGGGTTTAGCATAAAAATACATGCTAAGGAACATCTGAATTTAAGCAAAGAATCTAAGCTAACAAAATCATTTAAGAAAACCTCTTTCCAAGGAGAAAACAATAACAAGATTTTGCTGGGAAAAACAGCAGGGGGTTCCCATTTATTTTCTGACAGAGGAGGCAATCTCTGACAATTTGGATCATCTTAAAGTATTTTACCATGACACATATTTTGGAAGTGAGCTGAAGACAACGTAGCACAGCATAGTCAGACCTGAAAAGCAGGAGAGATACTCTGACAAGGGCTACGTTACAGAGGCTTTCCTTGCTGACATTGCATGGTGGGGGTTGCTTTGCTGTGTGACTTCACTGCTCTATGTGATAAAAGTGGGAAAAATAATACATTCCTTGTTGAGTTGTTGCTGGTGCAGCAGCAGAGTTTGTGCGTGTGTGTGTGTGATCCTTATAGAATCATAGAATTGCCTAGGTTGGAAAGGACCTTTAAGATCACCTAGTCCAACCATCAACCTAACTCTGACTAAAAACATCACTAAACCATATTGCTAAGCACTTTGTCCACCTGTCTTTTAAATATCTCCGGAAATGGTGCCTCAACAACCTCCCTTAGACCCCATTCATTGCAATTCTTCTTCTCTCTGCCTTTCCTACCCTGGGTGATGGTTTCTTAGCCCAGGATACCTCTTTACATTCCTGTCTTTCCACCATGGTGATGGAGAGAAATATTTTCTCCATTTTTATGTTTTTCAAGAGAACAGGGCAACAATGGTCTCTCCTGTCCTCTCTCCTCCTGGCAGGACAGAGAGTGCCTACAATCATTACTTGGTGCTCCAGTCATGCTAAGAAGGAATAGCTATGTAAGCAGATGAAGGGGTCGAGAGCCCCCAAACCAAGAAGAATTCCCCAACTGCTGCAGGACAATATTAGAGCTTAGGAGGGTTGAGTATGCAGAATAGACCACCTTTGACACCCCTCAGCAGAATCGTACAGGGTAGCTTGGACAGAGATGGCTGGTGCGTGGACACTGGGGATGCCTGGGATTTCTGCGAGTCTGGTACTGCAGGCAGGGACATGGCTCCAGCCACACTGCCTGAGATGCAGAAACACACAACAGAGGTTGGAGGACCTCATGTTCTGCCTACCAAAGCCAATAGGAGGAAAAAGAATAGGCTGGAGAAGCCTGGATGCTATCGTAGGGTGCCATAGGCTACCAAACTAATCAGGAAGAAGTATGAAAGGTGATTGGATTATAATGTTTAAACACTTCCACAAAACCAAAATAGCCATTGATAAATGGGTTTCTCTCTCCTTATAGCAGAGACATGTATGAAGAAGCTGAAGGGTTGGAAGCACAAACTAGAGTCTCATTAAAGTCTAAGGATGTGATTTCAACTATGAGCACGATTCACCTTTAGAAAAAGCTATCAAAGGGATAAGAGAATACTCCCTCTCTCTTCAAATCAAGAGAGTCCTCCTGCTAAAAAAAAGCAGCTGCGTGTAAGTTACTGGGAATTCTAAGTCCTATGGCCTTGGGTGTACAAGGCCGTCGGGATACAGCCCTTTAGACTAGGTTTTTTAGAGGTCCTTCTAGCCTTTAAAACCTATTAATCTCTCCTGCAAAGTTGCATGATGCTATTGCTCCGCGACTGTACCAATATTTATGCAAAAGGCACTCAATGTTGGTTTCAAAATTCCAGAGTTGAAAAATCAATCCTATTACTATGGGGATTTGTTTTAGCAGCTACCCACCCTCACCGAGAAATACTTGTGCTTCTCTGCCAGCCTGCATTGGCATAGCTCCAGCTATGCTGATGCCAGGAGTGTCTTCCCATGGATGTGATCATGGCTATCACCCATTCCTGTTTAAATCTGTTATCGAACTAACCAAGGAGAAACCCTAAAGCCTCCAAAGTCTCTCAAGGCATGTCATAGCATCTCCCAGTACTCCATTCATTCCTGAAGCTCTTTTCCAGCAGCTCACAATTTTTCAAAATCTCTTCTTGAACTACAAGCACTAAGCCTAAGATGAAGTATTCAAGTAGTGAACCTCTTTTAATATAATTTGAATCATAATGCCAGAGAGATATCCATTCTTACTCAAAAATACCATACCAGAGCAGACAAATATTAAATAAATTAATAATCTTTAAAAAAATGCAATGAACTTGATATCCTTTATACATTAACAGGAACTTATAAATAAAATGCAGAAAGTTCTTCATCTGTATGTGTAAGGATACATTGGGACTCCTGAGAACATAGACCTTCACACTCCTGGTCTCTCCATGGCTCCCCATATGCCCTTTGCAAAGAGGCTTTTTGCACTTGGCAGAAGGTACAGTTTCCATGATGCAAAGAACTGGAATTACTACTATCTTGTAGCTATGGTAAAACTTGGTTTAAACTCTTTCTAGAAACAACGGTGGTTCGTATCAGCTGTTACACAGGGATATGTTGACAACTGTTAGTTTATTCCTGAATATTTGTACTTAGGAGTCCAAAAGTAATGTTCATATTCAAGTCTGATGTAGCTAAGCTTATATCAAAAAGTGTTAAGTAGAACAGATTACGTACGACCTAGGCTCCAGGGAGACCTTATAGCAGCCTTCCAGTACCTGAAGGGGGTCCATAAGAAAGCTGAGGAGGGGCTGTTTGCAAGGGCACGTAGCGATAGGAGGAGGGGCAATGGTTTTAAACTAGAGCAGGGCAGGTTTAGATTAGACACTAGGAAGAAGTTTTTTACAATGAGGGTGGTGAGACATTGGAACAGGTTGCCCAGAGAGGTGGTGGAGGCCCCATCCCTGGAGACATTCAAAGGCTTGATGAGGCTCTGAGTAACCTGATCTAGTTGAAGATGTTCCTGCTCACTGCAGGGGGGTTGGACTGGATGGCCTTTAAAGGTCTCTTCCAACCCAACACATTCTATTTTAAAATTTAAAAAAAAAAAATTCTATTCTATTCTGTTATGACCAGTAAGCTGAAAGTTGTTCCTGAGAAGATGTCCAATTCTGAAAGCATCAGGTACAGAAACAGGACAGCTATGATATCATATTAAAAGTTATATTTACTAAATCATTTGAGCCTCATTCACCATTATATTATGCAGTACATAATTGCTCATGTTTCCAGGTTCACAGCTCTTATCATCAGGAGAAAGTAAATAATAGCTTCAAACGAGATCTGAAATTAAGTTCAGTGTTGGAAAACATTCAAGTTCTTTTCAGCCTCATCTAAACATTTCCCTCTCAAGATAATAACTTTCCTACCTGTTCACAGAAGTTTGCAAATATTTAATTTAAAATCAAATCTGTAATGCTTATGCTTTTGAAAGTGTTCTCTTCCTGGGGAAAAAAAGAAAGAAAAAAAAAAGAAAACAAAAGAGAGAAGACTGAAACTGGTGTAAGGATCACTGCTTTGAAACAAGCTGAAAGTCAACAGCACACAGTTAGCCCAAGAGTCAAAACCTGTTGGAAAGGAAGAGGGAGAGAAGATCAAGCAAAAGGTGTAAATACTGTCTGTGTAGGAGATCTCCACAAGTTCATATTCTGAGCTAGCACCACACACTGGAAAGCTAAGTCATCCCATAAAATCTGTAACTACAACACCATGATTACCCTGGCATCTCTGAGTAGTGCTCCTCACAGTTCACTGTGCAAAGGAAGTAAAACCCTTGTCATAGGGAACCCCAGAAGGTGCCTATGCCCTTCTTCCCTCTCCAAAGGGAGAGGCGATTTCTGCTAGCTCCTTCTTGAGGACTGGCCATCACATTCAGGGAAATGCTGTTCTTTCTTCTGCTTTATTACTTTGGATATTTGGAAACTAAAGTGCTGCAGATCACACAGCAGGCTGGGTATTTTTTCAAACCATATGCAAAGGGAGCACATAGTTTGAGTTCCTTCCTAGGCTTCTTCATTCCTCTGACCTCTGGACAAGTCATGCCAACAAAGGGTATTACCCATGTAATATGGTCAGGATTGTTGTCTGGCAGAGTCATGCAATCCCTTTCTCCAGAAAAGTGCTCCTCCAGGCAGGCTGCCCTCACAAACACATGCTCTTAGATACCTCTCCCAGACACAAGACCCTGCTTGTGTCCCGGTTGCACATTCCCTTCTCTTCTGAAAGCCAGGTCCCTCCCTGTAGAAGGGGCAGCTGGTCCCACCAAGATCCCAGTTTGGAAAGCATAGGTACCTTCACCCTCTTCGGGAGGCAAGGGTTTGGTCTCAGCTCCTAGCATCCACCAAGCCCTCTGCAAGGCAGCGCTTACCAGTTTGAAACCTGCTCCCTGCACTTCCCACTTCTCCTATACTGTGCTCTGGGACCTGGAGAGCAGATATTCCTTCAGGTGGGCATGTGCTCCTTCTCCCTGCCAGAGTGCTGCTGGCCTGCCTCCCTCACCGAGGGTTGGAAGTGCCCATAACAAACCGCTCCAGCCAAACCAAACAGGTTGCAGGCAGTCCCACAGTGACACAGATCAGGTCCCCACATCCCACGCAGGCAGCAGGGGCCAGACAAGAGGACAGCCGACAGCAGCACGGCCCCGCTGCCGGGGACATGACAGCTAGCCTGCAGGTAGGTGAGTGGGGTCAGTGCTTCTCTAGCTCAGCACCGTGGAGCCCACGCCACTTTCACATGGCAGAGACCTGGGACTGGAGGCAGAGCGTTCCTGCAACCTGCCCGACAGCCCAGGGGAGTTGCTACAGCTTTCCCAGACAGTCCCACTGCACACCTGTAGAATTCAAAAGCAAACTCTGCCAGCTGGAGTAGGATATTTAAGGAACCAGTTATGAAGAGGAGAGAAGACAACACCAAGGATTTACAGGTAAAATGCATATTTTGATTTAAAGGTGTGAACTTAGAGGCCAGGCGAAGAGGAGAGAGATGAGCAAAGGGTTACAGGATGATGGAAGCATGGAACAAATTAAGCTTGTCTGAGATGCATCCAGTACTCAAGTTAAATTTTCTCTTTCTGCATGGAGATACCTCCCTGAATTATAAAGGGTAAAGGAAGGAGGGTTTACATCTTCATCCCTAAATATATCATTTGCACCTCTTAAATCTGATCCAGTGGAAGAGTCGAACACTGTGCGTGAAATCCCATTTAATTTATTCAGCAACACATCTGTGTGAAATATAGTCCAATTACAGGTATTAGGTTACTTTGCCATGGCTGCAGCCATTTGGCTTTTATTTCCAGCAGGCTCTAATTAAATTATCGCAATGCAGGAGCAGACAAGTTTCCCTTATACGTGACTGCAATTAAAGACATGCAATCACAACATTTTTTAAAGTGACTCCAATCAATTGGTTACAGTAAGGAATACCATGTAATAGAGCAGTGACTCCACCGTTAAGACTGAAAGAGGTTTTCTATTTCAATAATCTAGTTCCCTTTTATTACGATTTCTGCTCTTGGATAATTTATTTAAAGTTCATTATGTGTCTACAGCATATATCATTTGCCCTCAGCTTGGGCTGCAGAAGTCCCATTATGGTCAATTACTTAGTGTGATAAAATCTGCCACAGTACAAACTGTTCCTTAATTAGATTTAAGTTTTGTCTAAATTCTATTTGTAATTCAGACAGCAAAATAATAAGGCCGACAGCAAAGACCTGCTGTCTCCTTTCTTTGCTGCCTGTGCTAACCTGTTAGGTTGGATGTAATCTTGGGGTATTCCAGAACCAAGACCCCACACCCCTGTGATTTTCTTGCAATGTTTGTCCCCCGCTTCACCTTTCTGTAACCACGGCTTGGGGATGGCCTGGCCCATGGGGGAATTCCTCAACCCGAATCCAGCCCTATCACATACCTCACCGACAGCAAAGGGGATGGCTCGGAAAGCACCTGAGAGCCTGCGGCTGTCAGTAGGGACTGCAGCGGCAGAGTGCCACTGCTGCACTCTTCAGCCATCGTAGGTGTTTTCTCTCCAGCCCCTGTAGGTTTGCTGCAGCAGCACGCTGGTTGGTGGGGAAAAAAAAAAAAAAAAAAGCTGCTGCCAAAATGATAGTCCTAGAAAACCATGAAGAAAGGGATGTGGGAAGCAGCACCCAGCCGTGGCCTTCAGCTTGCTTAATAGCCTCACACTGTAAACACTGCGGTGTGCACAGCCCTGGTGCTTCCAGCGGCAGACAGCACGCCGGGATCTGCCACTGCATGATGGAGGGCTTTGCTGTTAGCCCAGTTAATCATTAGCCATACCAGAGGCTTCAAGTTTGTTTGGGGACAATGGTGTCGCTGCATTACTTCTCAACTGAGTTAAAGCCACTGGATTTGTCCAAACCATCCCCTGCACCATCGCCAGCCATGAGAAGAGATTTGAAGCTGGTATGTTCTTTAAAAACAAAGGCCAATGTTTGCCATGCATCTCCTGAAGCTCCAGCTTCAGTTTTGAAAGTGTTTTAAGTATGTTTGAACCAAAAGTTCTATACAAATTTGAATTCAAATCCTGCAACCTGTCTCTGTGAGATCTCACAAGTGAGTGAGGGTAGATGCTACGTCAAGAAAATTCAGTGTGGAACAAGAAATAAATGTGGTGATTAAGGAGGATCCATTTAGACAGACCCAGGCCACAGTAATTTGAGGATGGGCACTGTCCTGTAAGAAGCTGCATTCCTCTGTAAAAAAATTAAGCTGGAGATTTATTCATTTTTTTCCATCAAAACATATACTCCACTTGAAAAGAAAGAAGGCATTCACGCATATGCACTTACTGGATGCCACGCTAGCACTTATTTTCCATGTGCCTCAGTGGCCCCATATTTTCTATTGTAGAGACTAAATACCAGGCTACCTTTACTTCCGCTGGATCCTGCTCAAGTTCCATATTGTATCTTGCAAATGGCTGCTTTGCAAAGTTGGATGAATTTATTCTGATGTTTCAGAAAACTTCTATCTAAGACTAATGTCAAAGCAAAACACCATTTAAAAATTTTACAGGGATAGAAATTTACATAGCAGCTAATGACAAGCCTAAAAATAACCTATTTCTTTGTAACATCAATCTTATTAATGAACTAAAAGAATGAAATATTCCTCTATCAGTTGTTTCCAAGGAACAGGGAGAAAAATGTTAACCAACTCCAGTATCAAAAGGAATATGAAAATATTTCAACATCCCCTCTGTTTTCCACTTAATTAACAAGGCTGCAAATAGCTTTTATGGAGCAGTTATGGTCTGGACATTCTGCCTGGACATACTGACCACCGGACATGGTCAGTAGCACAACATGACTACTCTGTCTTTCTTCTCCACTTGACCTCTGATGAGAGCAGAACTTTACATACCAGGGGACACACGTCCCATGCTGTGGGGCTGGGAATCACTTGTATTACAACTACATTGTGCCTGTGCAGACCTTTCCCTGAAAATTTATATTTTAAAATAAAATTGTATCTACTTCAATATGGATATGATAAAATCCCTGTAGATCAGGATCAACTCTCATCAAAGCAGCAAGGCCTTTCCTTATTCAATAAAGGCCTTTAATAGTGGCACTGGTGGGAAGTTGAAAGGAAAGATCAGGTCATTAGTTGTTTCTAATGGGCTAAGAGAAGGTCTTATCTGTCAGTGAACACTAAACATTTCTTTCTTCCTTAAGTGCTGAGGAAAAAACATGAACACAACAAATGACGACTTAGACAACCCCACCACCTGGCAAGACATTGAAGGTGATTTTCCCAACTGCACTGATGTGGAAGTTGGTCTGAAGATTTTGTACCTCCCCATTATATATAGCATCATATTCCTGGAGGGCTTTCCGGGAAACGTGATCACAATTTGTGTTCACAGCTTCAAGATGAGGCCCTGGAAGGGCAGCACCATAATCATGCTGAACCTGGCTCTCGCAGACCTGCTTTACCTCACCAGCCTTCCCTTCCTGATACACTACTATGCCAGTGGGGAGCACTGGGTATTTGGTGGATTCATGTGCAAGTTCATTCGCTTCAGCTTCCACTTCAACTTGTACAGCAGCAACATCTTCCTCACCTGCTTCAGAGTCTTCTGCTATGTGGTGATTGTCCACCCTATGAAGTTCTTCCACATCCAGAGGAAGCGGTGGACAGTGGTAATTTGCACAGCCATTTGGGTGACCTCACTGGCAGCTGTCAGCCCTGTCAACTTCTTGATCTCCTTAAAAGAGGTACAAAACAGATCTTTATGCCTCGACCTTACCAGCTCTGAAAACCTGGGCACAATCAGATGGTATAAATGACTGCTGACGATGTTTGCATTCTTCTTGCCCTTGCTGACGGTGACTCTGTGCTATGCGCTCATTATTTACACTTTGGCTACTGGACCCCACACACAGGCTTCCTACAAACAAAAGGCTCGCAGACTCGCTGTTGTCCTCTTGGTGGTTTTCTATGTGTGATTCCTCTGCTTTCACTTCTTTTGAGCAGCTCAGGTTGAACTACGGTTGTATCCAGTCAGCTGTCAGCTGGAGAAGCAAATCCACTCCATCTATATCATCTTTCGGCCACTGGCTGCACTCAATACATGTGGCAATCTTCTGCTTTATGTCATGATTGGAGGTAACTTGCAGCAGGCCGTCCTCTCTCTTTCAAGGTGTAAGTGGAGCAAATACATCCAGCAGCCCAGCAGCCACAATGAAGTGACCAAGTCAGAAATCGCATTAAAGTCATGAAGGCATCCCTTGAAGAAAATCCCAGCAAACCCAGGATGGCTTTGCTGCTGTAAGCTCCTGCCAAGGCAGGTGTGGTGATATGGTAGCAAGAATTGAGCTGGCGTCACCCTCTCCCTGTAGTAGAGCACTTGTCAAAAAGCTATCTTGGGAGCAGGTTTATATATGCCTCTCTTAGCAACCAAAGAAAGAGGAGTGAAAAGAAAAGACTGTAAGCCACCTCGAAGGCAAAATTTAAAACAACCCAACCAGACTGTTTCCAAAGACATTTGGGAAATGTAGGGTTCTCTTGCTCCGGGGCTTTGCGGTTGATTACAGAAACCTTGAAAGCTTAGTCTGGACATGAGAACAACTTCCATTCATTTCAGTCTTGCCACTGATGTAGTGCTTTGTTTATTACAGCCCTAGCGAAACGGAGTAGATATTGTCACGGTTACTGAAGCCACTGAATTGCATACTTAGAAAGTACCTAGATAAATCAGATGTTTTCAAATTACATGAACCTGATGAACTTCAGCATAGGGCACTGAGGAACTGAATGGTGAAATCTCAGAGCTGGCCTAGGGGAGGATGAGAGGAGTACCAGAGGAATACATAAATGGTGAATACAAGGAGATATATATACAAATATATATATATATAAAAGGAGATAGATATCTCTATATATATGAGAAAAATGAAGGAATAAGGAATTAACAGTCAAGTTAATCTCAGAAAAATACTGAAACAGACAATCAGATAGGAAGTCTACAGAGGATGAATACAGGTGAATACCAGCCAGTATGGACCTATGAGCTGTGTACAATCCCAGGTCATTCTGATTTCCTACTACAGCAAATTAACAGGCTTGTACATGAAGGAAAAGATTACGTCATATACCTTGACTCCAGAAGAAATTTTGACACTTTCTGAGATGACAGCCTTGTGCCTAAGATAAGGCAACAGTATGCAGGAATTTACGTTTGCTGGTTACAAAGTTGAGCTCAGAGTGGAGATACTAGTGATTTACTATCAGGGTAGGAGGAGACACTGAGCGGCGATTTCACCAGTCTGTCCTGGGTTTAGGGTTATTTAGTGTTTTCCTTAACAGATGGGATGATGAAATAAAGCCTGGTTATTATATTTGCAGATGACATGAGGCTGAGAGGACACAATTAAGCTGACAAATTGCAACTATGGTCTGAAAAATCACAGGATGCTATTAGACAGTGACAGATGCAAAGTTCTATATTTAAGTAGAAATAATGAACTGTGCAAACACAAAAGGAGAAAAAAACCCACCTATTTAGGGAGCAGTTCAGCAGAGAAAGATCTATGGTTACTGTGAATCACAGCCTGGACAGGAGCCGACAGTTTCAGTGGGCTGACAGTGTCTACCGTGGCAAAAAAGTCAGATGAAATGCTGTGATGTATAAAAAAGAATATAATGTTCGAGGTATGTGTAGCAGCCCTTACACCCTCTGCAGCACTGCTACCCTCCCAGCTGGAGCATCATGCCCAGCCTTCGAGGCTGACCTTCAGGGGAGACACAGATGAGAGAAGCATGGCAAGAACACTCAGCAGAAAGTCCAAGCGGAAGGAACCGTACATAAAACCAATGGTATTCAAATCCCTCAAGGGGGGATATCAGGAAGGACTTTATCTCAATGACTGGTGATGAAGTCCTGGTGAGGACAACAGAAGCCTCTACAGCTACATGTCTCTAGGAGCAGGCTCGCCAGACACTGAGCAAGAAGGACACAAGCCTGCCTGGCTTCTAGAGGTCCCTTTCAGCCACATTGCTGGTAACTTTGGTGCCAGCAAAACAAGCGGTGCCCAGGAGCATCACCAGCAGCAGATCTTGTCCTGTCATGCTGCCATGGGTCTCCTTGGGCTGGCAGCTGGAAGGCAGCAACCAGCAAAGCCCAGGCATCTGTACTGGCACTGGCTCTGGCACACAGGAGTCTAGGCAGCACAAACCATGACACTGTAGTGTTTAACACGCCTTGTGGCTGTCTAAAGTACTTTATTTGGTGAAGACTCAACCATCCGATACATCTTTCAGAAGCAGTGCCACAGGCCTTTTGACGTTCTCTATTTTAGGTTGGCCTCTTTGCATCATTGTCAAGTGCCACATGTTACCACTCGATGGTGATCAATCATGGTCAAGCTACCTGGCTTCACATACACATAGCTGATTCAAATCCACAAGTTACACAAATACATAAGATGATACACATGAAATAAATCTTTTCTGACATAGATTCGTAACATCCCATCTCTCTGACGCGGTCAAACATGCATTGCATAAATTCTCATCCTCTTCCACCTAAGTGAAAGTACAAGATGTGTCTACCACTTACGCATACACATCTGGAGCGGATTAAAAATTATCTTTTTTCCTCTCTCAGAGCATTTTTAATTCTTGTTCTCAGAAGCTCTTGCTTCTCAAGCCCAAGCTGAGCTTATCACATACAAGCAGAAGCTCTTCAGTACACATACAATATAAAATGGAGCAGCTAAAGTTAAAATGTGTGAAATGGAAGTGTTCAAGGCATTTCATCTCTAACAGCAAGAGTGACAGTCCCACAGTTTCAGTGACTTGTGGAGGGTCTGCCTTTATACTTCTCTCTTTCCTTAACAAATCTTTTGCTTGGTTGCCTTCGTCCTACCTCACCTGCTCATCCACCACCTCTCTTCATGTAGTTTGGGGTAAACTAACTGATTTTTAAGTGCCAAAGTTGATTAGGAAATGCTCCTGGGAGCTGTAGTTTGCCGGTGGGGCAAGAACCTCCATGAGAAGGGCAGTCACATCTTCCAGTAGCATGGCTGGGTCTGGAAAAGGAGAAAAGCTCAAGATCAACACAAGCATTTTTAAAGCATTCAAGGACTGCTCAGGTGCTCTGTAGGACTGAGAGATCATTATCTCATGCGACTCATTCCTTCTGCGTACTGTGAAGGGTGACATCTCGATAGCTTCTATTTTTAGCAGCTGTTAAGTTTACTGCTGAAACAAAGATAACTGCTTCAATTGCAGTAAACAGGAGACACTTTCCAAGCTCTGTACGCAGTGTGACAACACAGCTACATAAATTACTACACTATTACAGGCTAATTCACAGCATAGTTATGCTCCAGTAACCAGGCTTCTGTCAAAAGTTTCTGGTAGGTTTGTCTGCAAAGATAGTCCTGTCAACTCAAGCACGCTGCTTTCTGCCTGGGACCACAAAGGGACCAAGAGAACAACTTTGCAAGGTAAACTTCTCAGGGGGCTGTCAACTCTGATGATGCTAGAGATGAAACTTTGGAATTGCCAACTGCTTTTGTAGGCATGTCGAACCTTATTCTTCACAGTGACTCATGTACTGTCACAGATTGCAGCCGAGCTATTTTCTAACCTTAATTGTTCGGGAAGGCATTCAGCAATTTTTTTTCCTTTTCTCCTCAAATCATGAATTCCTATAAGAAAGCAAAAGACCCTCCGTGTACTCAAACCTCACAGGGAGCAAAAAGACTGACTGTAATGTTCTGCATAAAAAAAAAAAAATAAATCGCAAAATCTATCCTAATTTGGCTGCATCTAGCTGCCTTTCAAGCAATTCTGTCGTACTGAACACCTAAGAAGAGAGTGCGAAACAGACTGCATGTAGCATCAAAATGAATAGCTTAATGAACAGCTAGTAGAGAGAAAGGTTAAAATGGCTTGAGGACGGTCTGCTGTTACAAGACCTGTCTTGGATAAGGATATGAGACAAGGCTGCGATTTTATCCTGATGTAATGGTATGCGGAGTTGGGATGCTGCTGCATTAGCTGTACAGTGTAACTGCGCGGCAGTGATCCACCACATGAAGAGAAGGGTAGTGCCAGGCTCACCACTGAGTCATTTAGACCTCAGATAGATGCTGTCATTTTGCTGATCAGGCTAAGCGAGCAGAATAAACTTTGAATGACTGCTTCCATCTGTCAGTATTTTCTACTCCGAAAGTGCAGGTTGAGTGAACCTAAACTTTAAAGCAGCAAACAACAAATGAACACATAGCTGTTCAATTCCTAGCAGCCCCAAACTGTGTTTGCCTTTCCCTGCCCGCAGAGAAGGAGGAGAGATGTACAGGAAAACAGTTTGTGTGTTACCTCACAGCACTTGGTGAAAGTAAAGGCATTCAGCAGTGCCAGATGATGACACTTCAATGTAAAGGCCACACAATCAAGTCAAGGAAGGAAAAAAAGAGTTCGCCCTAAAGAAAATTTATTTCAAGGCCTGCTTTCTGAATAGCAACTGGAAAAGAGCAGTACTTTTGACTAAGGTGTCTTGCTGACTTGATGCTCTAGCCTGCTGGGTGCTGCGGTGGAGAGCAGAGAGTTGGATGCCTCCTAAAGTAGGAGAACAAAAAAAAATCTTGCTTTTAGTCAGAGCTGTACTTTGGGGCCCAGAAGGACAAAAAGTAAAATAAGTAAACACCAAGCTAAGTGTCTTTCCAAAATAAAATTTAAAGCTCAAATGCTGATTTTTTTATAGCACACAGAGGGAACGTGATTTTTCAGGGCTGCTGCAGGCAAGTATAATGCAGAGTATGTTCGATTTGTCATTGCTAGAACCTTAAAAGGCATTTGAATTTACAGGTATTTTATCTTCTAAGGTGGTTTCTTTACTCCCCGAAATGGTTGATATCACTGATTTCTAAACAAAAAGAGAGAAGGTTGCCTGGAAGCTATGGTACCAGTCATGCTCTCCACTCTTACAAGAAGAACAAAGTTCTGAGCTTCTGCTTTTGTTTGGGTTTTTTTTTTTAAAAAAAGGGAAAGATGTGTTTTTCCAAATTACTTTATGGATTTCCTTTTACTTTGTAAAATAGTGAAAGAAGATAAGGTGACAAAGAAATATGACTTTGTGCACAGACAGACACTGCCATAAAGCAATGTAGGAAGTACAGTTCCTGTCGACAGTGTCCTTCACGCGTTTTCATTAAATACGGTTGCATTTCCAGCACACTCCCGGCTACCCAAGTTAGCTGGATGCCAGGTTACTCAGTACTTCCCTCTCCCTTCACCGCATCCAGCCTGTTGTTCAAGACCCATCAGCTTTTTGGAAAAATGATTAATTAGGAAATTCATTCTGTCCCTTCTAATTGTGCTGCCAAAATCTTTGTTGTTCCTGTTTACCCCCAGTCGGCTCGAGCTAGTTGGCTGCATCCTAGAGCACTTTCAAGCCAATTCCTGTGCATCTGGCAGAACCCATATTTTGTTGGTAGATCTGTGACAAGATATTTTGGTATTACCACAAGAGCACCCTGTGATATTCTCACATCTCTCCTCCGGTTTTCAAGACCATGGTGCCAGCCACTGTGCAAAGAGGTGCCCTGGACCTGCAGCTGAGAGGGCCAGAAAACACCTTCTCTCAGGGTGCCTCAAAGGGCATCCAAGGTAAAGCCTCCTACTCTGCTCTTGTTACAGATCTGTTATGCTGGGCAAAAAAGAGGTGACTTGGCACGAAGAAGGGAAGCATTATGGGTGGATTTATTTCCAGCCCCAAATGATCCCGGGGGGGCAATTTTCCACTGAGTGAGGCAGGCTGGCCCAATCTCTTATGGCCTCAGCAATAATGAAGAAGATCTAGCAGACAGCAGCATACAAAGTAACTGTGCAACACTTTCTAGCAATAAATGTTTTTGAAAATTCCCTTTTTCCTTCGCTTCATCATGCTTTTTATCAGCGGGAAGTTATCTTAACAGACAAGGCAGCAGCACCCGCCTACAGGAGTTTCCTCACATTTACCTTTCTGGTAGTAAGCTGCTCTGAGGTATTTATATATTGCCCCTATTTTACAGGTGATGAAACCGAGGCGCAGTGGAGTTAAGTGACTTCCCTCTGGCCACAAAGCAAATTAGCAGCCAAGCAGGGAAGAGATCAGTTCTTAGCCCAGAGCTTTTACAAAGTGCATTTTAGGCCTAGGGTAAGAATTTCAAGAGAGTCTTGATTGCTCAGTTGTGGCACTTCAGTAATAAAAGTTGAGTCAGAGCAGTGACTGTGCTATTCAGGCCCTGCCTCATCCCCAGCATCGTACTCTGCATCTGTGGAAGAAGCGCTTTTGTTTTCCTTCAGAGAAGATTTTGGGGGACCAGCTCTTGATCACCAAAGTTATTTGGCTACCACTGCCTGTGACAGAATCATAGAATTGCCTGAGTTGGAAGGGATTTTTCAGATCATCTAGTCCAACCATCAAACCACCAAATCGTCAGCCATCGAATCTCAGTCAAAAGCCAGTAATTAGCTGTATTCATCCCATTTACAGGTTCGTATCAAGTATCTGTTAATTTGGAGGTTAACACGCAATATTAGCAGCATATAGGGAAACCTTTCAGGCTGAATTGCGTGCATCACACCACAGATCAGGAAGTTGTTCTCCCGTGGGGTGTAAATGGTCAGAAATAGGTTCCGTAACTACCGAGCTGCCTTCACCCAAGGGGCAGGGTACCGCTGCTCACCACCGATGTATGCCGATGCTAGGAGAGCGCTCGGGTTCAGCTAACACTCCTCAGAGCTGGGGCCAGCCCCCTCCTGCACACTCTTGTTCAGATCCAGCGGATGTTCTGCCTTTAGATGCGGATGTCAGAACTTCTCTTTAACTGGCAGAAGAGAAAATGGAGTTAAGATGCAGATTTTTTCATACACCTTCTAAATTTCCACCCCCACTGCTATTCAACGTGATTAATGCAGCTTTCGAGGTCCCTTCCAACCCTATGATTCTATGATACACTAACTTATCAGATCTAAATAATTGGCCAACAAACGCCAGTGAAAATATAAATCTCCCCCTCTACCAGGAAAAAATCCCAGCAGACACAACTTTTTTTTTTCAGAAAATGCAAACCTGAATCTCAGTGAGAGGAGGGAATGACAGCAATGGGACATCGTGTTTACTGTAACCACCAGGAAGATCAGTCCTGCAGTAATTCCAGGCTGTGCCCAAGGGGCTCCAGCCTCCCGTACTCCCGCAGCAGGTTGCTATAATTCAAATTCCCACTAGAGGGTAGACAAAACTCTGCCATTAAAAGGATCGCTCTGGAAAAGCAAAAGTATGCGGGGAAACCGTGTCTGATTTGCTAAAGGAGGTCTGGGCTGGAGAATAGGAAGCAGAAAATAGGAAAAGGAAGAACAAAAAGATGTTCATACCGTCTACAGGAGCGAGGTGGGAGCATTGTTCCAGCTTTCTTTAAAAAACACAGTCTCTAGTTTATATCTTTAAATCAAATAGAGCTAGAGTGGCTATAGCGGTATAAACATGTAAATCGTAAGTCAAATACAGCTGATCTTGCCCCTGTGGATGTTATCTTACAAACAGTGATAGGAGCCAGCTAAGTATATCAAACTGTTAGAAAGGATAAATAAAGGGAATTAGAGTTTGTTCACTTCAGGGCAACAGTGAATTCACCCCCTCCTGAATGCCTGGCCAAAACCATCAAACTGTGGGTTTATCACTCTCTTTCATTATTGACCACTCTACTATCGCAGGAAATAACCTCCTCACACGTTTGTCCACTGCTGAAATGCAAACAGGTTTCTCTGAACCTTGCTGTGGAAGTGGAAAGGATGGCTGTCATCAACGTGTCTTCCTCTTCTTGGTCACCCCGAAAGAGCAGATCCTTCTCCAGCTGAGTCTGACTGTCTGAGGGAGCTCCCTGCATTGCAGATAAGGGCACTGGAAAAAGATTTTATCAGCACACACCCTACTTCTCCAAAGCACTCTTTCACATTGATTCAACAAGACTGATGCCCGGGAAGTCAAAGCCTCAGAGTGTATTTTCTAATCTAGTCCCAGACCTACAAAGATGGCCTAAGACCCAGAAGGACCACCTGTGTGAGCTAAATGGTATTTTTGAATGCTAAGCAAGGGTTTGGTTTGATCTTCTTAAATGTAACTTGCTTGTGCTGACTGAGGTAGGAACCAAAGAAAGCCCATCAAAGGAGCAGAGCTCTAGGCTTTCCCGAGGCTGGGACACTTTCCACAGCTAGGATAATTAAAAGCTGAATTAACTGTTCTTTGAAAGATCAGCATGGCAATGTTTGCTACCACAAATGCTGCTCTATTTCATTTCCCCCCTGAACAGACGTGGGGTTTTCAAAGGAAATGCTGCCCCTCTGTTCTGATGGGTCCCACCTGCTGGTCCCACATAGTCTTGAGGGTGGCAATGATTCTCTCTCCAGAGTGAGCTGATGAAACTGGATGAGATGTGGCACTACAGGCAGTAGTCTTCACAGTTGTCACATCAAAGGCTAAACAGGAGGTGTGCCTGGAGAAGGATTACATTTGTGGCCCTAATGAGCCAAAGAAAGGAGCCCTTCAGGCAGCAGCATGTGTTTCCACTGCATTAAGGCATGTGAATCCATTGCAAAGAGACTTTCACAGCACAATATTGGAAGCAAAGGAAGAAGCATTAATCCTGAAAGACAGCCATGCCAAATGAGGTTAAATTATGTATTCTCTGACTTGTACTGTAAGGTGTGAATGATGGCTCTTCTGGATGCTGGCATGGGCTAAGAAGAGGTATCTGGTATTTGGCACAGGGCTGCATTTGCTGTCCACTAGACCATTTCAAGAGACCACATTTATCTACCCTATGGTTATCAATACCTTTACCAGCTGCCTGCCGTGATAACTGTGAGAACTGCTTCAAGTGATGTAGATCTGATGCAAAAATCTCTCATCTTCATCACTCTGGAAAAAAAAGAGTAATATTTTATTGAAGAAAGATTTATTGTTATACAGAAGTCTGTGACAGCAGGTGAAAAGTAAAAAACCTCTCTTGCAGGGAGTCAAGAAGCTGGATTTGGTAAGGCGCAGATGGATCTCAGCAGATGTGCTCTTTCACCAAGTAGTTGCCTCAGGGAGGCAGTTGATGTTAAATTTTATACAAAATTTCTTTTTCTTGCATTAATTAAAGATACTGACATATGGAGAAATGACCTTTATTCTGGGACCCTCTTACCTATTCACTTTTGAAGCCTTCACTTTGAAGGCTGTTCGATCAGTTTTACAAAGCTTAAACCACACATGTGGCTTCAGCTGTACAGTAAGTTCTCCTTGTTGCTGTCTTTCAGGGGTCCATGAAATGCGTCATCTCATCAACACAAGTTTCCACCCTAAAACTTTCTGCTCCAAGGTGGGTGAGCTAGAGATACTAGAGGGTGAAATGCCCAACTAAGCAGCTGCAAAACCAGGTCTTCAAAGAAAGCATAAACTATATCACTGATGAGCCCTCTTTCTATTGCTTGCACGACCCTCTTTGTTAGACAATGTGTTGCTAGTGTTTTCGATTCTTGGAGAAGTATGGATGAGGGCCAGAACTGCTACCTGGGGCTTCCATAGGGCAGACTTTGGCTTGCTCAGGGGCCTAGTTAACAGAGTCCCTTGGGAAGCAGTCCTGAAGGGCAAAGGAGTCCAGGAAGGTTGGACATTCTTCAAGATGGAAATCTTAAAAGCTCGGGAGCTGACCATCCCCATCTGCTGAGAGATGAGCCAGCAGGGAAGACTGACTTGGCTGAACAGAGAGCTTCAGCTCCAACTCAGGAGAAAAATAGAGAGTTTATGACCTTTGGAATAAGGGGCAGGCAAATCAGGGGGACTGCAAGAATGTTGTGAGGTTATGCAGGGAGAAAATAAGGAGGGCCAAAGCCCAACAAGAACTTAATCTGTCTGCTGACATAAAAGACAATAAAAAATGTTTCTATAAATACATTAACAACAAAAGGAGAGCTAAGGAGAATCTCTGGCCTTTATTGTATGTGGGAGGAAACATAGTGACAAAGGATGAGGAAAAGGCTGAAGTACTTAATACTTTCTTTGCCTCTTTAATAGTAAGACCAGTTGTTCTTTCAGTACCCAGCCCCCTGAGTTAGAAGACAGGCTTGGGGAGTAGAATGAAGCCTCCATAATCCAAGGGCAATCAAAATGCTTCATGTGAATGTCTTGAATATATCAAAAATATTGATAGAAACCAAGTAGGCAGCATCCAGACTAGCTATCCAGCTAGCTGAGCAGTCCCAGACAGAGAACGAGGAAGCTCGTGATGGTGGGATGCAGAGGGCTGCTGCCTCATCCATCAGGATGGTTCAGCACCATCCAGCTCCTTTCTTGGGATGGACCAGGTTTCTCCCTGAAATGCTCTGGGATGGGGACACAGGAGACACAAACTTGATATTTTGCTTCTTTTCTCAGATTTTGCACAAAAGCCAGTACTGCTGGGAGCTGTGGCTAAGCTGCTACTTCAGGCATAGCTAATACTGATGGGAGTTTCTAGGAGAGAAGTGCAAGGCCCAACTCTAGGATGTTTAGCATGGCAAAATTTTCCATCCAAGTCCAGATTATGCAGTGAGCTCATCCTTATTATATTCACTAGTGATTTGTGCAATGGAGTAGAAAGCATACCCTTTAAGCATGCAGATGACAAGTGAGGGGACTGCCGGCATGCTGGCGGACAGCATTAGATTCAAAACAATTTACAGAAATTGGAGAAATGGTCTGAAAAAAGCAGGCTGTGATACAATGAGGAGAGATGCAAAATTTATGTTTGTAGGAAAATGATCAAAAATGCACAGAACTGGACTATTCGCTTAGGCAGCAGTACCGCAGTAAAGAATTGAAGGGCTACACAGGTCATAAGCTGAACATCAGTCAAATATGTTGTGCTGTTGTGAAAAGGGCAAACAGCAGAGTGGGGCATAGAAATAAGAGCACAGACTGCCAGGCAGGATGAGTAACTCTTCTGCTTTGGTAAACGTGTCTCCTGGGGTAGCATGTCTGGTCCGACCCCGCACTTCAAGAAGGACAGGGACTTGCTGGACAGGGAGCAGAACAGAGGTTCAAAAAAACCAAAACAGAACAGAATAAAACAAACAAACCAAGTTTGTGGGATCGAGAGTTGTTCAATCTAGGAGAAGCCCCACTGAAGGAAAGATGACGGTGACCTTCACGCGTGTGACCTGTATCCAGAAAGTAGAATGCCCCCTGCTAGGACTACATTGGGAAGATATCGGACATGAGGCAACAAGTCCTGAGGGCACAGAGAAGCAGAGAAGTAGTTTGGTAGAAAGACGATTTTAAAAGAGGTTGGAAAAGCATCTGTTGGGACTGCCAAGGATACAACCTTGTCTGGCGCAGCTGATGGACAGCATGTCCTGAGGACCTTCCTTCTGCCCCACCTCCTGCAATGCTGTGAGCAAAACCCCTTTGAATGAGGACAGAGGAAAGGCAGGCATCTCACCGCCCACGCCAAGATAATGCCTTAGAAAGGGGAGGTGTCTGCACTCGGCTCCTTGCCGAGTGGCTGTGCCTGGAAAGCCAGTGGACTAGGTATTTTTCTGGGGTGAATTAACTCGGCTCCAAAGCCAGTGGCAATACACCAGTTTACACCTCCTTTGAATATGTGGTGCGAAATCTAATGCAAAAACCTGGTTAGCAACTCTCTGCTCAGGTTCCAGCAGGCCACCAATCACCCCAAAATGCAGCAGGGGATTTGTATGTTGGCAAAATGCAGAGTAATGGCTAAAATACCTGGCCTGACCCCAAACACCCTAACCACACAGGGCACTGCATTTTTTATATCCTTCAACACATTTATCATATATCACTTTATATCATTTCAGTTTATTGCAAACTATTAAACAGTCTCTTCTGAAAAATCAAAAAGCCAAGGTCAAGTCCACAGAGCTTCTAATTCTCTTTTATTTTCTCACTTTTCTTGAGACGTGTAATCTTCTGTCCCATGGTGATGTGATTTCTTCCACCTCCCTACTATTGCAAACTTTAATAGATAACCGTGACAGTGTTTAGAATGGGCAGTGCCAGCTCTGAAAGCAATGAAAAAAATACATTGCATCATTATTCTGTACTATTGGATTTACAGAGCATTTGCTTGTGAAGGTAGCCAGGTTAACTGCTTTCTGCTAACTGTTTGCTTGTGTCCAGAGTGAAATGCACATCCTCATCTCTTGCTTTACTAGGTATTTCTCTGTGAAGATAATGCTCCAGCAGGAACCAGTTCCACTGCAGATGGTGGCACAACATCACTTTCTGAATTACGTGACTCTGATTTTTCAGTGACCCATGATTTTTTGTGTTTGGCCTATACAAACCAATGCAGTCAGTCCACTGCTCTGTCTTCAGAATGACAGAATGACGGTCACAGCAGAGATCCCCAGCTGACCCAGGCATGGTGAGTAAGTGTGACACTGTGTTAGTTCAAATCCTGCAAAGCGCAGAGGGAGAAGATCTGACCAAAGCCTAGGAGGGGCCCTGAAGCTCTTGGTGAAAGGTAGCATAGAAAGGCAAAGCAAGAGAAAGCCTCTGGAGAGAAGTGCACCTCTCTTTCCTATATTTGATTTAGATGAGCACAAAATAGCCAGAGGAAAAAATGTTATGTTTTAAAAAAAATGAAAGTATGAATTCCACAGGCTCAGCTTGCATGAATTATCTCTTTGAAGGCTATTTCAACAACCTGCACTTCCACCCAATCTGAAAGGTTGGAGTGCCATTTAAGTGCCTCAGGATAATAATACTTAGCATTTAAGCATCATTTAAAGAGCACAAGACTTTCAAAGGCAGTGAAGCTGCATGACTCTGGGGGTGAGGCCGGCAGAGCAAGGCTGGGCGAGCGGGGCAGCAGCAGTGAGTGCTGCCTTCGTGCTCCCATGCTGGTACAGAGGTTTCTGTACCAGAAGGGATGCAAAGGGAAGGGTTTGGGGTGAGGAGCCTGAACACCTTCCCTGTTTGCACAGCTCTCTGTGCAAGGGAGGTTGCTCCAAAAAATACGAGACTTTTGACTCTGCACTCAAATGACAATTTGCGGAGCATTTCCTTGTGGGTTTCTAGTTCTGTCTATTTTGCTGCAGTGGTCTAGCAACCTCCTAATTTCACTTTGACTGAGAACTGTTTCTATTTATTGCTCAATGATAGTAAAATTCTACCTGATAATTGCCTTACCTTATCAGAAACAAGCACTAGTAATGCAAACAACTAATTTACCAGTTTATAACTTTAGTGACTGTGTAAAGAAAAGAATTAAAAGAGATAAGCTTGGGATGGAAATGGTGTTTTTAAAATATGAAGTGTATCCTACATGGCTGAGCTCCCTTCCCTGTCCTCCCTGTGCTCCTCTTGGCACCTGTCCTGCTGGGAAAGGCTCAATTCTGAATTTCGGCAGGTGGGAGCTGGGCCCAGAGGGAGAACAAAACTGTAATGAAGAGACCCAGGGTCCTTCTGCCAAGAGCCAGGCATTAGCTAAAGGTTCATGTTAGCTGAGGGAATGGTACTTGGCTAACAGAAAGGCTCATCTTTGGCTGTGTATGTTAAACTCATGTAGAGGGCTGTGATGGTACAAGACAAAGCTTTATTAGAGTGGCCTAAGGCAAAGGGCAGACTTTCCTTCACTTGCCATAGCACTCTGCGAACAAATTATAGGAGCAACAGCAGCACAACAGAATATATCTTCAATGACTGAAAACTTGCTTGTATGCTGGAGGTCACATTAACAGCACCCTTTGCTAAATCCTGTACTGGCACATTACTGGAAGCCAAGGATGTACATCTAGTCTCACAAGAATTTAGAGGCAGCTTTTTCTTGGAATTGAAAAAACCCACCAAAATAACGAAGCAGCAAATTGGTCCTCTCTGTTTTCAGACCGACTAAGCTGGGTCATTTTCAGGAAATGCCCCATTACCTAAAACAATTACAACTGTTGTCACATCTCCGATGAGTTTAGTTTGGCTTATAGTGTCTGCTGGGAAAACTTTAACTGGTGCAGCTGCTGTGTTTAAGGCCACTTCATAGCTGGGTGCTCCTGCAGCGCGTTTTATTCCCCGTTTATGGTTCTTGCCTGTGCTGTACCAAGGTACCTGAGCACATACTGGCTTTGAGAGGGCAAACTGTGCCATTGTCTTTCCTCTCCCCACTCCCCATGGGGCAACTCGCCTTCGCAAAGTTCAGCGCTCATCTAAGGGCTGCAGCAGATTTTATCTTCTATGCCCTGTAGTCGATGAGCACCAATTCACTTCAAGGACTAACATTAGCTGTACAAGAGTTTCTCAGATCCATACAGGTTATTTTTGGAACTGTATCGAACTACTTCTGCACAGCTGATGTGGCAGCAGCATTGCTTATGTTCCAGATTATATATGCATTTTTCCTAAGGTAAAATATTCCTTTCCAGAAGTTTTCATTAACAGTCTCTATTACCAACATAATTGGATGGCAGCATTTAACTGTGATTAATTTAGAGTTACTGTGCATTTAGGGATTAAAAAAATGCTGCCCTTACCGGTCTGTCTCAGGGGAGAAATACAAAGGGAGAGCTGGAGCTGATTTCCCCATGTGATGAAGACACACAGTATCATTCTCAACAGAACCAAGTATCTCCCAGCCATGGTCCGATAACAACTGTAATTAGGTATTCAATCACACACAGAGTAAGATCAGCCAAACCAGTGTATGTCTGCTAAGGAAAATAGCCCATGGAAAGATTATATGTTTGCTAAACCAAAAGTAAAACGTATAATGAAAGCTCTTAACGCTCTGGAGCCTAGCCCTAGCCCAACAAACTGCCTATTTTCCTACATAGTTATCAATCAGAGCTATCTTTGCCATTTCTACTGTGCTGCCATGTCTGAAAGTCTGACTCTGAAAGGAGTCTTCCATTCATGCCTGTGGATTTTAGATCAGGTTTCATGAGATGGAAACAGCCCCTGGGCTGGAGGACTCTCATGCCTACAAGTCCTAATTGCAATCAGGTTTAGTGTGTATGCTGAGACACTGCAAAAAGCCTTGCTATGACCTCTTCCACACCAAAGGCCACAAAATCTAATGGGCAGGCCATTTGTGGCAATCAGCCACAAACCAAAATAAAAGCATTGGACTTTGTTCTCCACGTCTGTGTTTTATCCTGGAAGCTTTTGAAGCAGATTGCGTGCTCCAGGTATGCAAACTCCTCTGTCACCCTCTGCATCCTGTTCGCCCTGCCATCACAGAAAGAAAAATACAATATGAAAAGACGATCCTATTTGCGTCATGCACTCTGGGGATTTTATAGTGGTTGTTTCAGGGAAGGTACAAATCGCTAGTTTTTTGCTGTTGGATTACTGGTCTTGGCAGTTCTTATCCATAGTCATCAAATTAGGGAAAATGACAGCCCATCTGATAAATCAGTGCATCCTACCTGGAAGACTTGTGAAACAAGAGACGAGTGCTGTCTTTGGGGGAACCATTGCTGGAGACTAGCTTCAGCTGAGGGTGGCTGTTTGCCGGTAATGGTGGGAGAAACACCACTCCACGCAGGAACCCACCGTGCAACCTCACTGTCAGCACGAGCTGGTCTACCTCTGCTGTCTTCTTCTTGCCCCTGGTTAATATCTCTCACTGCTTCCCATAGGTTCTGGAGCCTGCGCATCCATGAGAGGAGCCCCAGCCCCTCAACAAAGTGCCAGACAGCTAACTCAAGAATAAGAAAACTGGGTTTTTCTTCTGTCAGCTCACTTATCCAACACATCCCATGAGGCCACTGAAAACATGTGGTTTAGGATGAGAGGAGGGAGGTGGTGCTGCCAACTCTTTTGACAGCAGCCTGCAATTAGAGTCACTTAAGTCAACTGTGAAACTACAGGGTGTTTTGATTTTCCTCCAGTTCTTGTAGAGGGAGGCAGCGTGAGGATAGCCTGAAAGCACAAAAAGGGCCATGTTTTTGGTAAGGATAAGATTGGTCTACCTATGGGCAGATTAAAAGGTACAGGGACATGAGGTGGAGAAATACTGATAGAGAGAAAAGGCCCACAGACTAAAGAGCTGAAAGCCACACTGCAGGACAAGTCTTTATTTGTAGACATCCTACATGATGCCAGGCAAGTGACTTCAATCAGATATTCACAATTGACCCTTGTTAGTTTATCCATAATTTCCCAAGGGCCTGTCACGAGCCCCTGGGCCAGTTGCATGGCTGCAATCAAAGCCAATCTTTCCAAAGGTCCATGTGCAATGAGGAGTTGCTGAAAGCCTGGCAAAGGGTGCAGGGAGGCTGGGGGGAGGCAGGAGCCACATGGTCTATACAGCTGATGATGAGACAAAATTTGGGTAAGCTAAGGAGCACAGCTCAGTCTCCATGCAGAGCAGCTCTGCATGAATGACCTTCTATTAGTCACCCTCCCTTGAAATTGTTCTGAAACTGGGTGTTTTATTTTGTTTTCCTGCCCAGAGTAGGATACTCAGAGGTGACCCCAGTGCCTGTGTGAGATCCCAGTGCCCCAGATCCCCAGCAGCTCTGGGCCACAGTGCTGGGAAAGCCCATTTCTGCTTCACGGAAGGCACTGCCACTGGCAAGGAAGGATAAATACCAGCCACTGCTGCACAGGTTTTCTATTGCTCAGGGGTATAATGGATTAAGTAGTGGATGCACTAAATGATCCCTAACTATAATTAGCTCCCCCTGTGCTTATAACACTACAGCCTCATACAAATGGTTTCTAATGACACATGCAGTGTCTAGGAACAGGGTAATAGCTATTTAAACAGTTGCTGATCCCTGAGCTGGTACACGACAGTGTATTTTACAATTACTGAGAAACTTTGGACATTTTTTAGAAGTGCTCTGGGCATTGACCTAGAGAAAAGCTTGGTCAGATGAGAACAGAGATGATGCCCTTCCCCTAATGGTAACAGATAGATAATGTGCTAGTTGTCAGACATTACTGCTGCCCCGGTCTTGATTGTCCCCGTTACCACTCTTTCCCTGCAGTATGATTAGCAAAACAGATAGCCTTCTTCTAACTCATGCCTACAATACAGGCACTCAAGGAGAGTCAAGATAGTCTTCCGAAAAATATTCTTATCTGCATGGTTCTCAGTAACTACACTAATATACATAATGTTCAGAAATGAAACATTGCTCGTTTAATACCGGATTGTAAGCCTCATTACCAAGCAGGACATATAAAATGTACCAAGGCCAAAAGGCTGCCAGCCATGCTGGGCAGCTGGGGCCTCTTTGCATCGACCTGGTTGCAAGTTCAGACATTGAAGCCAGCAGTTTCAAAATTCAAGATACTATGACTTTTTTCTTTTTAAATAATAATCTCTTTTCATCTTATTCCTTGAGCTAAGAATGATAATGAGATATTTATTCAAGAACAGTCTTTTGGTTCAAGAAGCATGGAAAATTGCAGCTCTGTGAATCATGAAGCCCAAAAGGAAAGACTCAAAAGAAAACAAGTTTGCAACTTCAGCTACCCCAGTAATAACCAGACAACCCTAATTATAGATATTTCATTCATCAAAAATAAGCAGAAAATTTGCTACAGTTCCTGAAAAGCACATAAGAAAACTTCATTTCTTACATGAGATGAAATTCGTACTTTTTTTTTTAATGAAGACAGTATATCATAGCGTTTTTCACCTGACCTTGAAATGGCAACGTGTCTTATTCACTTTGGTGATCAGGTTTCACTTCACAGGAAATGGAGAATAAATTTAATTTTCTCTTTTATAAACACATGCACGCACACATACACGCTAATTTAAATATGATCTGCTGCTATTTGAATACTACAGGTCTACCTCAGCACGCAGAACTGCTGCCAGCAAAGTGTGATCTGCCCACTGGAGGCAAGACGGCATGAATGACAGAGGGCAAAAGAGACCTCGTACAGCCACCCAGGTCTAAGAGCTGATACCAGAGCCAGTAACTGAGGTTTTCTACCAGTCTCCGAATTTACGGCCACATGGAGTCTCAGTCTGCCAGGGAGTGAATGTATATGGTTGCAAAGCTGTACTAAAACCTGCTACACTGTAGGTAAGACATAAATACATTTCATTTGTAGTGCTTTTTGCTCAAAGCAATATCAGAGGGAGAAGGAGAATTGCAAGTTTTCAGGTAAGCAATATTTCTCCATCTTCAATTTGGAGGGTTCAAGTTTGCAATGAAGAACGGATCAGCAGTGCAGGAAAACTAAACTGGGGATGAATCAAATATTCTAAAAAATTTTGTCAAACTTTACAAACGAAAAATACCAATGAGAGGCATAAATGTGGGTGACAGTGGTATCACCACACAGCAGGAAAGAAAGAAAATGTGCATATTCCTAGCTTTTGTCTGAATGTAAATCTGGATTTGTTTAAAACAAACTTCATTGCCTTTACCTAATGAACCTTTGACGGCAAAGCTGTGATGCCAGAGCTAACATTCATGTTGAAAAGCATTAGTGTCTTAACGAAATTATGGTGAGACTGTACAAATTTCTCTCTGAAGTGCTCCTGATAACAAAGTAACAAAGTGATACCCATATAATTCCTTTTTTGTCCCAGCTTTAATGACTGGCTTTGTCAGAGAAAATTTGTCATGTTCTAGCAGTCATTAGGATAAGGCAGAAACATCCATACAAGTAACAGGCTAAATGCTGTTAACTGAGTCACATCAAAACCTAATTCTATACACAGGATTTCCAGGACCACAATAAGGTTCACTTCCGTCTTCTTTCTTTTTCTTTTCTTTTTTTTTTTTTTTTAATGCAATGACTTCATCCTAGATGTCAAGTGTAATGTTGGTTTACTTTACAGACTGTGTTTCTGAGACAAGAGAGAGGAATTTGGTCTTGGTAGTATGCTGCCTAGCACTTTATGAATTCACTTTAAAATATTTTCTCAGATGGACTAGGTTAGGATCTGGAGGAATGGTGCTCACACGAGATGCTGAAGACCCACAGTGGCACACCTCTTGCCTCACTTGAGACGTCTAAAGGTTAGACGTTCAGGTCTGAACTAATCACCTTGGGCTCCCTTTCTCATCAATGGAAAGAAATAGGTATGCCAAAAAAGAGTAAGTCATTTATCTTAGAAACCTCTCTTCTAGGAAGATATACAATGTCCTGGAGGAACCTACAACTCTCCCTTGATGATAAAGGGGGGCTTAGGATAACTGGCTCCACTTTAAGCATCTAACTTTTTGATATCTGAAGTTAGATGAGATGGTTTTCATCCCTGGCTACCATTATTTCAGGTTAAAATGCTACCAAGAAAGTTTAAGTCTTGCACTCACTGTGGAGAGATCCAAATTGGACGTGGCAGACAAGAAACTTCATCACAGACAAGCCTATCTACTTCCAATTTGCACAAAATGTGAAGAAAGATCAGTGCCTTCACTCAGTATCTGTGCTTTCCACCTTCCCTCTGTGGTTTGAGAAACAGCCATTAATCACCTAGATCAGTTTTATGCCATTATGAAGCTTGGGTTTTTTTAAGAAAAAAGTAATCATTCATACAAGTTTTGTAGTCTGATAACTCCATGAAAGTAACATCATATTCAGGGAACAAGCTATGATTGTCAGGTTATGGGAGCACCGGGTCCTCAGCTCTGTATCCGAACTTAACATCTTTTGGGTTTTGTGAAACCAGAATACCATCTCTGGTTTCATGAGCACAAAACAACAATTAGTTCAGATTAACGAAGATAAGATATGGGTATGGCTCTACTTTCCGAAAGGCTAAGACTAATTCACACACAATTTTGCAAAATCTAAGTCCAAATTCTCTCTAGCTCCCTAAATGCGTGCTTCCTACCCCTGCAGGTTTGCAGATAAGCAGTAATTGTCTTCTTCAATGTAGGAGGTTAAATAAAACAAAAGTAAAATTATTCATTATCAAAATTAAACATAAAGGAGAGAGAAGGGTGGAATTAAACATTTGAGTGGGGTTATCTAGGTCAGAGCTGGGTGTGTTAGCAAATCCTTGTTCCCTCCCTCTACTATGCCTTGTCAAACATATGACGTGCTCCAGCCACAAAAGATTTAACTGAATGCATTTGTCCCAACCAATCAATTAAAACTAACCATCTGATTTTTGTAAAGCTTTAAGAAGATTTCTGTGAACATGGCATCTGAACACATCAGCAATTTTACTGCTCTGCCAGGCCACGCAGACCCGTTGACAAGCTGCAACGATGAAGATTTCTTACAGGTGAAATCCTATCTCTCCGTCCTTTACAGTCTCATCTTCCTGGTGTGCTTCCCAGGGAACATCGTGACAATTTTTGTTTACTTTGTCAAGATGAGACCCTGGAAAAGCAGCACCATCATTATGTTAAACCTGGCTATCACTGACCTATTATATATAGCCACACTTCCTTTCTTTATACACTACTCTGCTAATGGAAATAACTGGATTTTTGGAAACTTCATGTGCAAGTTTATTCACTTTTGTTTCTACTTCAACATGTACAGTGGTATTATCTTCCTTAGCTGCTTCAGTATCTTCCGCTTTTTTGTAGTTGTCCACCCAATTAAATGCTTTTTTGTTCAAAACTGGAGATGGGCAGTGGTGACTTGCATAGTAGTTTGGATGATTTCTCTGGTGGCCATCAGCCCCTTGGGCATCTTGATTGCCACGAGGCATAAGCAGAACAGGACGATCTGCCCGGACCTGACTACTGCTGAGGACCTTGACACTAGTCGCTGGTATAACTGGCTGCTAACGGTGCTTGCCTTCTTCTTGCCCTTGCTGACGGTGACTCTGTGCTACGTGCTCATTATTTACACCTTGGCTACCGGGCCCCACACACGGGCTTGCTACAAACAAAAGGCTTGTAGACTTGCCATTGTCCTCTTGGTGGTCTTCTATGTGTGCTTCCTCCCCTTCCACATCTTCCGAGGGATTCGGCTGGAGCTCCGAGTATGGCCGGTTAGCTGCCACATGAAGAACACGATCTCTTTCATGTTTATTATAGCTAAACCTTTAGCAGCACTAAATACTTTTGGAAACTTACTGCTCTATGTGGTGACGGGAGACAACTTCCAGCAGGCATTCTTCTCAGTTCTCAAGTTTCGGACAAACAAGAACTTGAAGTAGAAGTGATTGATGCAATAAAACAGTTGTGGAGGAAGAGTCCAAACTTGCCCTCAACCAGCCAGGCACAACCTCCCTGCCATCAAAGTACTCAGGTTAACCCTGCCAATGCCAAAGGAGCATTAATCTCTTCTGTGTTTTGGAGTTGCAAATTGATCATCAAAAGAGAAAACTTATAAACTTAACTTTAAAATAAAAGGATTTAAATAAAATGCTAAAAAATTAAATGTGAAACTTCTCAGAAATTTCTCTGCATTTGCTTCCTGAATCTTCGATACTTCTTTTGGAGTATGGCCAACAGTTCTAGAAAAAAAAAAAAAAACTTGCTTATTATAGTTGCTTATTAGTGGCAGATACAGATTCAGGGTGGGAGTAATTTAATTTAATTTTGGTAACTTAGAAGTTAAGTGTCTAGTCTAAGCTAAGTTCCTGCCTTTGGCTTGTTTCCTAAGCAATGGAGAGGGGTAAGACCCTCCAGAGTGCAATTCATTATACCTGTTTTAAACTTGTAAGAGGTTCATCTCACCTCCCTGGAGACACTGACAGGGTAGGTGTATGCATACAAGCTAATCACCTGGTCCTCCCTTTATAATTTCTCAGAATAGTGGAGAGAAATAAGAAGTTTTAGGGTGTGATTCACCTAATTATTCTTGATGCCTACATTTGGACAAGATGAATCATGACCTAGAAGTGCCTGTTTCTCTCTGTTGACCATAAAAGGTAAGTAGATCAGACACAGACCCAAATATTCATGCCTGCCTTTACACAGCTGAGGTCCAGCTCTAGCACAGAGTGGGATGCATCACTCCCCCAAGGTGGCTAAAAGGGGGGCTTACACAATAAGACCCTGTTCAGTGCCTTCTGTGATCGCCTGAAGATTAATGGTACAATAATACAATACCACTCTTATAAGAGTTTTCCATACTACTATGATTTCTGTACTAATTTTAGTCCAGAGTTGAGAAGTGAATGGATGCATAAATCTGCCAGAACCATAGAATCATAGCACCATAGAATGGTTTGGGTTGGAAGGGACCTTTAAAGGTCATCTAGTCTAACCCCCCTGCAATGAGCAGGGACATTTCTACAAGATCAGGTTGCTCAGAGCCCCATCCAACTGGACTTTGAAGGTTTCCAGGAATGGGGCATCTACCACCTCTCTGGGCAATCTCTGTCAGTATTTCACCACCCTCGTGGTAAAAAATTTCTTCCTTATATCTAGTCTGAATCTAGTTTAAAACCATTACCCCTTGTTCTATTGCTACAGGTCCTATTAAAAACTATTAGTCTTATAAGCTCACTTTAGGTATTGAAAGGTCACGATCAGGTCTCCCGGGAGCCTTCTCTTCTCCAGGCTGAACAACCCCAACTCTCTCAGCCTGTTCTCAGAGGAGAGGTGCTCCAGCCCTCTGAGCATCTTCGTGGCCCTCCTCTGGACCCGCTCCAACAGGTCCATGTCCTTCTTATGTTGAGGCTCCAGAGCTGGACACAGTGCTCCAAGTGGGGTCTCATGAGAGCAGAGTAAAGACGCAGAATTGCCTACCTTGACCTGCTGGCCACGCTGCTTTTGATGCAGCCCAGGAGACAGTTGGCTTTCTGGGCTGTGAGAGTGCACATTGCTGGCTCATGTCCAGCTTTTCATCCACCAGCACCATCAAGTCCTTCTCTGCAATCCATAGACAATACAAAGTCATTTTTGTCCATTTCTTTACTCAGTGAAGGTCTGCTTGGTCACACCAGGTGAGGAAGAGCTTTGGGTAATAACACATCTGACAGGAAATAAGGCCTGTGTCACAGGAAAAAAAAAGACTTATAGGAAAATGTGAGTCCAATACTTGCAGATACCATCTAGAGAGGTACCAGGACCAGCTGAGGTACTCTAGCCAACAACAACACAAAACTATTAGCAACATAATATTCAGAGTCCAAAAGCATGACCACAGAGTGACTTCTCCAATATATTTTTAAAACAGCCTTATTTCATGTTTCATTACTTTTGCTCTCCACTCTGAAATGTTCATTAATCAATGGTAACACATGCTGTTGCAAGGCTCTCATGTGACCTTTCTCCTTATCCAATCTCTCTTTGCAAGGCCTGACTTCAAGTAACCACTAGACCAAGACCACCAGACCACCGTTCCCGTTAAGCACATGCCTGAGTGACTGGCAGACAGCCTGCAACTTCTCTGTGGAATGGGGAGCCCATTCACTGCCTCTCTCCAGGCGAGCTAAGGGAGAAAAACAGGCAACGGCAAGCTACAGTCTTGTCAAGGGAGTGAGAGGAGATTAGAAACCATCCCTGATATAGGAAGAGCAGGATGGGGAAAAGAAGAACAGTGTTTGTCCGGGATAGGGTAGAAGATGGCCTGTGAAGGAAAAGGTCTGGCAGAAAGCAGAAGAGGAAGCCATTTTCCTTCATAAATAGCCCATTTCATTTTAATCCACCCCTCGATAACAATGCAGTGCAGCACGATCTCCACTGTGACCCATCCTCAAACTGTGCATGAGCTCTTTAGGTAAAGAGGGAATTTCACCTAGTGCTGACCTGGAGAGATGTTATATGAAGAAAACATCCAAAAAATGTTAAGAAAAGGCCTCCCACCTCATATGCCACATTGGTTTTGCCAGTCTTCAAGGGGCAGCACTGGCTTTTCCATGTCACTTAGAGTGCTGCTCACAACTGCTTGCTCCTGAGACACCAGAGGCAGCTGAACTCAGTTCAGAAGGCAATACTGAACATAACATCTTAGCTGTTTTTCAGTTTAGGGTATCCTATCAACAAACCACCAAGTGTTTTTTCAGCAGAACTGGAATGATATAATATCTTTTAAGCCTCTACTGCATATAGACACACGAGTTTCATTAACTCAAATTGAGTCCTACCTTAACATCTACACCTTGGAGTCTGGGTCTTCTGGTGTTTCAAAAAAGAAAAGGAACTGCCTCTGTTTTTGTAGAAATATAGGAGCAGCTTTTGCTTTCAACTTCAAATGAAGCTCTGCATTATTCCCCTTTCAGCTCTACTTGATATTTTTTGGATAAATTTCTCAGCACACTAATCTGTTCTTACGTTCAGGCTATGTACTCTTTTTAAAATTCAAGATGCCTGGAACATCTTCAGTACTAGCATCATCACCTGGAATGATCCGGGCAGAGATCATCCTGGGTTGGCAAGGGGACGAACCAGATCTTGGTTTCTCAGATTTTTCTACAAACCATGGAGAACAAACCTTTAAGCTGCTTTATTATAAACGGTACATTTGCAATTTCAACAGAAGTCAAAGAAAAAGATATCTATGGAAGAGTCCTGCCTGCTCCCCTGCCCCTCTTCCAATCAATACTGGCCTCCCACTTTCATATTGCTCCACGTGGCAATAACCTACCCCCTTTGCATGTCCTCTGTGTGTATGTACTTGCATTTTTCTCCTGCCCTCAGCTCCCTCTGCTCGTCTGACATGCTGATCGCTGTAGGGCCATAACTGTTGGCAGGTTCATCCCTAACCTGGTATCATATGGTGTGACATTAGCCAACCGAAGACAGTAATCGTGGCTGCTGTGGGGTTGTCAGTGTCCATTCCACTCTCCCTTCACCCCACTACAATTCATCCTCAACTGAGCTAGGGAAAAAAAAGGGCACAATTATAAAAATGTTATCAAGAAACTGCTACCAGCTGACATGACAGTCAGGTCCAGCAGCAGAACATGATCCTTGTATTTTAAGATTTGCATCACCCCAGACAGGGATAACAGTTCAGTCATTAATATTTTATTATTTTTTTATCTGACATCTCTAAGTGTCATATTTGCTTTTTAGCTTTAATTTGAAATGTTCTTGTAGGTTTTTCAGAACTGCTACAATGCAAAAGTTTGTTATTCCTTCCAACAACCTCTAATATATTCGCCTTAAGGAGAAAGAAACAAACCACATCCAAGGAGTAAACGACAGGCCTATATACTCAATCTGCTATGGGTAGGGCACTAATCCTTGAATAAGTATCATACTGTGATCATTTACTGCTTTCTTGTAATGTTCTTACAAGACTAGAGCACTGTTACATCCACATACAAGCCACAGGGACATAAGTCAAAATTTGTGTTTTACTGTTCTCAGCAAAGGCTCCCATCCATACCTCTAACCTCAGCACCCGCCTGCGCAGATGCACAGGAGGCAATGATGTACTAGGACAATAATCACTTTTTCTCAGCAAGTGCAGAATTTCTCTGGAGTATGATTCCCAGCAATAATTAAAACAAAAATAACAGTTCCTAAAATAATTCTTTCCATAAGGTAACCATCAGTGATCGCTCTCATAAAGCAAACAGTAAGGCTTAGGAGTATCACTGTGTGTACCATCTTGCATGTGTTCTGCTAGCATCTTCAGGCTGATCTTTGGGATTTTTGGCATCTTTGCATCAGCATGAGAGCAAGGGCTCTGCTCTCCTGGGGATTTCCAATTGTTTAAGGCAAAAGATCCACCTCTGGAAGTGTAGGAGGTAATATTTTCACCCCTTGGGCAGGTCCAGCAGCTTCATCTCCACAGGGGGCTTAGCTATCAGAAAGCAGGACTAGAAGGGGAGGGCTGTAGGCTTGACAGAATGTCAGAGAGCAAAACACTCTTCTCCACCTGTCTCTATCAAGTCACCATCCAAAGGACAGGAAAAACCCATTCAGGGAGAAACCCAGCTGGTGCCAGCAGCATGACAGTGGTTCAGGGACTTCATGACTGTGCCAGTGAAAAAGGTGACAAGGCTAGTTTCATCAAGTGTACAACGTATGCACCTCATTTTATCCCCAGCTCTGAGAAGACAGAAATATCTATTTTCAGGATGCTTAAAGAACCCGGCAGGTAGTCTAGGCCTACCCGAGCAAATAGCCTGGACTTACTACAGCCCCGTGTGACAGTCATGCATGGGAGTGCACGAGGGACAGTGAAATGGGGAGGGGAGGAAAACCCATCTCAACTTTGGTGACACTCTCACCTCTCTGAATGACTACGACACACACATCCCCCTTCCTTTTCCTTCTTTAATATTGTTTTCTTTTTTTCTCTATCAGCCTGTGCTCTGGGATACCTCTGCAGATCCCACAAGGAGCAGGAGATATGGGTCAGCTGTGGGAAGGGAAGGCACTGCACATAAAGACTTCGGAGAGAAACCAAGCAAAACCAAGTCAGCTGGTAACATTTGGTTTAGAAGTGTAACCACACAAGGATGGACATATAAAATGCTCTTTAGTCTTGCAGCAGTGGTGGAGGAGGAGAAGCTTCTGCCAGTTTATCAACTGTGTCCATTCCCAAGGAGTAAACCTGAGTCTCAATTAAACATAGCATTATTTAAGCACTGTATTTAAAAACTATGACTGCCGGTAACCTTTCTTTCTGTATATGTACAAGTCCAATGCAAATAGTCAGACAGAATATCCCCACAGATCCATCAGCAGATGTCCACTTTATAAAACCACCTACCCAAACATTAACCTCAGTGGCTGCTCATGGCTTTGCATATGCAAACCCTGGGGAACGGAGACAAGGATGACTTAACTTGCAAGAAAGCGCACGCACTAGGCTGAGAGCATGAAACAGGGGTTCAGGCATTAGACACAAATTCTGTTGAAATTTTAAATCTGTTATCTAAAGCTTTCCCAAACTCCTGCAACATCTTGTGCCAGCTCCACAGGGATGGTAGTAACACCAAAATAAATCATGGTTTTGTATAGTAAGAGGAAATGCGGGTGTTAGGGTTTTCTGAATTTTACACAAATCTGCCAGTGGAGGTATGGTGGACAATCACACCAATTTGCAGCTTTTATTCTCATTACTGCATACCACAACCAACAGAAGGTATAGTTCCGATGGCTGTTCAAAAGTGACATGAGCAGGCTTAAGAAAGGAGGCCTTTTAACTCACTCTCCTGGTCAATTGAACAATTTCTCAGCAGAGATATGGAAACAGAGGAGCAGCAGCAAAGACCAGACGGCTGCATTTGTACCACCATGTTTCTCCTCCACTAACTGCAGCGGGACCAAACTGAGTACATCAGCAGTGGTCATCTGGCTCATCCCAAAGCCAGTGGAGCTGACGACCTATACAAATGAAGAGGTAGAAAACTTGTGCGAGAGTCACCAGTGCAAACCAAACCTCCCCATCCTGAGCAAATCCAGGTGCCTGATTTGCAAGCTGGCTCTGGCACCTTGGCTCCAGAGAGGGGTGGGGGTTCAGCAGTGTCCCTGTGCTTCACTTTTTATGTAACCTCCACACAGTGTTCAAGGTGACCTCCTTCCTTTCCTGCCTGGCTATGGCCACAGATTGGAGATGAGGGCCTGGACTTTAGGCTCAGAGATGCTGGTGTTTTGGGATAGCACTGTGGAATACTGACAGGCAGGGCCAGCAAAGGCTGCACATGGGGTTGTGACAGAGCTCACCACTTCCTGGGGGTTCCCAGCTGACAGCAGTGTCCCCTTGGGGACAGACGTAGGGGTTTGAGATCTTCCTTGTACCTGCCCTTGCGTTTATGTGTGATGGAGAAACAAGCCTGTAGCAGGGAAACAACACGGTGATCCTTAAGGTCCTTTCCAACCCAAGCCATTCTATGAAACATTTTCTTTCCCACTCCCGCCTCAAAAAGAAGCAACAGCAAAATCTTTTCTTTACATGACTCTCAGGCATGACTCCCAGCAAGTGAGCATGCAGAAAAACAGAGCTGATTTATGCCATGGAGGGGAGTGTCTTCTCTGGGAGGGGACGATGCTGCTGTGCAGCTCAGATGAGGCCAGGGATGTCCACCCACCAGCACAAGGGGGAAGGACAATCTGGCCGTGAGCCCAGTGTAAAGCTGGGTCGGTGCTACTGATTCACCAATAAATCAGTGCCGGGCAAGTATGAACGCTTGTCCTGGTCCTGGAGCTGACTGACCCTCCCATCAAACCAGAGACACTCACTTTATCTCCCTCTAATTATTTCCCCTGCCACATTTTATCTTCTTAGAGTTACAAGCTCTTTGGGGCAGATGTCTTAGTGAGTATTTGCACAGCAGGATCTGAATCCTGAATGGGCCCTCCTGGCATTATGAAAATTCAATTAAGGGCTTCAGCCATAAAAATGTAAACGATGTAGCTACTTATCATTTGTGCGTATAGAGACACATAAACACACATATGCAGATACACATGCCCGGGGAAGTAGCACCTAATGCAAAAATAAAACTCTTTTAAAATAACAGTGCCCCTTCCTTTGGATATTAATATCTACTTTACTTGTTCCTTTTCTCTTCCGTAGAATAAAAATAGCGTGGCACTGGGCACAGAAACTGGCTGAACAGAAATCACTTTTCAGGAAAAAAAGCGATTGATACAAAAGTAATCGCAGCAATGCGCAAAATCTTCTGAAGCTGTTTTCAAAAGTTGGTGGTGACATACTGGGCTAAATAAACATTATAATTTTTAAGATATAATTTTCTGCTTTATACAAGTTAATAAGGTTTTATTACTGATTTGAAGACCTCTCTAAGTATGCTGGTTTATTGATATTTAACACCACTAACACATGGCTATTTAACTTATTTTTTTTTGTGCCATGGAAACAAGCTGTATTTGCCTCTGTGATAAATGATAATATTCTGTACTAAAATGGATTTGGATGTGTATTCACAGGTAGGCTATTCAAGTCTGGGGTATTTGCTTCTGTAAATTTTGCTGTTAAGATGTTGATATTTCAAGACGATTGCGTGGCTCATTTCTGCACTGCAAAATTGAATGTGGCTCACTGTCCAAGCAGTTTAGGCTTATTCACATACTTAGAATACAAAGAGTATTCTCATCTGACCTGTTTTAAATATATATCTTACGTTGCATTGAGTTGTATTACCCTCTTAAGGTGGCTATTTTTGCCCCACTTACTATAAAGTAACTGTCTTTTTCTCCTCTGGAAAAAATAAAAGTGTCTCTCCGTCATCCCTTTTTGTTTTATTTTAAATTTGCTTTTTTTCTTAGCAGTCATTCTGGATAAAATGTCCTCAACTAACTTCAGATAACATATAGGCCTAATTCTGAGATAGATGTCTAGGGTGTTTTATAGTCAGCAGGGAGAAATGGGAGCTTGGAGGGCCCAATTATTCCCCCAGAATTGGGCCAGATGAATTGTGCCTTAGAAGTGCCTGCACAGGGAGTCAATGGTGTCCACGCTTCTGCCTTCAGCACCCAGGCTTTGACGTGACAGACCTGGTCCGCTGTGTCTCATCTGTAGGTTGGTTGTCATTTCTATATGAAAAGTTTGGCAAAAAAAAAGAGCTGTAGGTTTTGATTTTATGACAGTTTTCTTAAAGTTTAGCTGTAGGGCACTTTTTGGTGATTTTTTACAATGTCCTCCAGATCATCATTATCTTTGGGTAACCTAGTTTAAGAAGGCTCGATTATATTAATGTGCCTTGCTAAATGAGATGCTAGAGTTATGCAGAAAAGAAGAACATAGAATATCCTGTATGTGTCCTCTATATGTGTTCTGTATATTGAGAGAATCTATAGAACACACGGAATTGTGAAGAAATAAAAACAAGTATAAAAACCTTTGAGGATAAGACCCAGCTCAAATATGTGGTACATGAGAGTTGGGGTGCCCTGGGCTCTGCCCCATCCCCATCCCTCAGGGAGCATCCCACCCTCCTTGCATGCACCCACGGGGGAATGCACCCCCTTTAAGGGGCTGATTCACTTGTGTGAGCCGGGTGCTGATGGGACCCCGCCGCATGGGGGAGTGACGGAGTGCAGGGCAGGCCAAGGGAGGGGGCTGGGGACTGTCCAGATTTGTGCTTTGGGCATCAGAGAGTAGCAAGAAGGTAATTGGGAAGGGTGACAGGAGCCCTTTCTAGCACTAAAAAGAAAGAGCCTGGTAAGTCACAAGAAAAAGGCCAAAAAAAAAAAAAAAAGACCTTACAACATTAGGAAAAAAGTATGGAAAGCTATAAACAAAAAATAAAGAAAATAAACAGGCAGGGAGTCATCACAAGGGAAGAGGAGAAAGACTCCTGTGTGCCAACATAGGTGCAGGTACACACACACAAACACACTGGCGTTAAGAGCCGGAGAAGCTGTTCGGAGTGGTGGCTTACGCCCAAGTCCTGGTTTTGCACATTTGAAGTATCTCTGCTCTCTGCCTCTGCAAACTTCATGAGATTGCTAGAGAACTTTTCTGAATGGCCCTTACAGGAGCTTGTCCAAAAAAGGATTTCTCATTAGACCCCTTTAATTTGCCATAGCTCTGATACAGGACACTCCATGACTGATATCCTAAATGGGGTATTAAAAAAAATATTAAGGAAATTCAGGAATAAAATTTATGTGAGATTCCTCCCTGTAATGTAACCAAACTACTAAATTTCTTCATGAAACTTCTGAAGCACATAATTTTCAGCAGCAAATTTGAGGGACTGCCAAGTGCCTGAGAAATACAGGTGACGGGGAGATTAAAGCGAGTGGCAGCCCGCAGGATGATAGCTGCTGGAGAGATATCTTCACCACCTGTGGAACCTGCTCCTGAACTGACAAGCATTAATGCTGGTTCCTAATACTTAGTAATCTCTAAGCTACATGTGTAGTTAAAAACTGACACAGCTGAAAATTTGTCTGAGTTGCACCCAAGCAATGCCCACATCAAAGGCTATGACGCAAAATTATCCTCCATTTACACAAGGATAATGCAACATTATGTCTTAAACAAACATTGCGAGATGAATACGGAGGAGAGAGAGCTATCGAGGGATGTATGTGACTTATGAGGGGAAGGGACCTTCAAACCCTCATGCCGTGAAGCCATCACCATGTCTCGTTGATCCAGCTGTTTTTACACTGTCCGTTCAACATTACCTTTGTCCTTTAAAATTTACAGAGGCATATCTACCAACCACAGCAACAAATTAGGAGGAGATTAGAGACCCCCTTATCTACTCACAGGATCTGTTTTCAAATAACCTGCCTCAGCTCTTCATAATCTAAGTTTATTCAGACACCCAAAAGGGCTCGTAAATACAGGTCATTCTAATATATTTTCCCATCTCGCTTACAGTGTTTTTTCCCTAAAAATATTGTGTTTTTCCTTCACCCTGGGGACTCCTGCAGGACCACAAGTTGGAGAGACCCCTCTGCAATCCAGCCCAGCAGATTGCAGGGTTCATTGCAACCACTTCTGTAAATCCATCTACTCAGGATGGGACCTAATGTGTGCCTACAGATCAGAAGGTGGAAAATAGGTGTCCAAAACGTTAAGTCCGTCCAACTGCCTGAGGAGAAAAGTGGGTACCCTTGAAGGCTGGGGGAGGAAGGACCATCCACAGCTCTGCGCTCTCATCCACAGCTCTGACCCATGGTCTAAGCTCATCCACTTGGTCCTGACCCCAGTTAGTGGAAGAAAGCAGGCATGCCCAAAGGCATTTTTTCCTCCTAAGCCAGCTGACATGAAGCACCCATGGAGTCTCATTTCCAAGCACCTGGATATCATGCACAGAGATGACACCAGGGAATGATAGAATGGCTTGGGTTGGAAGGGACCTTCAAACTTCAACTAGTCCAACATCTTTCACCAGATCAGGATGCTCAAAGCTCCAGCCTGACCTCGAAGACTTTCAGGGATGGGGCACACACAAATTCTTGGGGAAACTTGTTCAGGTCTATTATACATACAGGGAAGCTAAGCTGGAGGTCACTACATCAATCTCAAAAAATACTGAAAAGCCCAAACTTTGGTCTCAGTCTGGTGAGACTAAGGGCATTTCAGCCTGAGAAACTCTTGCAAACAGGCATAGCTCACAGTCCATCCAGGCAGACAGGGTCTGCAGTGTCACTCTGCCATTCCCAGCTGCTGTGATAGCCACCAGCCAGCTCCCTACCAGCTTCTTCATCTCTCCCTTCCCCCTAAAATTTGTGGACCAGGAACCTCTTCTTTTTCCCTGGAGCCCCTTATTTTCAGATTTACCTTCATCGTTGGCTTGCATACCCGTGTGATCCCTTTTACTTCAGTTTTAAGATGAAGATTTACTTATTACTCAGCTTTCATTTCTGAGGCAGTGGTCATTTGTCACAAAATATGTATAAATATTACTACGCGGTTGTCACCCTCACTTGTCTGGTAGAGGGTTTTCTGACACAGACTAATGACACTGGGGCTGACTAGGGCCACCACTGCCAGCTCTTGCCTCACCAGCGAGACACGGTATTTGAGTATAACTACTGACTCAGTGGCAAGGTCAATGGAAAAAGGAGCAGAGCAGTGATGAATAACGATCCAAGATGGCTTGTGCCAACATCTTCTTTCATCCCTTTAAATAGCTTCTCCAGGACTTATTCCTCACACATGCTTTGCAATCACCGTTAGCACTGGTTATCAGATGTGCTTCTCAGGCCCTGTGGAAAGTACAATGCCAAAAGGACTCCTTGGAGCAAGAGAGTTTATTTACCTTATTCTAGGCTGAGAAATGTTTTGTTAAATCTGGCTGCAGCTGTCATAGGATAATGAATGTACATATCTTCTATCCGTGAATATTATTTGAATAAGCACCTGCATCTGCCCCTAAAATTGCACGTCAGTTACATAGATTTGTCACCGAGAGACAAATTAATCCTATCTTCAAATTCATGATTCATGTGCTACCCTAGAAAACCAAATGCTAAGTTTAATTAGCTCCTGGACTAATTGCTTAATTTTATTTTAAAAAAATAATCCTCTAAAGCATTCCTAGCCAAGCATTTGGGAGACTACTGCTCATCTGAAGGGTACTAATGAGCCACCAGTAGAAAATAAAGTCAACAGCAGATTCAGTGCCTGGGCACACGGCCTCCCTCCGACACAACACTGGAATACTACGGCCAGCCTTATTTCTGGTTACTGCAACAGGGAGATAAGGTGGTTCTTCTTTCAGTAAGAACCTGAACCTGGGGACTGATGAAAAGGGTCACTATAAAGACACCAGGAAAAACTGATATTGGGTTCACTGGTATGGACTCAAGCACTCAAGTAAGTGTGAGCAGCAAGGTACTGCCCAAACAAGAAAATCTGTGGTATAAACAGAGACTACAACTACACTGGCATAAATTTGGAAGACAGCTCATATTTAAACATGGTTTTAGTCCCACTGCCAGTGAGATTTATTTAACTGCTTTACAGAATTGGTATTTAGGTAAATAACTCCATGTGTATTATGTAGGTAAGAATTTTAACATGGAGCTTTTTCAGCCAGTAATACTTTTCAGACTGATAATTCTGATAAACACTATTAAATAATGACTAAACAGTAATAAAAGTACATCCACTGAATGCTTTCTCATATCAACCCCAACAAGACCAAAGAGTCATCAGGGCTTATTGAGCCTGAACATTTAAGTAGTCCAAAGGAAGAGGGTGGCCAGAATGAAGTCTGCATGCTCAAACCAGGAAGGAATAGCTAAGTGTAATGGAAGAGGTAATATTTATCTTTTTTTTTAATTAATTGCAATTTTAATTATTATTTCAGCGCTCTACAAAATCGTAACATGAGGTCTTGTTCACTGCAGGCTCTTTTTGAGGTGTTGGGCACCTCTGGTGACCGCTACAGATTTTCTCCCTTCCGACCTGAATCTTTGGGCTGAAACATGAGCTGTGGCTCTCTCTGTGGTGGCTAGAGGGCAAACCCTCCTCAGTGCCTCAAAATTTACCTAACTCCAGGAGCTGGGGCTGAGAAGCAACCAGCTAACCTCCAGTTCCCAGGATCCCCCCCTAAGCCTAGAGGGAGTATCCTACACTGGGGTCAGTGCAGAGGTGATGGATGATGCTGATGCCTGATAGTATCAGAGCAAGACACTGCGCCAATGGCCTGCAGAAAAGCAGAAAACATCCTCCACCAGTGTTGTGAAATAAACTGGCCCTAAGATACAATCGCCATGTGGGCAATGCTTAAGGTAATCTGACGATTATGTACCTAATCCAAACCAGTTCCTACTGGGCTTGCACAGGCATTGCCAGCGGAGATACACAAAGCCTCCAAGCAAGACAGGGAGCGTAACGGTTCCCAGCAGTGTATTTCTTGCAGTCTGTAACATACATTAACAGACAAGGAGAGCCAATGAATTCATGTACCCACTGTAAAAGCCTGGTCTCAATCCTAGCTTGTTTTACTGGGAGCACTTTTTGTCTAGCAATAAACATGCCCCTAATTAAAGACTATGGCCCCAGTCCCGAGCTGCACCCTGTTCACCCCAACAGTATTGAAGGCTGCAAAGTTCAGCTTGAACATGCAGCCACCAGGAAGATATTTATTTGCTGCGTAATGCATCATCGTACAACATGCACGTTTATATCAAAACCCTAATGTTTAAAACAGAAAAATCAGTTCAAGATCCCTTTCAAAAGCAAGCAGGACAGCAAAGCAGAGCAGAGTGAAAAGCAGAGCCAGCCTGTGCCACACGGTGTGCAAGGAGCCCCGAACCTGCACAGTGGAAGGGCTGGAGCATTTTTATCCCATGGGATGTTCAGCTGCAGATTGGACTCTAACAATTGTGAACAGCCTTTAGCTCTCAGCTCTTTGGGCCTGTGGAAATTATTTAGCTGGCGTCTAACCCAGAGGCAGGGGACTTTAGCTGTTGGTGCAATCCTTGTCTGAAAGATGGGGAATATTCTCAAAAAAATACTGTAATAAATAAGAAGCAAACAACGAAACATCCCTAGCTCCTTCTGCCAGTCTGCTCCTCGCTGTCGTTCCTATCTCATCTCTGTACTCTTGCTTCTCATGTCACAAATGCTTTTAACATTTATTTAGCACAAATACTGGAGAATTGGAGCATAACAACATGAGCAGGAACACCATTATTTTTCTGGTCAGTAATTCAGTTCCTTGGATAGTCAGGATAAACTACGCGGCCTTGGAGAGTATTCATCCGCTTGGGAATTGGATTACAGCCTCATAAAACAGCACAGCGCTCCTATTATCACCTAAATAAAGCTGCCATCATTCTGGAACAAATAGGTGGAAGCAGTCAGTCACCAAGTATCCAGAGTTGAAGCGCAGAATAATAAACTGACATACAGTTCTTAAGAAATTCTTCACAAGGAGGCAGATTTAATGCCCTGAAAGCCAGGCTTTTATACACACAAAAACATACACTCATCTTTTTTATCACTGTCTTATCTAAAGCACTGAGGGCTCTGTAAAGACAGGATCCAGGTGCAACGCTTTCTGAATAGCTGATGATGACAATGCATCCACCATATTATCCTTTCTCGCAAGAGGATGCCCGAGAAGTTTCTCAGCGTTCGTAAGCTAAAAAAGGAGCTGGTTTTGTTGCAGCTGCCCAAGATTGTACCTGCCTTGATACAAAATCCTGGATGATTAAAAACATCTCACTGCAGGTTTCTGCAGCTTGCGGCGGAAAAAGAAGCTGGTGAAAGATAAGTTCTTCCCCAGGGTCGGCTGGACCCTGTTGTGATTCCACTGCTGGGCCATTGAACAAGTCAGTTTAACTTCTTTGCATATGTCTAAAAGGGTACAGGCTCATCTTTGCAAAAATCTTACGGCAAGTCCCTACCGGCAGTGATTTGTAAGTGTGATGTGCTGTCACTATTTTTTCTCCTCTGGGTCGCCAGGGGGGACAACACATTTGCAAAATAAGGAGGCACAACCCATTTAAAAGGGCTTTTTAACTAAAACACTAGCTCCTTTTCTTTTCTAGAAATGCTCACACAGCTAGTTCACAAGGATCATCAGGCAAGACCTACCTTCAGAACCACGTCACCGTGGAAAAGTAGTATCATTTAAGGTCTAGCATGACTGCTCACAAGCTCATACCTCCAGCATCTACAAGCTGGGGAAGAGGCAGGCTTCCCTCGCAAGGACCATCTCGGCCCGTGCACAGGCACCAAGAGGGCACACGTCCGCTCCTGATCCTTCTTTGCCCTCTCCCTGCCCTTTGCTCCTGGTGCTTGCCTTGTGCCAGTGAGTGACAGACCCCCCCTGTGAGCCACTTCCCCTCACCTAATTGCAGAAAACTACTTCAGAAGGAACCTCAGCCTGTGTGGTTTTCTGCCACTGGAGTCAATGGAAGCAGCTCACCCAGGAGTCTGAACAAAAGCCGAGTCTGCACAAGCTGGTAGGGAGTATAGGGAGAGGGGCAGAGACTGACAGGGCAACAGGGAAAGGGCTAAAGCCTTCCCCCGACAGCATCAAAAAGCAATGAGGAGCCATGAAATTGGCCTGTCTGCCTGCAGAGAGTGATGTGAGAGAGCTCAGACAGTCCCCAAGCAACGGGGATGGGGATTTCTGCTGCACACAAGAAGGCCTGCCTGCTCCTCCTGCAAGCAGCGCCACTGGGATGGGTACGAGACAGCAGTATCCACGTTGGGTCTCCCACACTTCACGGGGACGTTAAATGCAGCTTTTAGAACACCTTTACAGGAGCAAACATACTGAGATATCCCTGATGTCCAGCCTACTCAGCTTAACAAAGAAGGAGCTATGTTGGCTTAGTCCCATTTTAGGCGTAGCTTCGTGATGAAATCACTGCTAACAGAAAATTCTTTAATCCAACAAACAAATGCATAGCAAGCACAGCCTCTGGGCAGGAAATAGAAACTAAATTAATTGAAATTCAAAATGAGGTGCGCAGACACGGTCAATTCCCCAGCACTCGAGGTGTTTAAATCAAGGCTGGATGCCTTTTTAAAGGCTGGGTCACAGCTCCACAAGAAGTCACAGGCTTGATGCAGAAATCTCTTGACACTGTTTCATGGTGTGTAATACACAGCCTGCTTTTGCCTTTACAATTGCTGGGGGACCAAAATCAACAAAAAAAGGCAGGTCTTCTTGTACCGGTACCTCCCCTGCAATGCACTGGGCTCCTACGAGCCAAGCTGCACTTGCACCAGCGTGTGCCCAGCTCTGCTCCCCAGCGCAGTGAGGGAATTACATACTCTTTAATCTGGTAAATCTCAGGAGCTGCCTGCTCAGCTGTGCACGCTGGTGCTGCTGCTGTAATGGGTAACACAAGCGCAGCCAGGGCCAGATCTGGCTGCCCCGGTCTCAGCAGGCATCACATGCCTCGTTAGCAGCGCCTTGCTTCGCCCTCTTCCCAACACTCTTGCCTCTTGTTGGTTTTGCTGCTCTCACTTAGGGCTTCTTTTGCTTTCAGCTGTGGAAGAAATCACTGCTCAGAGTCTGAACTGCTGAGGTTTGCCCCATGAGGCACACATCACGGACCCATATGCAAAGTGCAGCTGGGACTCTGTGTGTGTGTGTGTGAGACATGGGGAGTGGAAAAGAGCGGGTAGATAAAAGGCCAGTGCTGCCAAAGCACGAAGGGTAGGAGACGGAAATTGTGCTGCCCAGCCCTTCTCCTAAGCTGCATGCTGTAAGCATCACCAGCAGGAACAAGCTGCCTCTCTCATTCCCAGCACAGGCAAACACCTCCTGTGCTCCAGCCAGGGTGGTCACTGTCCTTCACGGCTTTTCAGTCCTCTCGAGTCTCTCCAGTTGGCACATGTGAAGTTTGAAACTATTCTTTTCAATATTAAAGTGATGTTTGAGCAAGAAGATGCGGTTGCTACATGCTTTAAGGTGTAAGTGGCACCCTGGTACAAGGTAATGGCAAACAGTCCCCAGCTGCCAAATGGGACACGGGAGGGATGGAGCAGCCTTGAAGAGCGAATGTGAGTCCCTGAGAGGGAGCCCCATTCCACACACTCTTCCTCCCCCCTGCAGCAAAGTGGGAGGCAGTAGCAGGCACCCTCCAGCCTAGAGGCCACCCTACCCTCCCCAGTCATCCTATCAAAGGGTAAGTTAATTGGCTTTTTTCCAGATCTCTAGTCACACTTCTCCACACTTATCCCCATCCTATTTTAAGACGTTAAGAGCTCAGTTTAGCCTTGCAGCTTTAACACAGCCATAACAAGCTCTGGCAGCATGATGCCCCTTTAAAACCCTGTTTGCTCCTGCTGCCTGACAGATGAGGCTTTGGCAGCACTGTGGGATATTATGACATCCAGTGGTCACTCAGGTAAATCATCACTTCTTTCCAAGATCCCTGTCCACAGTTTAAGCCCCCTAAAAGGTGCAGGGGTGACAACATCTTCCTTTGTGCTAGAGCAAGGTGAGTGCACATTTAGCGCTCGGTGCTAATGCTATACTCCAAAAAAGCAAACTTCAGCTCATTCCAAAAACTATTTGTTCGTAAAAATGTTTAGCCAGCAAGGCAATAAATAGTTAAGGTGAACACCTATGTGCTAATCATACCTCAGGAGATGGAGGTGCTATCTGAAGGCATAAATAGAATTAGACTGATTTGCTCCATTACGACAAAGTTAACTTTCTTACTCGCAGCCAGTGTGGTGCTGTATTTTGGATTTGGGATGGGAAATAGTGTCAATAGCGCACTGGCATTTTTGGTTGTTGCTAAGCAGTCAAGGGCTTTTCTGCTCCTCACACCGCCCCGCCAGAGAGCAGGCTGAGAGGGCACAAGAAGTTGGGAGGGGACACAACCAGGACAGCTGACCCCAACAGACCAAAGGGATATTCCATACCATACGATGTCATGCTCAGTATATAAAGCTGGGAGAAGAAGAAGGAAGAGTGGACATTCAAAGTGATGGTGTTTTTCTTCCCACGTAACCATTACGTGTGATGGAGCCCTGCTTTCCTGGAGATGGCTGAACACCTGCTGCCGAGGGAAAGCAGTGAATGAACTCCTTGTTTTGTTTTGTTTGCATGCACAGCTTTTGCTTTACTTATTAAACTCTCTTTTTCCCAACCCATGAGTTTTCTCACTTCTGCTCTTCTGATTCTCTCCCCCACCCTGACTGGGGGGAGTGAGCAAGTATCTGCGTGGTCCTGGTTTCTGGATGGGGTTAAACCACGACACCGTGGTTTACATGCATTTACACCATGGTAATACACAGATTTTGCAAGGTTTCCCTCTTATCTCTCTGTCCAGCTCCAGCAGAAGCACAGAGACACAGGGAGCAGCATGCTGACAGGGCTTAGCAGCACCAGCGAGCGGGACCCAGTGCAGCTCCTTACTGGAGCAACTGGAGTCACTGGCTTCCTCAATTTCCACAGCTAATTCTGAGGAAGGCATCAGTGCTTTACTAAGCATAAATGCAAGAAGTGCAATTAAAAAGCAAACTTAGGAGAAATTATATCAGGATCAGGATATATTTAGTTTTCCCCAAGGACAGGCAGTGATATAACCAGATTTATTACTCACAGTTTTGCAGATGAACCGTTCTTTCAGAGCCTGCGAGGTGGTGGTTGCTTGCTTGAGTGTTGAATTCGTTCCACTCCCACTCATGTCAGCAGCTTGGCTCGCACCTGATTTTAAGTCTTTCAGCCCAAATTGCCTCTTTCTCCCCTCTCAAGTGCTCTCGACAGGGAGCCTTCCTGAAAGGCACAAGCAAGAACTAGATTGCTCAGGTTTACAACAAATTGGGAGAAAACGGAGTAGGAGCAACAAGGCAGCTGCTGCCCATCGACCATAGCAGTAAGGATCTGCCTGCCAAGGAGACCTGACTTTCTCAGCTCCCTGGAGGTGATGAGGACTTCAAAAGCCTGTTCCTGGAACTGAAATAACAACTCTGCAGTCATCAGTCTTAGTGTATGGTCTTTGGGTTTTATATGTGTATCGTTAAAAGACTGAAGAACAATGTAATTTTACAAAGAACTGGAAAAACACCCAAAGATAAAGCAGATGAAACAGACGTCCTTAATTCTGTCACAAAGCTATTATTCCTCAGTGCTACAAGGACAGTGCTATGAAGTTACCACTTCTGTATGTTCATATATCCTGTGTCTATATATGACACATCTCTGAGCCCAAACTATTGCTTTTCTGTAATCCCACTGCTGTCTGTGTGATTAACCCTCCATCTCCAGGCTGTGACAACCCTTAGCACATGGCTTGAAATCCCCATGGTCCCTGAGGTCAGAGGATACTTGGCAAGAAAAAACTGCCTCCCATCCATACAGCATATGGAGCAACAGCAAAACTTAGGTGGCTGTTGGGTTGGGTGGCTGCTGAGAATGTAACGCAATGTTGGAGTTAGCACACCTTGCGCACAGGCATGGAGGAAAAGATGTGGTGGCCTAAGCATCTCCATTTCCAGTGGAGGAAGAATTGGGCTGCTGTGAAGACATCCAGAGGTTGATCCAGCCCAAGTAAGAGGAACTACTAAGCTCCTCTGTCCTCTTACGATCCGGTTTGCCTATGCATTTTTAAGCAGAAGCTCCTAATGCAACAGGGTCACCTTCTTTTAATGAGAGACAGCGTGGGCAGTTAGGTAGTTATAGCTTTCCCAAGAGGAGCAGAGAGGAAGCTGGGCTCTCTCAGTTTTAAAAATGCTGGTGGCCAGGAGGTGTCCCTTCCCCTTGGTCTCAGGGAGACGACACCCTCCACACATCCTGCAGAAGTGGGACCCTGCTAATCCTGAGACCCCAAAGCAGCCTGCTCCTCCAGGAACAGTGGCTGTTCAGGCATGTGTTGGACACCAGCTTCTAATCCCAATTTAGGCAGACTGGCTCCCACCTGCAATAAGAGGAGGTGAAGAAAAGCTTCTTAAATTGCTTCTCATCTGTGTCTGACTGTGAGTGCTTTTAGCCCATTGCGCTGCAAAGTCAAATGTTAATGGTGATTTATGCTAATGTCTGAGATATTGCATGGTGAAAGCTTGGGATCAATGGCTGGATGGCTACAGCAGAAAGCTGAGGGGCTTAAGAAGCTGTCCCCGTTCAGGTGTGAAGTTCCTCCTTCCTCCTGTCAGTGTAAATACTCACCTTCTGTTTCAGCACAATAACAAGACATGTTCATTTAAACTCCACGAGTGTGGCCAGGAAAGGAGCCTCTGCACGATTAGGCACGGCTCAGAGAAGGTTTAAGTGCGTTAATGCCTCTTTGCCATTAGTGACTGCCTCCCAGCTGAGATGCGGGGTCTGGCTGTCTTTAATTTGGATACAGCAATTAGAGACTGAGAGCTCTGCTGGGCCAGATCCCAGTCCCAATGTGTGATGTAGATATAGCTATAGCTGCATTTCTGGCACTTAGGGGGAAAAAAATACATTTGCCATTGAAAACATCAGGTTAAATTTTATATACTTTATTTCCATCGAGTCTCTCTTGGTAATGGATAACATTTGCACAGATGATAGTGCCTGGTACTCCTCCAAATCTGAGGAGACCTGCATTTGAGCTGAAATTAAAAGCTGGTGACTTTAATGGTTGGGTCACTTCTGAAATAATAACAATTTTCAAAAAAGCAGTGTCAGGAGAACGGCTAGAAGAACTTGGGGAAAAAAGTCATGGTATAAAAAGTACATTACTGCACTTAAAAAGTCACCTCGGTCACCTTAAACAAGGGAATGTTTTGGGGAATGAGCCCCTCAGCATCAAACTGGCTGCACATAGGTGGGGTGTGGGCACAAGCCTGACTTCCAGGAGGGGGACTGGGAAGGAGGAAGGCTCATGGGGTCATTTTGCTGGGCGAAAATCTCTGGGCAAAACCCCAAGAGTGTGGCAGGGCCTGGCAGCAGCACACCACTGGGGTAGGCAGGGGATCGGGGAGCAGGGACCTCCGGGTCCCCTCACCACAGGCAACAGCATCCCCTCCACAAGCAGCCCACACGTATCCTTAAGGAGATATCTCCTAAGCTAATTTTCTTCTGGCATGTTATCTTCCCCTATGATGACGTGTCTGTTTATCAAAAGCACAGACTGTTTTCTAAATCCTTCCTAGCTCACTGCAAACAACTTCACCTGATGTCTCAGCCCTTCACCCACCACCTGCATGTGATTTTTCCCTTTCCAGCCTCTAGCCAGCCCCCCTGAGGATGCAAGGGCTTGTTGTTGTTTTTTCATTTAAGCAAGCTTTTGCTAAGAAGAGGTATCTGAGGCATGCATATACTGTTCTTTAATCCTTTACCTCCCACACTTCCCTCTTTTCTTAACCCAAGCTGTTAATAAGAATGCAGATTACTGTGGCCAGAATTTAGAGCAAGAATTTGCAGTAGCCAAATATAAATTTAGAAGTGGCAGCAGCATGATCAAACCACAGCTCTCCTCATAAACATTTCTACAGTATATATTTTCCACAGTTTAGGTATCACAACTTATAGCCATAGATACAGCTTTAAATGAGTAGGTTTGTTTTTAAGGATTTCCAGTGTTATAACTAAGAGCATTTCATATCTCAGCATATTTAAATCTACACTAACTGTGAGTTCCCAACATGATTATCACATGTAAATGGCAAAAAAAAAAAAAGAAAGGGAAAAAAAATGTGAATCATCCCAACAGTCCTACTGAAAATGGAGAATGCAAGTTCACCTCCATATAGCTGCAGTTCAGGGAGGAATCAAGTAGCTGAGTGTCCCCCTGAAATGGCAAGCACAACACACGAAAGGCACAAAAGGCGTGTTTTCTTCTTTGTCAAGAAGAAAAGTTTGATCCAGGTTTGAAAGACATGCTCCGGTTGCCCTTGCCTGCTTTGAGGGGTAGCACNCCCCCTGAGGATGCAAGGGCTTGTTGTTGTTTTTTCATTTAAGCAAGCTTTTGCTAAGAAGAGGTATCTGAGGCATGCATATACTGTTCTTTAATCCTTTACCTCCCACATTTCCCTCTTTTCTTAGCCCAAGCTGTTAATAAGAATGCAGATTACTGTGGCCAGAATTTAGAGCAAGAATTTGCAGTAGCCAAATATAAATTTAGAAGTGGCAGCAGCATGATCAAACCACAGCTCTCCTCATAAACATTTCTACAGTATATATTTTCCACAGTTTAGGTATCACAACTTATAGCCATAGATACAGCTTTAAATGAGTAGGTTTGTTTTTAAGGATTTCCAGTGTTATAACTAAGAGCATTTCATATCTCAGCATATTTAAATCTACACTAACTGTGAGTTCCCAACATGATTATCACATGTAAATGGCAAAAAAAAAAAAAAGAAAGGGAAAAAAAATGTGAATCATCCCAACAGTCCTACTGAAAATGGAGAATGCAAGTTCACCTCCATATAGCTGCAGTTCAGGGAGGAATCAAGTAGCTGAGTGTCCCCCTGAAATGGCAAGCACAACACACGAAAGGCACAAAAGGCGTGTTTTCTTCTTTGTCAAGAAGAAAAGTTTGATCCAGGTTTGAAAGACATGCTCCGGTTGCCCTTGCCTGCTTTGAGGGGTAGCACACTCCAGCCTCTACCGGGGATGTGGGGGGGATGCCAGGGAGCAGCAAGCTGCCTGAGAAGCAGACAGGCAGGTACAGAAATAGAATCCTAGAATGTTTGGGGTTGTAAGGGACCTTGCCTTGAAGGTCATCTTGTTCCCACCCCCCTGCCNGACAGCGTGAGACCGCAAGAGCTTTAAGACTCTGAGTTAGCGGCAGGGAAAGCTGGGATGGTGCTCAATTGCTTCGCAAACCTACAGTTACTGTTTGCCCCTTCAGCTCCTGTTCAGATGTCTTTCACTCCTCTTTTCCTCGCCCTTTTCCTACTCAGACTCATGTTGGCACAAGCCCCATCGACAGTGGTGGTCAGACTGGTGCCCAGGATGTTTCCGGGGTTCTGCAGACCATGAATTGCCCTGCTGATAGGGATGTCTGGAAGTGGCTTCAGAGGCTCGGCGCTCAGTTGAGGGAAAGGCCCGCCATGGCCACTATGTGTCTGTCAGAAGATGCCATTACCTCCCTCATGCTCCTCTTGGTGCACGGGGTGCAGCACATCAGGAAACCAGTCGCTGCAGCTAGTGCCAACGCCAAGGCATGCAGGAGTACCTGCTGTGCACACTCAGCCAAAAACCCTTGTGCCAAAACCTCATCTGGGATCCCTTCAGCTCAACTTTCCATCCTCACCTCGACCCTGAGTGGGAGCCACAGGACTGATGACCATCATCCCTGAGAGCTACTGCACAGCTTGGGCAGGTGGGACCATCCCACAGTTTGGTTTTATTTTAATGTAAAATAGCATGGAAAGTATCTTTCAATGATAATTTACCAGAGCTCCATCTCAGGAGATACCTTCCTAAGTCAGTAGCTTACATATGTGTGACTTAAGTGTCCTACCTCTCCTGTCTTTGTCCAAACCTCCTGCCAGCTGCTGGGTTTGGGTCAGCCCAAGGGGCACGTCCCTGCCCCCTCTTGTATGAAGCCACACCGAAGGTTTGTAGGCATTTATCTTTCTGAATTTTTTATGGTTTGCACCCAGCATAAAATCTTACAATTAGATACATTTTAAAGGTGTAGTTTAGCCTAAGTACATTAGTTTTGGCTGAGTGCAATGCAAGTTTTTCAAAAAGCAGTAACCCATCACTGAAAAGGCTTCTCCATTAGTAGCACTTACGCTACTTGTGCATATTTAATACTGTCCTGGTTTGAGGTAAAATCAAACCAATTTTCTAATTTGGAATCTTACTTTTTAGCTGGGCCTCGTCTAACTGACTAAAGTCTGAAATTAACAACACATTGTTCAGACACTGCTCACTCTCCGAGTGATAAGACCTGATTATCCCAAGGAATGGTATGCACTGAGGCTCCTGCTTATACTTATTGCTATAACAACCAAGGTCGGCTAACTTCGCTGTTTGTCCCGTTAGAGGGTCGGACGCGGAGAAAGCGCAGAGGGGTCACACCTATAGGGNAATACCCATTACATCTCTCAATTAAATTGACATATGCAGGTTATGCAGATCTCACTAGAAACCTCCATAACACAGAGTTTCTCTGCTTCTCCTGGTGAATTCCCCTACAAGGGAGAACAGGGAAGGACATACCGACACCCTCTGACTCCTACATCATGCGGCATTTAGCACATGCCGCTACTCAGACTGGGAAAGACACAGCCAGTGCAAGTGATATCAAACGAAAGTAAAATCTTATTAGCCATGTTTCTGAGAGATGGTGAGTTTTATATTGTTGCAGTCTCGCACTTCATAGCTAAAAAAGCACAAGACGTGACAGCGCATTCATTATTTAAAGATCCGTTTCAGTCAGAGGATGACAATGCTTGTAAGGGCAGGGAAGATAAAGCACATTACATTTTCAAGTTCACTGCGGGGAGCACAGATCGCAATGTTTAGACAGTCTGTGACAGTGAAAATCGACAGCCTGTCAATGGCTTTCTGCCGCACCACCAGCATCTCTAGAGAGGGGATGGGGTGTGATGGGTCTCAGCAGGGAGGTCCTGGGTCTCAGACAGGGTGCAGCCGGCAGCATGAGCCCCTGGGGAGCAGAAAAACAAATGGAGAGCATGCCCGACAAAAGCTGAGCAGCTATGCTGAGGGACGGGTGACCACAGACACTTTTCAGCATTATCACCTGCTCTAAGGAAATCTGTACTCCTGAAATGCAGCAGTCCCGCTATGCTCTAGTCAAACTCATTTTGCTGCCGGTCAGAGAGAAGCCTGGCCGCTGAAGGAAGGCAGCTTTGCTCTCTCTTTCCTTATCAAACTCTTTTATGAGGTTCTGACCCAGGCTCTTCAATCACCGCTGCTCTTTGTGCCTGTTGCTAAGCTGTAATTGCAGAAACTCCGGGGAGGAGTGGAAATCTTTGCCCTCAAACACCATCCTCTTCAAAACAGGCACCTGCTCCATACCCTGTATCTTTTGGGAGGGGGGTGCCCACATTATGCACTGCTCTCACCAGCTGTTCAAGATCCTGGGTAAACATCTCTGGTGTCTCCCTTCCTGCTGTCTGCCAGCTCCCGTGGGCTCAGACTGGGCAAGCCCACGAGCTATTTTCTGCAGAGGAATGGAGGAGGCAGCTAGCACGCCTACACCAGTGGTCTAAAGCGGGCCAGGGCCAAATCGTGGTGCTGTTGCCTTGTTAATGTGCTCCCCAGCTCAGGTCTGACCTGGCTGTCTCCCAGACGCTGCCTGGGGATAGTTTAGAGGCTGGGACAGTCCAGGACCAGCTCCTAATGAGTTGCACACGCAAAGTCAGCCTGTTTTGGGAGGAGGGCACAGCATTTGACCATGCAGACATGAGCTGGGTAACCCAGTCTCCCATGGGCCCAAAGTACAAACCATGGCACAGGCATTATTTGTGCAGTCCCTGCTCGCCCATCCTTCTCTTGTGCCACCATCTCATGTCCTGCTGCAATGGAGCTTCAACCCACCAAGCTGGGACCTTCCTTACAAAACTGCATGTGCAATTGCATATGTTTAATGGTTGTGGCAATTCCTCCTCAAGCTATAAATGCAGACATCTAATAGGATTTTGCAGGACCATTTCAATGTCCTTCCACAAAGCTGCTGCTGCAGACCCAGGAATTTAATCCTCCCCAAAATGACATTTCACTACAGCATGCTGGAGAGCCTGTACCGCCATGTGTGCGACGCACATTCAAGATCTGACCACAAAGGAAGATCTATGAGCTACAACGAGTGGATAACTACTGTGCAAATGAAAATAGTAATAGCCCATTTCTATACCTCGGATGTGCTAAACTACCTCTTAGACAAAATGCTTTCATCAGATGGCAGTACATCAAGCCCTGAGCCCTGAGTTTGAAGCTCAGATAAGTAGAGAAGGGAGAGCAACTCTCTTATCTTGTCAGAAATCATCAGCAGAAAATACCACCATGTTCACTTACTATCGTTCCAGCAGCGGGCTAACAAACTGAACAGCTAGGCCAGGCATCACCACATGCAGGGCTCTGGCACTAGGAAAGGCCTTTTTAGCTTGAATGATGTATATTTAACAACAGTACAGCCTGTGTGTGTTTGTGTTGACCACCTAATGACATGAAAGGCAGGACATCCTATGTTTTAACTTGCTATTCTGTTGCTGTCCCCTGAATGGTTCTCCTTCAAGTCTTCAGACTTCTGCTCCCTAAAAACATGATGTTTATTATTTCCTAAGACAGGCCATATCAATTACAGTAGCTAAAGAATTCAACTTGCCGTGGTTTTCCCAGAAAACCTCCTTGATATTCATTACCTGCTTGGCAGATTGCATGAATTTGAATGCTGATTTACAGAATAGAGCTTAAAGCCAGTGTGATATATCCAGGCAGCTGGAGAACAGGACACGAGGTCTCATTTCCAGTTTTATTGAAAGGAAACATTAAATGCTCTGTTTTATTATAGCAGTTCCGGTAAGGGCCATGTTATGCTAAATAAAAGCTTCTGTAGTAACCCAAATAGAGGTTTGGGAGGTCCTGAACCTAATGTGACTTCCACTTCTAACAAAACAGAAACTGAAGTAAGCTATGTAGATTAAAAAAAGCTCCACATCACGTCCTCTTCTCACCCCCACAATCTTTTCTACTTCTGACAGTGAAACTCCTCCAAATCCCACAGTTTTCTACCCGTGTAGTTGACTTCCCAAGCATCCTGTGTCAGCAGAGTCATTAGATGCTGAACTCTCCAAGCAGGAGGTGCAGTGTCATTACACTGGACCTGTGTGGCCAAGACCAGCCCTTGACCTTTCTCAGTACCAATGATGGACTCACGTCCTCCTTCAAAACCATTATTTCGCTGGTAGCTTAGGTTCAGCCAGCACCAGATTACAGAGCTATGGTCTCACGTGTGTTTTCTGTGCCTCAGCAGGGTCCCAGAGACGGTGACTGCAACAGATGGCTCCACATAGTAAATCGGCACTTAGGGTACAGTTTGCAAACATAAGACAAGATGATTCAGATCTTAATGTTTGCTAGGGGAGGGAGAGTCAAGCCTCTTCATATATGAGCCTATCCTCATGGAAAAGAATGGTAATGTTTTTCCTATTATTTTTGAGGTCTATCTCACATTAGACTGACCCCCACCCAGGCCTGGATCTTGTGTTTGCTACTGCTTAAGACACATCCTTGGAGATGGAATGGGCTTTTTGAAACAGTGCTGATGTGTGAGAGCTGCGTACAAAGCACCGACCTTGAAATAGCAGCGCTTGTGTATGGAAATATGTCTCTTTGTGCTGGATAATTCATTTCAACTTGAAAGGAGACCAAGATTAAGAATAAGATCTCTGTAGCAAAAAGAATGTGAGGTCAGAACCAAAAAGCCTCTTGCCATATGGAGGTGGATTGAAGAGGGCAACCCAAACAAATGCACATATCTCAGCCAACCATTCTGCCTAGGAAACACAGGTACCCACACTTCTTTGTTGAGATGAGGAGCTAAGAGGCTATCATCTCCTTCACAGACCCCCCCGCTCAGCTGTAAATGGAGGCGTCCATTCACTCTCCTCATTCCCCTTCACCTCAACTCTGGCCTCAGCTGAATGGATTGCCATGCCAGTGTCTTGGGAAGAGAGAGCAGTAGGCTTGGAACATCCTTGGGCCAGAATAATTTACAACCTATATTTATACATTTTAATCTCATTTCCTCCTCCCGTCATGTTTGCAAAAAAGAGAGGTGCAGGGCATCCAGGCCTGCACACACAAGGTCGACACCAGAGCATCCCAGTTTGGCAGAGATGCCCCATTGCAGCTAGGTAGGTGCTAGATGCAAGGTGGAGGGAAGACAGAGGCTCTGTGCACCACCCTCTCTTTGGCGTTTCAGACTAGTTGTTTTGGGGCTCAGTGTGATGGGTCCCATTGGAGCCCTCTGTGCTCCCTACCAACCTCTACCTCGGCACTGTAAGTGCCAAGTTTTAGGCATTTCAGCACGAATATTGCAAAACCTGTTGTGTCAGTGGCTGGTGGTTAAGGAAGCATTCTGCATTTGACCTAGTGTATTGCCTTGGCATTGGCCTTTCCAGCAGAGGGCTGCTCCTCTATGCTTAGGGTACAAAAGTCTACAGAGACACCAGTGCCACATCTCAGTTACATGACCATAGCCATTAAAAATCCTACAACTGAACTACTGATTTTCACCTCCTTTACAGATGAATTTTATTTAAAAAAAAAAAGGTAGAAGAAACTCTGTGATGGTCCAAAGAAATCCTGTGAAGCTTATTGCAACTAGAGGCATTTAGCAAATGCTTTATCTTATTCACTTGTCTCAGACAACCCACCAGGGGCAGGACTTGACACCCCTGAGACAGATGCATCCCCTCCTCTAAGAGGCAGGAGAAGGGATAACCAGGATGGTTTCCCTTGAGCCTGGTGTCAGTAAGAAGTCTGGAGGGCTCCGAGGAACCGAGCAGGGAGCCTCTTCCCCTGCCTCCAGCTGCTCACAGCTGGCGCTGCCATTACCTGCACAGCAGGTGCCCGGTTGGGAGCAGCCGCACTAGGGGGGGATTTGCCCAGGTTTGCAGTAGCTTTCCCGGCCCTTCTTCTGCTTTTCCCCTCCACAAAAGCAAGATGCCCCTCCTCAGCTGGCCTCAGAATGGGTCAGAGACCACGGCTGTCCTCTGCTCCTGCTTGTAACAGAACCAAAGCAAAAAATGAGGAAATGAAAGCCTTGTCTGAACTGCTTTTGAGGGTGGTCCCTGGCCTGTGCTACACCTTGACCTGTGCCTGGAGATCAGGTATGAGGGTGCTGAGTGGCATGGGCACAGGCAGGATAGCACAGGCATGTCCTGGACTGTGTAGTTCAGCATCAGAGGTACAGTGTTCACAAACTAGAGATAAAGCCCAAGCCACTCAATTAGGCAGGCTCTATCAGATCCTCAAGGGAAAAAACCCCAACCAAACAAACAAGAAAACAACCCAACCCCCCCAAACCTTAGGGTTTGTCTGCAAGGGACCATGCTTCTGGTGTGAGTTTTCCCACAACCTTGTGTTGGTGTGGCCATGACGACACCCAGGCAAGTTTCTCTGTGGCAGGTTAATTTGCCTCCTGCGTGAGATACTGTGGCCATGAGCCACCCAAACTGCTGTAACTGTTCCCGAGGGGGTGATGTCCCACGTGCAGTGTCCCACCACGTGCAGTGTCCCACCAGCCCACCGCGTGGCGAAGGGGCTGTTAATGGATGAGAGTCTCCTCTGTCTACAAAACTGCAAAACATTAGCGTTACCCAAACAGAAAAGATCAACTCTGTGAGTTTGCCAAAGGCTTAAACAATTAATAAGCTAAATTTCTTTCCCCCCTCCCTGAGATCCCCGTGTTGTCAGAAGGGCATCAAGGATTTCTTTTTGTTTATTGGAATTAATTTACTTCTTCCCCCAAACGACAACTGCAGCTTGGTTAAAGCAGTCGGTTTCACACTAATTTATTTGTTCAGCTCCCCACAGAAGTTACCAAATTAAAAATTGTCAGTTTCTGTAATGACCTGACCTTTTCAAGCTGAAAAAGTTCAAAGTCTGTCCCACTGGGTCTGAAAGGAAAGCTGCCAAGAGAAACTGCCCACACTGGAGCATCAGTGTAAATGTTCCAACAGGGAAACAGACACTCACAGAGCTTGGGAAAACATCTTGCAAACTGAGCAAGAAGACAAGGTGTCACGTGTAGGGTAAATTAAAAAGGAAACACCATTTTAGTGACATATCCTAGGGAAAAGACAGAACTCGAGCATCTATCTAATTGAACCCATACACTGGAGGTTAATATATTTCCATACTCTGAATTCAAAAAAGGGGAATAACCAATAATCCAGCCTTGATTGAGCAGAAGCTATTAACCCTCTCGTGCTTGCTTTTCCTTTTTGATCAGTGTCGTTATTCACCAGTTATCTTGACTAAACTTAGGCTTTGGTAATACCCAGAGCCATCCTGCTACAGTCGATACAAGTGTGCCCTTGGAGACCAGCAGGGTTTGTGCTCTGCTGGGTTCTCACTGCAAGACGCTGTTGGAAGAGACACCCTCAATCCTCCCTCTCCGCCGGTTCCCTGGTGTCAGGCACTGGAGCACTCACAGAGGGAGTGGGGGGCAGCTTGAGCCCCTTCTCAAGATCTTCCAGCATTGGTCATCTCCCTGGTGGCCACACGACCCCTGGCTCCGGTGGAGGGCATGGTGGAGGGCATAGTGGAGGCCGTGGGTCAGGGCATGCGGGCAGGAGAGAGCACACATGGCCTCTCCCTTGTTAGAAGAGATCAAGCATAATATAAAAATACACCCTGATGCCCCGATCCTGCTTCATCTGACATACACGAGCAACCCAACACAGAGCCAGGGCCAGGGCACGCAGCCGCTCACGGAGGGGCAGGATTAGGTCTGGGTTTTAGGCAGGCACAGATGCAGTAAATTAATGCAGGGAAGGATGGGGACTAGCTAAAGCAGCGTGTTAGGATGCAGACCTTGGGCTGTTTGCTCTTGCTTGCTCTAATGTGGATTTGCTGGAAGTGTCTGGGATTTTGCTTTTCTGTTTGTTTGCAGTCCTCAGAAGCGCCGTGTGGGACTCCTGTGACTCCCACAAACAGATGACTTCTGATGTAAACTTACTGACACATTGCAGCGTCTAATTTGTTAATGGTCTTCCCACTAATGATGCAGATTAAAAACAACAGCTGACAAATCCTTGTCCAGAGGAAAGGTTACATCCCTCAGAAGCCAGCAGGGCACAGAGAGCAAATCTGAGGGAGGAATTCATGCAACCGTTCGTGCTTCCCATATAGCTGTGGCAACAATGGGGTTAACACACATAGGTCCCTGGGATTTATCTCACATCTTTGACGATATATATATGCTTTCCGGTGTCTTTCTTGCCTTTTCTAAGTCCCTGATAATTTTCTCAGGGACTAAAGTTTTTCTTCTGGCCTCCTGGCATGACAGCTACCACAGAGTTTAAATAGTAATTGCTCCATGGGATGCTCTCTGCATGGACAGAGAGCAGCTCTGGTCCCTTGGATTTTATGTTTTTAAAATCAGAGATTCAGCCATTTTACTAATATCTAAGAGGCAAAGTTGAAAGCTACATGACCATGGGCTCTAATTACACTATTTCTGATAACAGCGGGGGTCTTCAGAGGTTTAAGTATTTGAACAAAGATTTGGGATGTTTTAACAATTTTTGACAGAAAAGGGAGGGCGCTGAGAACAGAGCATCAGCAGAGAGCTTACTGACTAATTACAGCCTAGAAAACACCATTCCTGGTCCCTGAGATGATTCTGTTCTGATTACTGCACTTCAAGACCACATCGCTGGCTCTACAGACCTCTCTGAAAACATTTGTTGAGTGGAATTAGGAAGTCAATAATTGATGTCACCAGGCTCCAGCAATTCCTGCTGTCTACCTGGCTTTTTTTCCTCCACGTGGTTGAAAGTACTCAGTAGTATTAGCTCTTGCTTCTTGCAGGTGCTTTCTTCCTGAAGAGTCTGATTTTGCCTGCCCCCTACGCGTTGGTCTGGTGTCCCGCAAGCCCCTCGCAGCTGCCCTCCTCCCTGCCTTGTGTCACTGGAACTTCCTCCCCAAAAGCCAGCCCAGACCCCTTCCATTCCCTCCTCTGGGCGTGTATCACTGGGATGAACTGTAAAGTTGAACCAGAAAGTGGGTGGCTTTCAGGGAAGGTCCATCATAATTTGGTGTGCTCATGAATGATGAGTGGCCTGAAGATTTTAATGTGCAGGGAAGAGCATGGAAAAACATCCCTACAGTGCAGCTTTCTTCCCATCAGTGAAGCTGCATGGAGGTAGATATTGTTTCAGAAGTTTTATTTCAATTCTGAGTTCTGGGTGATATATTTCAGTATACCTCAAAACCTCCCGTGGACTCCCCTGCTGGGTGGTGCACAGACACAACACGTGTAACTTTTTCCATGCTGCAACCCTCATGTGCTGTACTGAGACCTCCCCATGGAGGGGTGAGAAGGTACTTGGGATTTCAGGCAGGTTGTCCTGCTCACAGCTAATTAACACTCTTGAATTAACTCTCCATTGAGAAGTAAAGTCAAATAAATCATCATGGACCTTAAAACCTTGAGGTTCCTTACCTGGGATTTTGGTAAGAGCCAAACCAGTGCACTAGATGTATGAAGTGACCAGAATGCAAAATTCCCACTGGATAGAAGTCCTTGTCCCCCCACTGTCTCTCCAGAGTCACCCGACACCCATGGGCAGGCAGCTTTTCCTGCCTGCTTTAAAAGAGAGTGTGTATCAATATTCGCTATGTATTTACAGCCTTGGCATGGAAATGCATCTCCTCATAGTGCTGTATTATTTATAGGCTAGGCCAAACACTGGGATATTGAAGTAAGGCTACGAGACGTTTTCAGTTTCAGAAACAGCTCATAAATAAGAAGTTAAGTCTTATATTTTAAGAAGAAACGCTAAAGTTCTTGTCCTTGAGCTTTACAGGAAAAAGATGAAGAAAATACACTCCACAATAGTGCCAAAGTCTATTTGCCTGATTCTTCTCCAGCTCGTCTCTGCTGTAAACCAGCCTGATCCTGGGGCCATTCTGCCAGCAGAGGGAAACCAGGCAGCTGCTGCCTTTGTAGTGAAAAGGGCAAAGCAAGAGGGATGGTTTCACCCAAAAAGTCACCTAACTCCTTCTACAATAGTTCCTTTCTCCAGCCACCTCTTGCTCACCTCCATTTCCTGCCGCTCTCCAGTAACTGACTTCATGGAGAAAGATGTCCACATAACTTCCAGCTGTTACTTTTCTCCTCATAATCTGGGTTTTCTGGGGGACTGGTTTATGACACTGACATTGGCTCATGATGACGGCTGTCTTGCTTCCAACAAGTGAGGAACTGGGGTTACTTACCTCAAAATGAGTTTGGTATCTTTGAGTACCAACCCTGTGTCATCTGCACGCTCCTGGAGAAAAAACACCACAGATACAGACCGGGCTGTAGCAAGATATCTTGGTTGATCCTACTTTTTATGTCTTCTAGAGTCAGTGCCTCCTCACTCACGCCTCCCTACTGCAGACAACCAGAGAAGTAATAGAGCCTGAATTCCTGCATGCTATTGAAATATAAGCATTAAATCATTGTAATTATACCTTTCTGGCAGCTGCTAGGGTGGCAAGTTTGATTTTTGAGCTTCCAAACCAAAACATAATTAATGAGATTTCTGCAGAACTAAAAGCACCGTCCCCCCACCCCTTGACGGTCTCTGCATGTAGCTCAGCCTTGCTGCCTACTGCGTGTAAATAATAATGTGGCTATCAATGCATTTTTGCTATAATTTCTAAATGCCATTGGAGCAAATTAAATCAGAAAAGGAAGTTTATAGCACTTCACATCTTTCCATACATGGTTTCATGCTGTGTTATACACAGTGTTCATCACATCCTCCGTGCCTTATTTGCTGTGAGATAGCTGAAATTCTTTGTCTTATCTGATCTATGATTTAAGATTCTGACCTTTTCAGCTTTCTGTAATTTCACTGCCAGCTCACTCAATATGCCTTTGTTTATAGCCTTACAGCAGAGAGACCAAGTGAAGACGGGAGCTCCTTATGCACTGGAAAGACAAATTTCCTTTTGCCAAAATTTGCGTGTGAAAGAGGGAAGCAGCAATGTAATTTCAAAAGTTTTTAAAGAATCTGAGAATACAGATGAGAAAAGGTATTAAACACCCTTTCCGTATGACGTTCTGCTAAAAGAACGAACCAAAAAGCAATACCTTTCTGTTTATGGCAACCTGTGTGAAAAGCAATTTCAACACTAATAAAAACTGATTTTTCAGCTCCGTGGCGAGAGCAGCCGAATGGCAGCATACATCTCAGCACTTTCATCAAAGTAGTCGGGAAGGCAAATGAAGCCTTTATATCTGCTACTGGGATGTTATGTCAGCGTGCTTCAAGTTCTGCTTCCCCGCTGCCTAGGCAGGCTGCAGAATGAACTCTGGGGACACTAATCTGCGCTGGAGAATCGCTGCTAAATTATTCAGGGTACTCAAGACAAGGGCTGAGTGTGAATTGCAGAAGACCCTAATGACACAGAATGACAGCAATAAAATCACAGATGAAATTCAGCTTAGATAAATTGAAAATGAGGCACGTGGGGGGGAAAAAACCAATCTTAGCTTTCGATACACTGTGCTGAGTTCTGAGTTGACTATTGCTACTTGGAAATGAGATCTTGCCATTAGAACAGATAATTTTATGGAAATGTCAGATTTGTGCTTAACTCTGGTCAGAAAAATCCAAAACTGATTTAGAGGAAAAATTATCAAAGGAACAGTAAGGAATGTGGAAAACATCACTCGTATTCACCATAGAAATCCTTGGTGTGCTTGTGTATCAAGTACTGTGGGCAGCCCTAGTCCTCCCATCTCCAAAGAAAGATATATCGTAATGAGAAATGCTGCAGGCAAGCTAAACCAGGATAATCAAAGACGTGGATGCTTACTGGACAGTCTTACGCTCTTCTGCCCGGTACAGACCCAGAGGAAAGAGACACAAGTGACAGAGAACTATGAAATCAGGAGTTGCATGAAGGTGAGCAGGGACTTGTTGTTCAATAACGCTTCCAATGTAAGAACTAGGCAGACTTAAATGAAACCAGATGTCATCCAACTCAAAAGAATCAAAAAGAGGCAGCTTCCTGTTGTGTTCATAAAACTTTCATCACATTTAAGCTGAAAGGCACCAGAAGTTGATACTTAGGCTCAAGGAGCAAATGGGTAAATTCAAAGAAGCAACTGGGTAAATTCAAAGAAGCAAAAAAGGTCACGAAAAGCCCTGTTAGATTCAGAGATGCTAAATTTGGTCAAGAAGTCCTTCACCTGAAAATGATTGGCAGCTAGGAGACAACTGATCATATATATCTATGTATATATATATATATATATGCTTTCCTGCTCTTACAAGAAGCCACTTGGGCTGCTATCAGAGAGAGGATGCAGGCCTAGTTGGCCCTAGTTCAACTCTTCCAAAAATCATTTTTAATGTAAAACTTTGTAGTTTTGTTCATAGGATGTTGCTGGCAGAGGGAGATGAGCCAGGGAGATTTCTCAGTTATGTTAAAAAGGTCACTGTAAGCTTGGGTTCATCCAGTGAGCATGGCATCAAAGCAGAAAAATAAGGAGTCTATGGATACAATTAATCTGCTTTAGTTTTTTTTTCAGTTTACCTCCCTTTGTAGTACACAGCAACAAAAAGGCAGATTAGTATGTCCTGGAATAGGTAGGTGTTTCAGGAGATGAATCACCCTCTAGTGCCTGTACTAGTGCCTGTATTTCCTAAGCCTGGGACCATTATGACTCAACGAGAGTGCGTATTTTGCCCAGGAGTAACAGAAATACATATTTCCTACATATTCATTCCTTCAGATACTTATTCCATTTTGTGATTTATTTAAATAGATTTAAATGTGGCATAAACAATGTTGACTGATAAATTCTCCTTGGAGTTTATAAACAAAGATGCTTCTTTAAAACAAAATCTGGCAAAGACAAGCCTGGCTCAGACCCAGGAGAAATTTAAATTCAGCCCGTGATCTGCTGAGCTGGCTGCCCAGTTGATCCAAATAGAAGATGAAACATCCTATGATTGTTTATCTAAACCTTTCATAGGCTGCAACTCATTTATTTGCCATTTAATTCTCACAAACACACAGCTGAGTAAGCCTATGGCTGTACAGTTTAGATGGTCAGTGTTGAGGCCACATCCTGAAGTCCTTACTCACTACAACTGGGGTGGCCGTAACTCCCATTTAACCCATCTATTCTTGTTTTCTTTGCGTGGAGAGGATGATGCTTGGAGGGTGCAAGGGTATCACTATGCCCTCCAAGTATTGAGCTGGGAGCCAGAAGCTGAGAAGAGGTCCCAGTTCATGGATAGCCACAGGAACTACGTGCTTGTGTGAGCATATCAGAAGTCAAAGGGACTCACAAAGCAGGGGAGAATAACCAAGGAAAGCTGCAAGACAATTCAAGGTTCAAAGAAGCTAAACTGAGGCAGGGACTTGCTCATACAAGCACATAAAAGCAGCTTGATGCAGAGGAAAGGATTTGCTGGAAGAAGCATTAGTCCCTGAGAGGGCATTGACACAAATCCTACAGCAGAGCCAAGAATGGTGGGGGACTGGGGGAAGGGATTTAATATTTCTTATTCTACCTTCATCTCTGAAATCACTACTGTCTTAGAAATGTTCTGCATAACCATTTGCTACCACCAGCAAGCATTTGAAAAGAGTCGAGACAGAACAGAAAGCTCATGAGGCTCCACCCCATGGATGGACGCTCTCAAGCTAGCAAGCCATTGCTGAGCTTCTGCAATACTGCAGGTGAGGAAAAGTTCCTGCTCCCAGCGTGTGCTGGATGGAGGACCAGTTCCCTGTACCTGGCCCTTACATAAAAATACCCTTAAAATAAAGGCAGAGGCATGACAGGGCTCTATCTGACTAGGAATCCAAAGCATATGGGTCTAGCATGTAGGAATCAATGCAAACTGTATGTAAGTGGCCATTAGCAGCATTTTGACAAACACATTGTGTGTGTGCACACGTAGGCATGCAGGCACAAGCATCCATGCGCACATTTTAACCTCCAGTCACTCATGAGGTGAAACTCCATTGCTCCCCTGGACCACACCTGGAGCTGTGCAGCATTAAAGTCTTCCAAAACGTTCACGATTTCTTGGCAGTTCTTATTTTCATATGATCTCTTTGCTGAAACCCTGTCCTGACCAAAAAAACCCACGCATCTGCAGGCCAATTAGACTGCAACGTTAATTATAGTAATGATAAAGTTTTATTTTGGTCTCTTGCTGATGGATTTCACCTAGGGTTGTTTTCTTTTTCCTTTTTAACATCCAGCCATTTATTAGCACGCATATTCCTGCATCCTGTTAGTCAGAAACATTTGCACTTCTGTAGCTGTGACACTGTCGTCACTGCTTGTCTATAAGCATCACCAGTCACAGATTTTCAGTCTCACAGCTGAGGTAGCAAACCTAACTCTAAACTTGCCATAGACAAAAGGAAGCATCGCTTGGTCTCTGCCTGTCCGTGTGGCAACAGGGGGCTGCTTGTTTATCACTTGGATGTGGCACCGTGGAAGTGAAATCCCAGAAGGACGGCTGGGTGACTCTTAGCCTACTTTTAGCAGAGCACGGGCAGTTTCGTATGACCCTGCAGAACCTACCTGAGGATACTGGGACGACGGATACACTAAATATTCTGTGTAAAGATTTTTGAGTATAACAGAAATCCACCAAAATAGACTGCCAATTATTCCCTTGAAATTTGCATAGCTAAGCAGATTTTTCAGGGGAGCTTCACACCCACGCTTGCCTTTTGCAGTGGGTGTCTCTTTGTCTCTCTGATGCTTACACACCTCCCCCCCTTCTCTCCTATTCTTTGCTACCTCACTCATTACAGTAGTTTTGATCATCATCTTTGCACAGAGGGTCCCCAGATCTGCTCTCTTGGTCTTTAATTCTCCCCCACTGGTCTTTGTCGCATCTTCAAATGTCTCTAGACCTATCCACTTGGAAGCCTTGCTTTCATTTCAAGCCTGGTCTTTCTGAAAGTGAAGTGCTGCCCCCTTGTTCTCTTTCATGACTGAGGCTTCACCTCCTCTAAAGTACTTTTGAGGATTTTTTCCCCGTTTACAAACAGAGAAGGGAAGGAGATATTTCTGGAATGAGATTCTTCTTACACCATTGTAAATGTCTAAAGCAGGCCAGATGCACGTGCCCTTAAAGCGCATTTCCCTGCATTGCCTGTCAGGGGGTCCCCAGGGGTTGCACGAGGAGGTTGGCTGCCAGCTGATCTCTACCTACGTGAGGGGAATCTCACTCAATGTGTTTCACAGGGAAGCGGCGAGCTGCTTACCCAGTGGACAAACTCCTGCTGTAGCCCCCTTGTCTGGGTAGAGAAGGCCTTATTTATTCTCACTGTTACACATTTTCAGTGCTCTGTGCTTTTACAGGACAGTAGGATTTATAAGTCTGACTTACNTTTTGAATGTCTCCAGAGACGGAGACTCCACCACCTCCCTGGGCAGCTTGTTCCAGTGCTCTGCCACCCTCAAGGTAAAGAAGTTCCTCCTCATGTTTAGGTGGAACTTCCTATGCTCAAGTTTGTGCCCGTTAGACTTACCTCCATGTTGTCTAATCTCACTTGCTCGTATTCAGAATTTTAGGGGCATACCCACAAATTTCTTAGCAAATGCTCAAAGGTGTCACACCGTTGTATAGCCTCTGTAGCTAAAATAGAAATGAATGTGAACAAAATCTTGAAAATCAAAGCCTTTCTCCAGCCATACATAATACAGTCCAGCAATGCTGAGTCTCACTCTTGCTTTTAACTGTGCCGTAAACCGCACATAACAGTAAAATTTTGTGATTTATTTCTTGAAATGTAACCATATATGCGGAAAAAACTTATCTGTCTTCCAGTGGCAAAATCCCTTTCTCCTTTTGCTATATAGTAATATTTATCAGCAATACAGACAGTTATTTCATTCACCATCTTGCTGCCCCTGCTTCATAACTGCTTTCACCGGAGTGCAGGACCCAGAAATGTAACGACATTCATTTTGCTGTTATCACTCACATTGCCCTGCAGTGCATTTAATTTTGTGCTCACAACCGGTGATGATGACGGACTCTCAGCTCGCAGAGAGTTATGCCTCCAAACGGTACAAACACTGTGGGAACAACTTGGATTCCTAACTATAAGTCTCTAGGAGACAGACTGTTGTTTGGAGATCTACAGGTATCTCAGACATCTGCACAGGGTTTATAGATATGATGAAGTATCTATTTTGAGACCTGCATCCTTTGGGAGCAGCAGCTAGAGGTCAGGAGAGCAACTTCAGGGCACCATAAACAGCACTGGACGATTCTGTTTAGCAGCCTGAATTGCTTCCCAGCAGTACTAACTCCCCATGTCACCTGGCATTCTCTGTCAGGATCCAGCCTTCATGTCCACTCAGTCATCAGCTTCTATGCGTTTGGTTTCAAAAAATAGTATGAGTTTCCAGAGGCTGACATACGTCTCCCAGGAACCAAGCTTGTTTCACAGCAGCAGCCAAGCAAGCAATGAGATATTACCACCACAATCCACATAAATCTGGAGATTACAAAATCCTCCAACCCTTCTGCTTCCCTAAAATGTTATGTCCTAACATAGGTATGGGTGGCATGAAAATATAAACTTGCAGTGGGGATTTCATTAACAGCACTGAAAGGGGCTACAGAAGATTATCTAACACAGTCCTCTTGCATGGCATTTGTATAATCGTACCTAGGCATTCATGATTATTAACGTGGTCGTATGGCTCTCCAATATATTAAGAGTCCAGATGCATATACATACACGTATATGAAGACTTCAAGAGCAAACCAGAAGTACAGATGACTTCAGTGTTGGAACTGAATGGAGCTAGAGAAATAAAAAAATGGGAGGCTCAAATGAAAATAAATTATAGAGAGGTACTGATTACTATGGGCTCAAATAGCCCCTGTTTACAATGGTGCTTTTTAAACAGTAGCTGTTTGAGTCTAAGTTGCTGCGAAGGACAATTAAGAAAGCAAAACTAACCAGAACCTTTGAGAGCTTCCTTTCTTCTGCTGCCCTCATCAAACACTGTCTTTGTTGTGTCCCAAGAGTAATTTCTCATGCATACTATGTATTTTATTTTTTTTTTTTACCATTAATAGTTTCCCACAGCAGAGGTCAGTTGACTTAGATCAAAAAGTGGTGGGTCACGGTCAGTCCACTCTAATTTGCCATAGCATGGTCTTCTCTTTTAACCAGACTCATCTCCAGGGATGTGGCATGTCTGCAAGGCTTGCTGTTGGGAAAATGGAGAAACGTGAAGAAGTTTTGGTCTGGTAAAATAGAACAGAGGCCTGGACTATTGGAAGGAGCAGACCTAACAGAGGGCCTCAGTTACTCTGTAAAAGAGGTGTCAGTGTTTCCTCCTTACTCAAATCTGTCCATGCTCCCATCCACGTCCTAGTTCACTGTATCCACACACTTATATTGAAAGAGTACGGCTGAATAAGCAATATGTTTCTCCCGAGGTCCACTCACCCTCAGAAGATACAAGGACACACGTACGAGGCTAATGGTGGGGCAAAAGACTGCAACTTCTCCTCCTTTCCCAACAGCATCTCAGGAGATTATCCTGACAGTTTGGACTGGTCCTCAGTGCCGCTGGAGCAGAAATGAAGTCCAATGAATTAAACTATCACTATTTGCATACTTAAGTCTTAACTCAATCCCTATGGAAAATCTGACTCTGGGGTCACTTGAATTAGTGCTGGTGACTATTCAAGTCTCGAGTCTCCTGTCTTAATTCAATCTGAGATAAAGCCCAACTGGAATCAAAAGATTTGGTATTGGGCCCCAACATAATTAAATACTAAGTTATATCAACATGCTTTTGCTCCATGTACATTTTGTTAAAAAAACATAATTATGGTCGCAGTGGATCTTTACTAATGCTTGGAACCGGCCCAGCATTTTTAGTCATTTTTATGGCTATGTAGATAAGATGGAACTTTTAGTGTTTCAAAAAGGCAAACAATGTTTATTTGTTGCTCATAAGTAATTCATGGACCCAACAATATATAACAAAACTTCTTCATTTTTAAAAGATTTCTTAATGAGCATCATTTTACAGAAAACCACCAACAAATAAATATATGAAAACAATTGCTTTTGACATCACAATGGCTAAACACATTAAATAATTCATTAAATTGTGCTTTACATCAATGAAAATCCCTAGGTCTACAAACTATCTTGTAAATAGGAATAAAAGCAGATACGGTTACTCACAATACAATCTCTTAGTAGCAGAGTTCACACACGTTATTGCACATAAACAGAAGGAAAATTCCTAAAGTAATTTACAGCTTTTTAATTTACCCTTTCATCTTAAATATGGCAACTGATGGGAACTCTTGATTATTTTTTTTTTCACTTCCAACATTTATTTGAAATCACAGAGCTAGTGATACGGCCAAGAAGAAAGCCAAGGACATTATAGGCTACGGAATCCATTCCCTCCACAAGATAGCAACAAAGAAAGTATTACAAGAAACAAACTGAAAGAAGTGTTTCAGTGCAAACTGGGTACCTTTTCCGAGTATGCTTTTGCCACATGTACAGCAACCTGCTTCAGCAGAATGATTTTATTGTCATTGTTCATCTCGTACAGAGCAGTCTCCACCAGCCTGGAAACAAGATATTCCTTATCCCAGACTAAAAAAAGAATAACTCAACATATATCAGGGGAAGAGCAACAGAGGAAAAATAAAGTGTCAGTGAGATAAGTGCTCATAACTGATACAAGGCTGTGGGTAGTAAACAAGAGCCCACTAGTGCAGAAGGAAGCACGGGTTAGTGAGAGGACCAGCTTGAGAAACCTTGTGGTTTAGTAATGGATGTCAAATCTGAAACATCTGCAGAAGCAAAGGTGATGGGACCTGCCACTTGGTTTGGTTGCACAGATATGCTGCAGTTAGGAAATTTGGTTCTGGATCTGAGTTCCATCACTTTTTTTGTTCAGCACTTCTGTTTTTAGTGAACTGCACATAACTACCGCATATTGGGTAGAAGCCCAAGCAAGGCTATCGCAGCCTCACTGCTAACGCAACTGCAGTGAAGAATACTCAACATCAGAAACAGTGCTTTTTTCTTTCCTCATGGTGAAAAAGCTTTTTATCGTTAGCACTGATGAGCGGGGAAGAAAAGGACAAATTTTCATTCCTTAATAAAGTATGTCCCAGAGGCAACAGGCTGAGTTTTTGGACCAGACATCGAATTACCAGGAACAAGTTTTAATGACAAAGCATGTTTCTCTGTCTGCTCCAAGCCTACAGTGAATTATAACGGGAAAAGGCAGCCAGTGCTGAGGATGTGATGGGAGAGATTAGCAAGTACATCTCCATTACAAAAGAATGAGATTTCTTTCAGCACCACAGTAGCAGAAGCCAAATTGCCTTGTTTAAGCAACAAAATAATGCCAGGAAGATGGACAGAAATCCTACAGCGTTGTTGCTCACGAAGGTTTTGAAAGAAACATGCTGTGCTCCCATCTTATATGAGCCAGTGTAATTACAGTGAAGTCCGTGCTGTCAGAGCAACGAAAACCTGCAGTAACAGAGATATGAACCAGGGCCTTTATTTTGCTTTTCTGTTACATTATTTTGGGCGCAGCGCCCAAGAGGAAAAAAGCTGCAAGCCTGTGTCTTAGAAGTCAGCCTGAAAGTATTTCCAAACTGTTTTATTTGTCATGTGCCAGGAATTTCTGCTAAGAAAACCAGTAATGTTGGCGCAGCTGATTTGCTGGATCTACTGCTGGAGCTGCGGAAGGAGGTGTTGGGTCCTTCAGTCCCAGGGGCAATGGGCAAGATCTCAGCTGCTGGTGCTCCTCCTCCTCAACCGCTCCTGCACAACACAGGCTCCAGGGACAAAAAAAAAAACAACCACAACAAACCAACTTCAATTTTATCTAAATCCCAAGCGTTAAGGCAAATCCTGTTAACATAGATGCTACAGCACACTAGCAGCTCTTCAGGACCCTAATCTTGTCTCGCGGGAAATGACTGATGAAGAGGTTAGGAATTGTATTAAGGTATGGCCAAATTATTAAAGCTAATGTAAACTACCCGAAGACTGCTTCGATTTCCCTCATTAGGCTTTGTTTGGTTGTCAGGCAGAAGGAACAGTCCGGAGAACATTGGTATGCTTAGACAGCTGTAACTGATACTTACAGTCACTGGTGAGGCTGCAGAGAACAATTTCTGAGCTCTCTCTCCTCTCCTCTCCCTTGAAAAGGTAACACTGCATTTTCTAAAGGAAAAAGAAGGCGCCCGTTGCCGTGAGTGGTGCAGAGAGGTGGCCTGCTGGGGAAAGAGGCAGGGACCCAAGGAAGGGGACCCTTTTCTCCTGCTTAGGAGGAAGGGCTCCTAAGGTCAGAGGGCTGAAGCACCCCTCCTACGAAGACAGGCTGAAAGAGTCGGGGGTTTTCAGCCTAGAGGAGAGAGGAGAAAGGTCCGGGGAGATCTTATAGGAGCCTTCCAGTACCTAAAGGGGGGCTACAGGAAAGATGGGGAAGGACTCTTTATCAGGGACTATAGTGACAGAACAAAGAGTAACGATTTTAAATGGAAAGAGGGGACATTTAGATTAGACATCAGGAAGAAATTCTTTACTGTGAGGGTGGTGAGACAGGGGAACAGGTTGCCCAGAGAAGCTGTGGATGCCCCATCCCTGGAAGTGTTCAAGGCCAGGCTGGATGGGGCTTTGAGCAGACTGGTCTAGCGGGAGATGTCCCTGCCCAGGGCAGGGGCTTGTTTAGATATTGAAGGTCCCTTCCAACTCTAACCATTCAACGATTCTACGAAAAAGGAGGGATGCTTTACAACAAAAGATGGGCTGCGACTGATTCTACTTCCTCACTTACCTTCCTCCTTAATGCGCATTTGGCCTTGCATCTTTCTTCCTATGTGTCTGGCTTGTCTCCCACACAGCCCTGCTCCTGCCAAGCTCCCTGCCCTGCCTGCCCGCCCCCCACCTCTGCCCATCCCACCTCTGCCTCTGCCCCCCTCAGGGGCACCCCAGCACCCACAGCCCCCTGTGCTCACGGAAACGAGGAGCGCACCTGCAAATCCTGGACACGGGGTGCCAAAGGCATCCTTCTCTCTTGCTGCAGGGTCTGCAGCAAGATGCAGCAATAGGCCTGGGAACGGGGAGATGCAACAGCTCCCCATCATCCTTGCATTACCAGATCCCCGTCATCTCTGCATCACCAGCCAGAAAGCTCCTTGCCTCTGCAGGGCCAGGGCCAGCCCAGCCTGAAGCCCCAGTGCCGGAGGGTAAGGTGGCAGCTCGCTGAGAATTACCTGCACTGTGCTAAAGGTGCAATAATACCAGTCAGGCTTAGGTCTTCACAGCCGCGCCATCCTTCAGCCAGGATACCAGAGCGAGCTTCAGTCCTGGATGGTAAACATTTCAATGGAATTTCACCTCTGATGGTAGGTGTCCATACGTGAGTGAGGTGTCTGAGCGCCTCTTCCAGGTGATGGGGATCCAATCAGGTGTCCAGAGAGTCTAGAGAGCTCCTCACTCTTCTCTAAGGCAGACATCCCACACTCAGCCAGGAGAATAATGATCTGCTGTGCCACGTTTTCCCTTCTGAATGTGGAGGTGGGAGGAGATGCACAAAATCCACCAGTGGAACACGTATTAGGGATCAAAACCCACTGCTACTAACCCCAAAAGTAGCACCCTGACCATCAGGTGTAAAGCAGCATATTGCTAATAAACTACACTGATAACGAGGCATCATCCCGGTAGCCCTCTTCACTGCTTAACAGCCTTTGTGATATTTCATGTTTAATGTATTGTTGTATGCTTTAACTCTCAATAGGATTGTTAGATCATACTTTTGATATTGTGCATAGATGAGTAGCAATAGCATTGTCAGAAGAAAAGAAGATACAGCATGCACTAAAAAAAAAAAAGACTTGGAAATGAAAGGGCAAATTTGCAAATTCAGGCTCTTTTTTCTGTAACATTATTTTTTAACGACTGGATAAAAACTTTGAATTTTGAAAATAAATGAGAAATGTGCATCCGCATCAGGTACCCCGGTATTTCTAATTAGCAAATCTGTAAGGTAAAAGCCATTCATGCATGCAATAATATACTTTCAGCATCTCGATTTAGCAGCCACGTTGAGGCACTTAGAGAAATTTCCTCCTAATGCTAAAAGAAGAAGGAAAAAAACTCTCTCAAAAGATCTATGGTGCACAGGACCCTCTTTTTAAAATTTCACTATTACGAATGAAACAACACAAAATCTTGGAATAAATAGATGCAGTTTTGCCACAAGGATGCAACATGTGGAGGAAGAACCCATGGAATCTTTTTCTAGACAAGGAAGAAAAACAGATACAGATCTCTCATCAGGAAAACAATAAATTTACAAAGAATCTTCATACAGAGTAATAAATATCAAGACTTTCCACATATCCATTATGTATCCTATAAAAATGAAAGCTGATTTTTTTTCCTAGCCACTACTGTAGTTAGACAGAAGCCAATTTAAATGGTATTCACTTGGCATCAATGTGTTTTAACAGACAATACCATAAACCTGCCTACCTTCACAGACAATCTATCTCCAGGCTTTTACAACAAATCTGGAAAAATGTGACACTAATATTTAAGCTTTTCCTGCTCTTGCTTTCCTCTTCCCTGTAGTTTACTTGGCCCCTCTTCACCTTTTGTGAATGCGAAGGCTGATTTCATTGCCTCCAGACAGATAATTCCGCGATGTGTGCCCAGCTACTGCGTGGACCTCATTTCTCAAGGCTTTCCCTTTGCCACGCGTGCTCAGAAAGATGTCTGCTACCTGGCTGGGCCTGGTACTCTCATCATCCGTGGAGAAATAAGCTAACCCCCCCATCACTTCACTTATAAACCATCTCTGACTGCTGGCTAGCAGAACAGAACAAACATTTCTTAGGTTCTCTAGAACTCAATCCCACATTTCCTAGGGTTTTTTTAATCACCTCAACAAATTCTTCCCTTAATCAAAACACAGCATGTAGAAGTTTGAAGGGCAATACGCTTTCCTCCATTTCGTTCACTAGAAAGCTATGCACTACAGTTGCAAAGGACTGTATGAAATAAACCAGCTCTCATGGTCACAGAGGAACCAAAAAAGATTTTTTTTTCAATTTTTCATTCATGTCTGTATAAGTTTTAGTAGCTCAGATTGTATAGGGTACATCAGTTAACACCCTCTTCAAACCATCCTGATAGCTTAGGACTTTGAAGGAAGTCTTTTTGGACAGGAATTTATTCTACTGCCATTTAATAACACTAATTAATGCTGACTGAGAAAAAAAATACATTCTCCTCACTGGCAGAAACCAAGAAAAACAGAGACAAGGAGGGGCAGTTGTCAGACGCGGTCTCATTTACCAAAGTGGTAGGCTTTCCTTGGATAATTCCCAGGGAGCCAAGTTGCACAAACTCTCTGATCCTCTCATCAGTTAGTCAAGATGGAGGAGCATCACCACCTTGCGACCTGACTATTATAATCTTCAGTAACGGTTACTTCTGCTGCCTCTTCTCTTGGCCACTGGTGAGCTCTCTGCTCCCGCAGCAGCCGCCGCTCCTCTCGCCTCTTTAGCCGGTTCTGCTGATGCTCCTCTTGCTTGGAGTACTGGAAGCGCTGCAAGAACAGGTCCTTCGCGTACTCGTAAAGCTGCACGTCCAAGAAATTCAGCTCCTCTATCCGTTGCCGCACATCCTCACCGATGTCCACATTGGAGGCTCGCGTAACGTTGAATTGGGTGAATGGGGAAATGAATTTCAGGTTGAATGTCCTCTCAAAGAGATACTGCGTTTTCCTCTGAAATTCCGTGAGCCCGAAGAAGGCCATGTTTTTCAGATTGTTCTTGGCGCTTTGGAGAAGAATCATATTTCTTTCACTCTCATTCATAAAAGTCAAGTTGTAGCATCCCACGAGGCTGAGGTCTGCCAGCATGCGCACCTGGCGGTTGTTGGCCAAGTTGTAGCTACAATCCATGAATTCCTGCAAACTGACTCCAGACCAGTCGTCTCCTTCATAACAGGTAGGCAGCTCATCTGGTGTTGGGCTTCTTCCATCACACATATGAAGGGAAGTTTTCCATGTCGCACCCCTCTGGACGTGCTTCCATTCACTCAAATACCGTGACACGGGATCCCTCAGCATCGTGATGTAATAGAAATTCCTGAAACATATCATTAAGCAGAGTTTTAAGATTCAGAGGATTTAACTTTTTTTTATTCTCCAATAAAAGATTACCAGGCACCGCCACCACCCCCTTCACTTTTGCCATTGTAATGTAGGCAATTTAAGCAACTACTTCTGAGACAGTAAAAAGCTTAAAGCTTCATAAATACTGTGAATAAAATACAAGGTAAATTGGGAGAAAGGGAGAGTGATCAAAGGAAATAAGCAGCTATCAGGGAAATGGAATTACTTTGACCTATCAACTGTTCAGTGGTAGTTACTTTATACAAAAGCCAATTAACTGAAGTGTACTCCCCTCTACTTCGAAATGCTAACCCTCAGTAATATCAGAAACAGTGGGAAAAGAGATTTCTATAGTCTTGTCACTTCTTTTCTGGACTGAGACATGCATGTCTCACAAGATGCACAAGATGATAATCCATACAGTGCTTGGTCAGAATATAAGAGAAGAATGAGCAATTTCATGTGGATGCCGCTAAAAATAACACCATGTGAATGACTGTCAAGAGCCACCTACTTAAGAAGCAGCCTATTATTAAATGGGTTGGAGTAAAGATAATGAGAGACCCAAAATCCATTCGTATGACTTAATTTTAGACAAGTGCTTGATTGAAATTAGTTATAATCATGTAGTACAAAAGCATTTGTTGATATAAAGATTATCATTATTCAACCTCCCCTGTCAAGAATACAAAAGAGACACCAAGAAATATTGATTTGAAATAGAGCAAATAACTGCAGAACTCACGCTGTCAGTTCATCTTTTAGCTATTGAATTCAGCTTGTACCTCTATTTCTGGCAATCTGAAATGGACTGCAATTGAGTATGCTTCAAGCAGGCTTTCACAGATTGAGATTTTTACTGAGAAATGTTTTATTCAATAAAAACTCACCTGAATTACAGGGTGATATAAAGACAAAGCGAAACCAAAATACTTATGATTTCTGTCAGCCAGAATAACCAGCAGAACATTCATGACTAAAATTAACACACAGTCTGGTACCAAAATAGGCTCGTGAGTTTGCATGACTCATCTGACTGCAAACAATACGTTAATAAATCATGAGCCCTAAGATTTCTTAAGAAAAGTCTGATCCCTGTACTCTTTCTTCAGCTTAGAGAATGATGAAGCAAGTAAGCAGGAGGCAAGCTTGCCGCAGACGTCTAACCCTGTAAACAAACCAACACTTTGTGGGGGCCATCTCATACATGAGCTAACTCCAATTGAACGAAGAATCTCAGAACTGCTAACAATCTCTGAAACAAATACCTTTCTTTTGCAGATATTACCCATTTTCTGCCACTAAAGATTCCCCGCAGCTTCTCCATAAACCTCAGGTTTGTCACAGGTATTTTCTCACATATTCCTGAAAATGCGGATATTTTCCCCAGTACATACTAAGCAAAAGAAAAAAAAAGCTGAATGCATTGTCCTTATTCATATGAGTTCTCCCCCTAGAGGATCTTACTATATTTTCTGGAATAAGGTTATGAGGCCAAACTATGGACTATGTTCTGCTGCAGGGTCATTTCTTGAACTACTATCTAATAGAAACAGTTGTTTCATGGATTATTGCACAACAGAAGGGTTACAGGTGGAAGGATATAAACTAGGGAGAGCCATGGATGTATTTTCTTTATCACTTGCATTGGGAGCCATGATTTGTGTTAGCATCAGATGACGCTCTGAAGAATGAGATTTCCAAAATAATTTGGGGCTTGGGTTTTCTGGCTGCCACTCACACACAATCAAACTGCACTTCAGCTGTTCTAATACACGTCAGTTTCTTACACAGCCCAAGGATCACACAACCGTCCATAGACAGATATTTCTAAAATCCCTCTTCACTGCTCCTGAAGTGTAGGAAGGACCAGAAATCCTCTTGTGGGCTCTGCAGTATAGTCCCACTGTGAAAAGCACAGTCTTTAAGCACTCCAAGCACAGCTTTCCCATCTCAAATTGGATGCTCATCTCATCTTGGCTCTACCTTCAATGTATGAGAGCACATTCAGAATTGCTTTCCAACTAACAGAACAAAAAGTGGACGCATTTCACTAGTGTTGTGCAGGTAAAGCAGCCAAACTCTCAAACACCCATCATCTCTGAGCGTAAGACACTGTTGTTGCAACATCCAGCAGGTACTAATGGGGTTGTGGCAGAAAATGATTGAAGCTCGGAGGGAGCAGAAACGCAAAAAAAAGGACAAAGATTCAGAGGCAGTTGCCAACGTCTACCTTGACAGAGACATGGCATTGGCTTAGTCCTTGTATTGCTGCCCCTCCCCTCATCAGATAATTTTGGATGTTGATATGTGGTAACAGATGGATTTAAAAGTTGCTCTTGACAATTATTTATACCTCTAATAATAATTCTGTCTTTCCTCACCCATCTCCAGCAGTCCCAGTCAGGCATGACTCAGAGCAACAACAATTAACAAAAATACCTCCTTTGCATTAATCATTTCCATTTCATCCCTGGATATGTAAATGTGTTTGATGTAAATGTGCAATATACAGGAGGTAACAGCAAATGTAGGGAAATGAGAACAGCGTGTCTCTGTGTAACATCCGCAGCTTCCCTTAGGCAGACCGGGCGAGAAACTTCCACCAGTCTGTGGCTGCTGCTCCTCCTTGTGACTACCTGACTTATGCAGCCGTTTTCACTGTCCTGATTAATTTGCTTCTGGTTTGTGTATCTTTCAGAGTGTTGCCTTCTTGTGTTACCAACTGAATGGCTTCTTCATTTGGCAGACAACCTTTCACAGCAACCGGACACACATTTAGATTCCGAGGCACTAATAACTAAGAGTGCAGCGATCCCCTGCCGCATTCACAGTATACAGCCTTCTGCTTAACCTTCTGTTTGAGACTCTCCATCACCCTTTTAACCAATCTGAGGCTGGAAGACCTTAAGATTTCTCCCATCTGATCTGGGCCAGACGACACTGTTTCAACGCTACACAGAGGATTGGGGGATGCTGCTCAGCAGTCACGGCAAAAAATTTTTCTTTCAGGGAAAAGGATGTCACGTCTCTAGAATAATGACATAAGCAAAAATACATAGGTCATGCACATTTGTTTCAGTTGGAAAATTATAAAAATTATCTTAGGAAATTGTTTTCAAATGTTGACATTTATGGATTAAATATAGCAGCATTTCAGAGCTCTTAGCTTCAGTGCCTAATACACAGCGTGCAATCACACTAGGAATGGCTGGGGAGTCGGCTCCAAAGAAAGACAAAAAGTAGTTCATAAACATATGAAACTGGGGATGCCTTTCAGTCTCTCCTTTCTTCACTGTTCAGTAAAAGAGCATCAATTCAGCTACATACCGAACATCCTGAGCCTCTCTGAATACAGATGTGCTCTTGTTCTCGTCGGTGTAAATGACCCCCTTGCATCGCCCATACTCATGCTTACCTGCCTATGTTAAACTCCACAGCCACCCATTGTGGGAAATACTCAGCAAGGAATTAAGTAATAACTTCTGTTACCCTGTTTGACAAAGCAAACTCATCTCAGACTTACTGGCTTCATTTCAACGGACTCCCGACATCGATTACTCAAACTGCTGTCGCAGACAGCCTTGCTGCTTAAAGGCTAGCCAAGCAGAATATGCTGGCATGTCAGTGAGAAGATGTTTTACACAAAGCATTCAAAATCAATTAAAAATCATACAAATTATATTTATATTTCTATATCTATGTATCTCCCATCAATGAGCATGTGCGTGCACATGTGTGTGTAAACATTTACATGGGAATCTGGCCATAAGCTGCAGTTGTCAATGAAAGAAAAATCATAGTAAATGCATGATGTGTACTTGCCAATGTATCTTGTGACTGTCTATATAAACACATAGACATGTACAAACACTTTAGATTACATTTCAAAGAACACCAGCCCACTAGCCACAAAGTTAGCTCCTCCTGAAAGGAAACTTTATACAACTTCCCCAGATTAAAACATCTCCTTTTGAGCATAATGTACTGAAATTAATGGGTTATCAAAGTCACCCCTATGGGACAGTTGATATTTTGGACAGATGCTCAGCACCGTGATGGTCAGGGCACAGGCCTGGCAATCCATGCAAGGGCCCAAACAAGAACGTGGGCTGCACACTACTGTTTACACCAGAATTAAAAAGCGCTTGGGAATTCAGAAGGCTCTAGTCCCACTGGCATGAAATCCAGTCACTTCATTAGCAGTAGGCAAAGAAAACCTTTAATTAATTGAACAGCTAAAACAAGCTTCTAGTTATAACCTTAGAACATGTATTTTGTTCACATTATAAGGTATTTTAATATAAATGCTTTAATCTTACACTAATCCTTCAGTAATATTGCTCTGGTTTAGAAATTAATTTCAGAGGAGCAGACACTGATGCTGGTGGAGATGATCCCAAACCAAGGCTTTTTGCCTTTTCTATCGCCATGGAACAGACGCCCCGGCTGAGGGAGATTTACTAAATACAGGAAGGATCACCGCACACCGAGAACAAAAACATCCTCTAGGGCCTCCTGGGGAAGAAGGATGAATGGCATCTTCTCTGTCGCTCCCACTTTGGTGTGGAGCAGCCGGCACAAGGACAGCTCGTGCAGCTCTCACAGAGGATCAGAGAGGACAAAACCCAAGTTATTCTTTCTTCTTTCAAAAGCAGGACCTGACGTGCAGGGAGCGATGAGCTTCATGAAAGGAGAACAGCACACCCATAGCAGCTGATGCAGAGATGGAAGAGTGTTTGAGGTGGAGAAAAAGAGTCACTGGAGAATATTTTGTAAGACACTAACAGACAGAAGAACGAAAACGACTGAAAAGACCAGGTGCAACATAAAACTATCCACATTCTGATTCTTCCTGGTAGCAGGGAAAATAAAAGCCCTGGTCAAGTTTATGACCCAAGTAGAGACAAGAAGTTAGCAGCTTTAATCCTGGAAGTGAGTGTGCTCCCGAGGAAAGGTCTGAAATACCCAGCAAAAGCCAGCCTGGCAGCACACTTCATCTAACAACAGAGGCTGTGGCAAGACGAAGGTTATGAAGAATCTGCATTATGTGAACAAAAGCCTGATGCTTCCCAGTTTTATCCTGAAACCCACCTTCTCAGAGGCAGCAACACAGTTAACCACCGATCAGCGACCTCTTCAGGCAAAGTATCGTCAGTATGGGTAATGGTGAAGAGAGTAAACAAATGAAATAAATATAAAGGTAATGAAATACATGAACGATTTGGGAATAAGAGCATGGAACAAGGATGGTGGGGGGAGACAGAAAGCAAAGAAACATTGTTGGGCTGATCTGAACTGGTCAAAGTCATCCCAGCATAATGTAGATGTATCAGCTCATGGCTGGCAGCATTATTGTGCAGAGTGTCACTGCATCTATGGTGTGCTTAATTTACAGATAAACTGCCCAACAGAACAAGAACTGACTGTATGCTTCTTATTCAGAACAACAGTACCGTAATAAAAAAGCAATGAAACAGTGCACAAACTACATGCATGCCCATCTGGCTGCAGGAAGCATCATACAGCTTATCCACCAACTCAGATAAGCACTAGCTAGCTCACAAACTTTTGCGAAGATGATGTAGTAACAGCGTGTAGGTTTCTTAAGCTTAGCATCTGGTACACATCTAGGATGCTAGACCACAGCGACGGGAATGGTTTTCGAAGGTATGCCTTAGAAAAATTTGTGACCTTAATACTATTAGCTGTCCTCTCAGGTTTTCATGGGTTTCTTTACAAGTGTTTTACCGAAAGAACAGCTGTCACCATTAAGAAGTCAACGTTTACCCACTCTTACTACATGTAACACCCATTCAGCATGTAGGAAAAATACTTAATTGGCTGTTTTCGCAGAGGATCTGAACACTCACCACTTCTGCTGCTTTTAACTGTGATGATGGCAATGTGCTTACTTAAAACAGTGGCTGTAATGTCCTACAGACACTGAGTTATTCCACATTAAAAGAGAACTTGCCATTGACTTCAGCGGAGTTAAATAAAAAAAAAAACAACAACTTGCATTTTGAGATAGAAAGCTATACAATTTTAGCTATGTCTTATTATTCCTCTGGGATTTTGTCCCATGTCTTTGAATCCAACCAGAAAGAAGACTGCCCACTGTTTCCTATTTCCAAATTGGCCACAAGCTTCTGTTAGTTAACTACCCATTTCGTTATCCCAGTGATACATAGCACAGCTAAATCTGTAGGAGATGTCTACTCAGAGAAGGGACTGGATACTACTTCCAGGGTAAGACATCTAAATGCAGTGGTCTAGATATAAGCTACATGTCTAAGCAACCCCTGAAGCCAGTGGGGAGCTGCTCAATAGCAGCAGTGGTGTGTGTCCAGTGGGTGATGCAGTTGACCAAAGGTAGGTACCAGCTCTGGCATGAGCTGCATCACTTCAGAGGATCCGTATGCATTGTATTGTGTTCCTTGACCACAGAGGGAGCTTAGATACCCACTAACTTGGAGATGCCTACATTGTAGGAACATACATACAGGTCTCTTCATCCATAAGGTGAACCTCATGCCAAAGGCTCCCTTGCCTGCACAGACGTGTTCACAGAGCACAAACTTCAGGCCAACCTCAAAAACTAAACAGTAACATAACATTTTGCAATGAGTGAGAAGTAACTACAGAGAACCTCCATTTCCTGACTTTTTGTACCAATGAGATATACATATACACCAGTCACATTAGGATATCTTTTTCTAAGCATGTTTTTAGAGCTGGAGCATTCCCAAAGCAAACAGAAATTTTAACTAAGTTGTTTATAATTTAGAATCATAGAATCATAGAATCGGTGAGGTTGGAAGGGACCTTTAAGATCATCAAGTCCAACCATTAACCTGCCCTGACAAAAACCACTTCTAAACCATGTCCCTAAGCACCTCATCTACCCTTTTCTTAAACACCTCCAGGGATGGTGAATCTACCCTGGGCAGCCTATTCCAATGTTTAATAACCCTTTCAGTGTAAAAATGTTTCCTGATATCCAATCTAAACCTGCCCTGACATAACTTGAACCCGTTTCCTCTTGTCCTATCATTTGTCACCAGGGAGAAGAGCTCAGCCCCCATCTCTCTACAACCTCCTTTCAGGTAGTTGTAGAGGGTGATGAGGTCTCCCCTCAGCCTCCTCTTCTCCAGGCTAAACAAACCCAGTTCCTTCAGTCGTTCCTCATAAGGTTTGTCCTCCAGACCCCTCACCAGCTTCGTAGCCCTTCTCTGGACACGCTCCAACACCTCAGTGTCCTTCCTGTAGTGAGGGGCCCAAAACCGAACGCAAATCTTCAAACCAGCAGTTACAAAACTTGCCTACCATAATTTTGTTGTCCTTGCTGATATATCAGTGTATCAGTGAGACAGGGGGAAGGCTTGGAGTCAAACAGCTGGGATTGTATTTCTGGTTCTGGAAAGCAAAGGCAGTTGGGTTGGTTGCTCAGGAAGTTACTTGTGATGACACAGTCTGTTGTGGACAAAAGAAATGTGGTGTTCAGGCACTGGGAAGCACTTAGGAAATGGGAAACTTCACATTTTGTTGCATGTTAGCAGGGATACTCCTTGTCACCAACTGCAGTTTCTCTTACATTTATCTGTTGCTTTAGGATTCATTGTAAAGTCAAGATTTTTATGTTTAGAAATTGCAAGTCCCTTTTTTTTCTTAAAAGAACACCAAACTCTTAAATATCAAATTAAATTCTATATCCATGCTATCAGAAAAACCTCATGAAAGCTTTACAGCACTACTTTATTTTTTTGCATGGCTGCTGATCAGGTGATTAGCGCCCCACACCTGACTAAGGAATGACAGATGACAAACAGTGTCTTTAGAGATCGCTTACTCTCTGACATCAAACAAATTTTAACAGCAGCGATTTAGGGTAATCCAGAAGGGTAGAAGAAAGAGAGTGCACCTGTGGCAACACAAATGCTACACGTACATTAGGAATTTTTCCACCTAGAGTCTAATTTTCCTTGAAGTGAAGCTAGGGCAAATTCATGAATAGTGTAGAACTGGATGAGGAGATAAGAGTGAGATACTAGGTAAGCCATTTGAACGTAGCACTGGTTTAGATTTGCATTATATAGAAGAAAGATGGCTTTCAAAATACAGTGCTACATTTGTACCACTAAAAATGATAAAATACATTTGTGGAGACCAATTTTTTTTTTCCTTAAATATTTGAGGAATGAAGACGACTGGCCTGGGACTATGCAAACTGACAACTTTCTTTTAAAACACTGTAGGCTTTTGGAGTTAGGACTTGTGATTTTGTACCTTTTAAAAGTAATGAATAACCATTAAAATAATGTTTAATAATCATGGTTTTTACATATCACACGGCCACGTGCCCTTCAGAGTCCTTCGTGAAAATGGATCTCAGGACCTACTTCTGTATAAGGAAACTGGGAGTGCTGAGACTTTTTTTCTTGACATAGGAGTATATAAATTTGTGAGGATGCAGATTTTAATGAAATATTTCAAAGACAGGTGTAAGATGTTAGGTGGGGACCAAACAGAAGCCATCTAGTAACTAAGAGATCGTCAGTGAGAAGATGGAGTCAGGTTCTTCACTGACATGCAAGGTAGGATACAGAGAGACATTGGTCATAAATCGAAAAAGGGGAGGATGCACAGAAAAAAAATTTCCCTATGAGAATAATTAAGCATTGAGAAACCTTTGCCTGAAGAAGCTGTGCACCCTTCATCCTTGGAGGTTTTTAAGACCCAAGTGGACAGAGCAGAGCCCTGAGTAACCCCATTTGCGCCCAGTGGTGACCCTGCTCTGAGCAGGTAGTTGGGCCAGAGACCTCCTGAGGTCCCTTCTCACCCCAGGGGTTCTGCCATGCTGCATGACAGTGCAGTGTCTTCTGTCACCAAATGTGCACTCCTCTCAGAAAACACATCAAACCAGAACCAACTCTCCAACTAGATCATACCTGCCCTCCCTTGTTCTTTCCTGGCTACCCAAGACAGAGCACAGGGAATGTGCTTTGCCTTTTAAGAGACGGGGGGTTTTTGTATATGATTTTAACTAGGGCTATAACACTCTGGATCAGTACACCTTGAATTATTAAGCAACTTCATGAATATTTATTTCAATGACACTTTTTTCCATACAGAGTCTCTAGAACTTGGAGAGGACAGTGCAGCAACTACAGAAATTAATTCTGTTCACAGGTATCAAGTCTGGATCTTGAACAACTCCTAGACTAATGAAATGATGTAGCTACCCATAGGTTTAATGCCAGTATTTTAGAAAGTGCACACAAACAGCATATGAATATGGGTGAGCTTTCTGAGCTAATACATGTTTTTCCTGTGTGTTGCCTTTAGGATGTAGGCATAAATTTTCAAACATGGAGCATAAATTTAGGCATCTAACTCTATATTTAAACATGTAGATAGACTCAGCCTCATTGCCAGAGAAAAAACACACAGGAGTAAGAGCTAAGGACACTCAGGTAGCCAGAAAACACGATCTGCTGATTTATTTAGCAAAAGGAGGCTCCCAGAGCCATCAGAGTGCACTTCCCCCCACACACATAACAGCACTTATTACCTCCTTCACAAAGCATCCTAGCCCCTTTTGAAATATCCTTTTCATGCCACTGCTCCCATTGAAAAGAACTTGTGAAGGTTGTTTCTTGTGGTTAGTAGCATGAGTCTCATTCCCAGACTAAACCTGGTCTTGGTCTACTCACAGCCAGTTGTTCTTGGGTTAACATTTCAAATACATCAAGAGGATTTATAAATGTAACATCAGAGAAGGAGAAATGGTATTTAAGTTGGAGATGAGAGAGCAATCACACCTCTTGACTTTCATTTTACGAAGCTGAACTAGTTGCCATTGGTTTTTTCTGGTAAGACAAGCCAGAAGTGACCACACTGCAGTCCCCCAAAACCCTTGGCTCACACTTAGATCACTTCACTCAGAGATGCACCCCGAGTTTTCCAACATCTCAGGGTTCCATGCTAGCTTTTGATAGGAGGCTCATAAAAGTAAGATGTGCTGGTAGCTCCTAAGATTGATTCTGCTTTCTGACCATCCAAGTAGTCCTCTCCTGGCATTTGACCTTGCACGACTTCACATTTCACTACACATGGCTAGTATTGGGCAAATTTCACATGAGGCCTCACAGGTGCCTTGTATAATAAATACTTCTGATGTCCATTGCCAATCTATTATCTGATACACGCTCACATTGCATTTGGGTTTTTTATGCAGCCACATAACTCTGGAAACTCATACTCTCTGTGTTACTGGCTAATATACAGAGGTCTTTCTGCTCCCCCTGTTTTGGCTGATAAGCACTTGGGTGATAGAAGAAATCTGTTTCTGCTGGCTTCAAATGCATGATCTTGCACTTTCCGTTACCAAACTTCATTCCACCTCTTCTACTGAAATCTTCAAGGTCATTAAGCAAATTCCATTAACATACTTCAGCTTTTTGTGCCAACATCGTTAAGGAAAACATGAAATAGGATCAGAGCTAAGACCAGCCCTGAGGAAATTCATTAATAAGTTTCCTTTAAATCAGAAAGTTCCCCTTCCAGCATATCCCGTTTTGTTACTACCTTGTCCACCAGCAAATTCTTATGCTCAGTCTCATGTTTCCTGACTTGTATAGTAACTTTACAGATGCCGCTCTGTCAAACACTTTATTGAAGGTAAATTTCCCTTCTGCTATTCCTTCTGTTAGGTATTTACATGTCTCAGTCCAAAGGCTGGGAACTGTGACCCCAGCTTTGCTGCATGTGAGAACACAGAGAACGGCTAAGATGGGGAAATGGCAATTTATTCGAGAGTGAAGCAGTCTGGAATAGAAATGTACAATTAGGCGATTTGATGGAAAAACAAATCTGCCACTTTCCATCAACCAACGTTGATACAAATTGTAAATCATTTCTTGATGAGACACAAATCTAGCAAAGTTCCCTCCAGAGATTTTTGTTCTTTGCCTAAATTATATCAAGCTCAGTTGTTCTAAGTGTTCTTTAAATTGCTGAACGGAGTGAAGTAGCAAGAGCCTCGCTGACAGATATATAAATATAAAATGCATTAATAAATCAAATAATAAGAATTCAGCTGTTTTGTGAAGGACGTGCGTAATAAAAATCTTGTACCTTGTAAGAGATGGTGTGTGAGCACCCATAGGAGGAAATACTACTCAAAACCAATAAATACATATAGTGTCCATAAGATTCTTTAAGGATACCGTATGCAGGACCATGCATACCTTTGTGGCAGAGATAATAATAAATCCTTTGTGGCCAGGACTGGCAAAGGAGGAATCCATTCCCCACATCACCCCCATTCTACCTCATCCCTATTGTGCACAAATCATTACTGTGTCTGAAAAGAACCACGAAAATCTGGGGCACGTGTGACATCTTTCCTCAAAAATGTTGTTTCTCCTGTCTCTGCCTTTGCTACGCCACTGCACAGAAGGGAAAACAAAATAAGGATGTTGCACTACTGTACGACCTGCCTCCTCCCAGACCTGCCTCCAGCCCCAGTGGTTCCTCCTCACGGTGAGGAACCTGGACTTGCCTTTCTCAGAGAGATGTTATGAGCAAACTGACAAGAGAGACAAGCTGAGGGCATGACCTGCAGCATCAGGCGGCAGCAGAAAACAAGGGCTGGCCTGAGAAAAGAAAGGTGATGACAGGCAAGGGACAAGAGAAGAGCAAACCTGGAGATGGTGCAGCAAGAGGGACCTGCAGTTTGAACTTGTTTTGCCAGCTTAGCCTCCAAGGGTTACAGAAACCAGACTGGGAAGGGACCCTCCTGATCAAGTCTGATGCTTATAATCATGGGTAATTGTTTAGCACAACAGGATTCATAAAATATGAATATAATATAATTCATAAAAGCATTCATTCCTTTTGAACACAGGACAAGCCACAAACCGTCTTCACTACCAGGCTGTAGTCTCTGAGCAGCTGCCAGCAAGGTTAGAGCAAATCTCTGCTTCAGGAGGAGTCTCCCCACAGCAGGTTAATGCCTGGGCAATGGAGTGAGCGGGCAGATCCAAAGCAAAGAGGTGGGGGCACAGAACCCCTGCCTATTCAGTAATGTAAGCAACATAAGGCCTTTTGTAATGGTTATAAAGGAGAAAAAACCCCTACATACTTTCCTGCAGAATTATGAGAGATCTGTTATCACAAAGAGTCCTGGCTGCCAACCAGAATATACCTTTTTGGGAAAATTCCATTTCAAAGAACCCCTGAAAAGACAAATAAAAGCTTAGCCAGACCCTTAAATCTTCTGACGTTTACATTTCTTCGGTCAGATTTTGTTAGGTCTGAAAACAGCAAAAATATTTATGTTCCTTGTTTTTGAAGGAGCTGTTGCCATTCCGTTTTATTCTCCGCCTAGGTAAGACAAGCAGCACAGGCATCACCAGTGGTTCTCTACAGCTGGCTGCCTTCACTGGAAACCAGTTAGTGCCACAAACGGCATGTACCAAGGCTCCCTCCCTGACAAAGCTGCCTATGATTTCCAACTAATAGCTCAGTTGCAGATGCTGTCTCCCAAATCCGGGATGCTCAGATGAAAGTTATGAGGGATTTTTCACTGCAACTCGTTTTGAATCAGTGCAGTAATTCTGCTCAATTAATAAAGTAATTAACAATAAAAAGGCCCAGTAATTGAGATCCCTTTGAAAGTACATCAATTTATTCTCTCTAAGGTTTGCCTCAAGTCTTTATTAATTCTGACATCAAGCATAATGACCATAAATTATAAATGATCATCACAAAATACAGGCATCACAACCATTATTTTGTCCTACATGCTGAGTTTCTAAAATATGTAAGTTTGGTCATAACTTTTGAGATTTACTTTCCATAAAGTAAAGACTGTGGATATTAAAGAATTTCAGGAGATTCTACTAATGCAAACATTGTAAGAGTTGTCCTTCTTATTTATTAATTGAAATAATTCACAAAACCTAAGAAAATTGCTCAGTTGTAAGACAAAAATGCAAACTTCCCCTCACATTCTTCTTCTAGTGATGTAACTGTACAGATTTTAATTTTTTTTTTATGTCTTGTAAGACATTAGGCAAGCAGATGACAAAGTACTTCAGTTGAATACTTATAAGACAGACCACTGACTTCCCATTTCACACTGAGCTTTGTTTTCTACTAAAATACTTGGCAGCATTTAATCAAACCCTGAAATTTTTGCTATGAATTATACAACTCAAAGCTAAAAGCAAAATTGCCATCTTCCTCCTCCATTGACCTAACAGATTTCTTCTATGTCAGTTTAGGCTGTGTGTGTGTGTATGTATGTCCACATATATATAATCTCCACAAGAGGGCCCTCTTATCATCCCCAAATCTTAGAAAAAGCTTCACTTGCTTTCCAAAAATTTATGACAAAAAGTTTTTGTTTACAGATACTTTGGTATCTTAGAAAAAAGTTTTTACCGACTAGAATTGAGTTTATGATATAATTTTATATGACAACAAAATGTAATTTGAAAGGGAATCAGGTTTTGTGCACAACTCCCACTATATATCCGGCATGCAAAGAACTTGGACAAAGCTTTTCCAAGTTCACTACTTGCAATAACCAGCCAAAATGAGACCTTTTGCACAGTCAAAGACACACACATGAAGTCATCTCACACTGCGGTGGTGAGGCAGCCTTCAAGGTGCAGTCTGGCCCTTCATTATATCGTAATTTGTAGGGTAAGTCCAAAGTAAGCGACTGTTAGTAATTTCAGCTCTGTGTGAGTGCATCCCATAGGCACCACAGTTAAGGCACAAATGTTATTAAAGTTATTTGCACTGTCCTCTCAGCTCCCAGCAGATATGAAAAACAAATCTTGTTTGGGATACCTTGTTATTCACTTTAATATTCTGAACGTTTTATGGAGACAGTGTTGTATGTCCTCATCTTCTTAACTCAATTGTAACTCTGTGAGGTTTTTATTATTTACCATACCTTTGACCTTGGAATAGCTAAGAGAAATTGGACTATCTCCTTCTTCTGACCTCAAATCTTTACAAATCAAAGCTCCGACACACATGCCAGGCTGCACACTGCACTGTACTGCTATCAGCTGTGGATGCTGTGCTCTGAGAAAGAAGGTAATAAGATGAAAAAAAGAAGCCTAGGCTTCTAACCACCAACTTTTATGAGTGATTCTTTAGTTTCAGGAAAACTAGCAAGCGATTATGTGAATTCAGCCTTGCTGATACAGCGCAAACCCTCCAGTCTGCTAACTCATTCAAGTAAATCTCTGCACCTTGATCTGCAGTGCAAACTTTAAACGAAGTTTTCATGATCGCTCAGCAATACTGCCATATGATATGGTCATGTTTAACCGAAGTCGATGACAGAGTTCAGGCTGCTGCAATACTTGAGCACTCAGGTAAAAGAAAATACCCAGGGTGCTGATGGGACTCCGTATGAATTACTGGCTGCAGCAAGTCATGAGGGATGCCTTTGGCTCTGCAACCCTCCTCCGGAATGGACAAATCCTAATCAATGAAGCACATCTGTACAGTGGAGGAAAAGCACTTCCTTCAGGCCATGAACTGACTACTTGAAGCATGACATTTGATTAGCCTTATTATCTCAACTCATTTATATATAAATGTTGTTAGGGGCCATGAAGCCATCCAGCCCTTATTAAAAACCGGCCATAGTCTCTGAGCTGATGTTCTCACTCTTCTTCCTTTTTGTCTATTAAAACAAGGAGGAATTTCTTTTTTTTGAACTGCAGGTTATCATCTTTGCAACCTTATTATTATTGGAAAATAACCTTCTCCTCTTATACTAGTGCAGCAGACTGTTGCCATCCCCCCTCACATATGCAAATAGGTCAGGCTTTCTAGTCTTTCCCCACAGAGATATTTGACATCGAGACTCAACATGATCTAGCATCTTTCTGAACTAAAGGCCAGGGGAATAGTGTGCAGGACTTTATTTTCAAATGTATCTCTCATGGAAATTAATGAACAGCTGGGCAGATGCCGAACGTGAATTCAGGCAGCAGAAACAAAATCTACATGAAATTGAGCTTAAGGTCTAGGAATACGGTAAGGATCTTTATCTTTGCAAGTTGAGGATTTCTTCCCTTCCCTTTGAAGAGCCAGATGGCTCTTCAGGTCACAAACTATCTTGCTCTAAAGGAAAGGGGATGATAACAGGGTTCTGAAAAATATTTCTGCATTAACACGGAGCAAAGTTGCTGATGTGTATCCTAAGTAACACAAAGATTTGAATATGAAACATTCATTAAGATTTCTTTTTAGACTCTATAAATCGCCTTCTGTTTCATACAGAATACTACTGTCAATAAAATCTACCAGTGATGCAAACAGGAAAGCAAAACTCAGGTTAAAATGTCATTATGTCATGAACATTTTTCTACAGTGGCAATGATTTCAATGTAGATTACTTAGTCTGGGTCAATCTTATTTTTTGTCCACGTACTGAATATTACATAATTTTACATAAATTATTATCTGTGAATTTAAAAAAGAAACTTCATCATAGTTTCCTGAGCAACTGAAGATGTGCTACCTGCCCAGTAAAAACAGCCAAAAACCTAAAAGGATGCAAACTAACCTGGTTTTGCTTTTTTGCTTTGAAGATGTTCCTTTTCAACGTTTTTTTTTTTCTAAGGCAAAATTTTTGTTTATAATTGTATCATTTTTCATATGTGACAAAACTATACATCCCAATAGTCTTACCGAGTGGTGTTTAGCACTGGTATCTGCGCTCTCCATCTTGAGATAGCAGCTGCTGTATGTTCCTGCTAAACTATGGCTCTGCCTAGATGAGAAGAATCCTGACACTTTAATTTGCTCTGTGGCCTTAATAAATACACCAACATTAAGGATTCGCATGCAAACCACAGCTCTAAAAATAACTCTCTTCAGACGTTTTTCCACGTTGTTTCCAGTAACACCACTCTTACTGCTAGGAACAACCATTAGCACAGGCAGGGATTTATCATCAAAAAAATCCCACTCAGAAAAGCAGCAGGGATCCTTAGAGGTGTGGCAGGGCACTAGCCCAGGGGTCACATTAGTATTCCCTGAGCTTTAAGTGGAAAAGCCCGTCATCGTGGCTGGGCCACTGCCGTGAGCGGGGCGAGCAGGCAGAGGTAACCCACCTTACTCATCGTAGCAGCATCCGACAGCCTGGTCCACGGGTGAGGGCTGGGGGCCCTGGTGGCCACCAATCCACCTCCCCCAGCCCAGCATTCCTCCCCAGACCCAAGTCCTCCCTGGCAGATACCCCAGTCTACCTCGTCGGAAGAAGAGGGGCTGGTAGAACAGGACTGTACAGGCTCATAAAGAAAATCACAACTTGGCCCTAATCTAATTGGGGGCCAAATCTATTTCTTTTTGTCCCAATATTCTGGACAGAACAGGAAGATGTATTTATGAAAAATACTGTGCAAACGTCAACAGACCAGGCAATGAGAGAAGGATATACAGTTTCATTGAAAGAGGTTTTTATTCTAAAACACTCCTGCCTTTAATGTAAAAACTGAATATATAGAACAAACCAATAGTCTACAAATACACACATCCTAGAGACCAAACCTTGAATTTAAAAAAAATACATACCTGATTTTAATGTAAAATCCATGCTAAACCCCTTGGAGCAAAGGGTCTGGGGATAAAATTCTTAAATCAGTGAGCCCTGAGCACAATCTCAACACCCAAACTGGGAAGACAACATTGCGATTCATCAGAGCTAGGAAAATTACAGTGTTTCTTACTATGCATTTATTCTTACTATGCATTTATTATTATTCAGTGGTGCCCAGTGATAGGACAAGGGGTAACGGGCACAAACTTGAGCATAGGAAGTTCCACCTAAATATGAGGAGGAACTTCTTTACCTTGAGGGTGGCAGAGCACTGGAACAAGCTGCCCAGGGAGGTGGTGGAGTCTCCGTCTCTGNTTTTCCTCCCAGTTTCTCTCACATTTCTTGGTACCACCTTTTTTTTTTTTTCATTTTTTTTCCCTCTATTTCTTGTCTTCTTTTCCCCCTCACTACTTGTTCTCATACAGCATCAGGAGAACTTTATGCCCGGAGGAGGTGCAGAGGAAACAGAGCCTTTCCATGTGCTGGGCTGATAGAGAAGAAACCTGACTTTTTCCAAGTTAGGGTTAAGCCCATTTGCTCCCGCACCAAATTTCTCTGCACACTGAGCTGACTGCAGAGCACAACTGAGTGGGATGGTGTCACTCAAAACCCTTGTCAGCTGCAGTGCTGTGCCTGCAGCTCGCCGGGGTCGGAGCATGGGCTGTGCTGCCGACTGAGGGTAGGTCCGACCCAGAGATGTGCTGGTTTAGGCACATGGCTACTTCCCCACTGGCCATTTTCACAGCGCTGCCCTCACTCGTGCNTACTCAAAACCCTTGTCAGCCGCAGTGCTGTGCCTGCAGCTCATCGGGGCCGGACCAGGGGCTGTGCCACCGACCGACGAAGCCAGGCTGAGGGTAGGTCCGACCCAGAGATGTGCTGGTTTAGGCATATGGCTACTTCCCCACTGGCCATTTTCACAGCACTGCCCTCACTCATGCCTCTGCCTCTGCTGTTTTCCATGATAGGGACTTTTGTTCAGCTTGGGATTTTTTAGTTTCAGCTCACTGAAACTGGGTCCACTCAGTTTTTGCATCCCAGATACACATGGGCTCAGTTCGAGGGCTCAGATTAGATCCTTGTACATTACTGTCAGTTCAGGTTCTCTTAATAAATCTGAGAGCCAGAAATTATTCTGAAAACCTCTGTGTAACTTTCAGTGTTGGACAGCCTATAGCAGTTTTAACATGCAAGGGGACTTTGCTCGGTTAAACCGTGCCTGAACTTGGCTTTGGCTTTCTAAAAAGCCTTTAGAAAAATCATGTTCTGTAAAAAAGCTGAACAAAAAATGTCATATTAAAAAAGGGTTCAAGAAGTGACTCAACTAGTTCATAGAAGATATAAATAGAGAGACATCTCCACTAAGCAAGAAATTCTCAAGCCTTGAATTTTTTCATCCAGGGACTATATTCAGGGGTATCATAATTACATGCTTGCCTTGTTCTTGTCCTCCTTGGACATCTTCACTATTGGAGACAAGGTGTTAGGCTAGACGGACCTTTGGTCTGACTCAGACCCTGTGCTACTTCAAGCCACTCACATAGTCACGTAATCACGGAATTTCAGAGTTGGAAGGGACATCTAGAGATCATCTAACCCAACTCCCCTGCCAAAGCAGGATTGCCCAGAGCATGTTACTCAGGACTGCATCCAGGCGGGTCTTGAAAATCTCTGGAGAAGGGGACTCCACAACCTCCCTGGGCAGCCTGTTCCAGTGCTCTGTCACCCTCACCGTAAAGAAGTTCTTTCTCATACTTGATCATAACTTCCTGTGTTCCAGCTTGTGCCCGTTACACCTCGTCCTGTAACTGGGAGCCACTGAAAAGTGCCTGGCTCCATCCTCCTTAAAACCACCCTGTAGGTACTTGTAAACATTAATAAGGTCTCCCCTCAGCCTNTGACTCCTGTCACACAGCCAGCTCTCAATCCACCTCACTGTCCCCTTGTCTAGTCCACACTTCCTCAGTTTCCTAAGGAGGATGTTATGGGAGACAGTGTCAAAAGCCTTGCTGAAGTCAAGGTAGATGACATCTGCTGCTCTGCCCTCATCCAGCCAACCAGTTATAACATCACAGAAGGCTATGAGATTGGTCAAGCATGATTTACCCTTGGTAAATCCATGCTGACCACTTCCAATAACTTCCTGTTCCTCAACGTGCTTGGATATGACATCCAGAACAAGTCACTCCATTACCTTCCCAGGGACGGATGTGAGACTAACCAACTGGTCTGTAGTTCCCTGGGTCCTCCTTCTTGTCCTTTTTGAAGACTGGAGTGATGTCAGCCTTCCTCCAGTCCTCAGGCACCTCTCCTGTTCTCCATGACCTTTCAAAGATGATGGAGAGTGGGCAAGTACTAACATCTGCCAGTTCTCTCAGCACTTGTGCATACATCTCGTCAGGGCCCATGGACTTACGGATGTCCAGTTTGGCCAAGTGGTCTCTAATCTGATCTTCCTCGACTGGGAAAAACTCCTCCTCTCTCCAGACCTTCCCCCTTGCCTCCAGGGCCTGGGATTCACGAGGGACATCATACTTTTTTTCTTTATTATTAACATTGATGAGACAAGTATCTCACATGCTGATGAGTCAATTCAAAGTAAAAAAAAAAAAAAAGACAAAAGTACAGTTTTAGTCATAAGTGTAAAGCGGAATTTGGATGTCATGCTTGCCATAGAAAATGTTCTCTCACCTTCAATAAGAAATCTGTTTTCTGTTTTCTTAAAAATGCATCTCACAATGTGGGTGTTACAAACAGCAGTTCGTTGTTTCTCTACTGCTTGTTAAAACAAACACCCTCCATTCATTTACAAAGAGACTACCAGGAAATATGTTATTACCAGGGGTTGGTAGGAGGCAACATCAAACAGTGTGTCAGCTCTCAAAGAGAAATAGAAACAGACCGAATGCAGGAACTGACCACTGAGGTTCAGCAAGCAGGAGAGGAGCATCCCATTGAGGCCACAGTGCAGAAAGGGTGCCTGAGGAGATCTTCAGGTAGGCTGAAAGACAGCTCACCCTGCTCCTGACGACTCCGCTGCTATTCAATGCCAGGTCTGCGTGTGGCTAGGTTGCCTGGCAATGAAAATATGACCCATGGCAAACATGGGCAAGACGATTAGCTAGAGTATACGATATGGTGCTTACGCTGGTTTTATGTCGTCACAGAAGTGAGAGGATAGATGATATATCAGATGGGGCACAGGGCAATGTAGAGCCAAACCACCTCTTCTGGCACAAAATCTTCTGGCACAAAACCAATTTATGCCGGAGTAGTACTTTGCATCATTTGTTCACCCCGCTTTTGGGCAAGTACTAGGAGATCTAAAGCCAGTTCGATTGTATTGTCAAACTATAGCCTCAGTACCTAACCTGCTACAACTGCGCAGGAGTTAATTTGGATTAATGAGCATGCAACCACACCAGGATGATCTGCTTAGTTTTGCTGCCCGGCTCGCTTGTTCTGTACGCCTTACCTAACTTACCTAACCTCTGCAATTCTTTCCACATAATGCACATTTCCTCGCTCCAGTATACTAAAACTATATGAACGAGAAGAAAGTAAATGACACAGCTGAAACATTAAATTCTTTAAATGTTGAATATCACACATAACATTTAAAGGAGTAGAACATATTTAATAACAATGCCGAGTCAATTTCACAAGAAAATAAATGTATAAAGGCCTCTATTACAAGGTGAGATACTGTCCTCAGAGTTAGCAAATGCCAGAAATAATATTATTTGTGCAGCTTTATTTTGCCATTATGATACCCTACTTACTGGCTACAAAAAACATATTATTTTTCCACAGGACCCCTGCTTTGTGCAGTGCACAGAACAGGCAGTGCTCAGCAAGTGAGATGCCTGTTCAATATTTCTTTTTATCATCATCTGAAAGCATGTAGTTCAGTGTTTTATTTACAGCATGTTGCACAGACTCTGCTCAGGGTACAGAATGTCACACTTCCTTATCGCCTTTACTATCACAATCATCCTTGCAATACATTGCACTTCATTTTTTTGGCTTAGTATTTCCTACAACTCCTATTATAGTCATATCCTCACACTTTTGCCCACTGATTTCTTTTGTGTTAAAAGGGAACAGCACCAAACCAAAGACCTGGGGACAAATTCTTTCTTCAGAGAGGCAGAAGCCAAGGAGCTGCAACCACCTTGTGGGCAATGGGAGAGGCAAGCTCAAGTCCCTCAGGATGAGGAAGAAAATAAAGAACCATCTTCCACTTTCTAGACACCACCCCCAGCTTTTGACAAAAGCAGCTGTGAGTACTATTTGGTGTGGCACTCTCGTCTGCAGGGCTCCTGAAGCAAGCTGTTCCCTACTTGCGCTCCCTGAGAGCCTCCAGACCCCCCCAAGCAGGCAGCCGTACTGCACATCCACAGTAACACAACTGGAGATTCCTGGGAAACCTTACTATTCTCAACTCAGGCTTCCTGTGACAGTGGAATTGGGCAAGGTTTTGAGTTTGAGACTCCCAGCCTTGGTACTCGCTTCTTACAGCTCGGGCTTTCAGACGACTTCATTCAACACCAATATCTTTGGAAATAAGGCCACCTCTTTTCAATTCCAGCTGAAATCTTGAATTTGAGAAATAATAACCTAACAAGCCTAAACCACAATAAAGCATCTTGAAGATTTAGTAATTTCTTTATCTTATAGTCTTGCTGTGTGTACTGATGGCAAGTGCGCATGGCCCAGGATGATGAAATGGTTATTGGTATGAAAATACCATTACTACTAAACGATCCATTCTCTCTCTCCCTTTTTGTTTGTAAATGGCTGTCTCTTATTTTTCATTGCATCTTTCAGGCAGCACAAATCTTAATAAGGAAATGACTGACATTAATAAGGCAGTAATGTGTTTTTGGAGCCATCACTTAGTGTCAGATGCTAGGAATAACTAAGACATGGGTAATGGACAATTAAAAAGCTGCTCACATGGCATTGCTTTTTTTTGTCTATATATTTCTCATCAAGAAATATATTCTTGGGTGCAAGAACTGTCTCCAAATGGCTGATAGGGTAAAAATGCTTAATACAAAAGGAATGTTTGATAGATCCAGAAATAATACAAACCTTTCTGGTTTGTTTTTTTTTTTAATCTAGAGGATGAATGGACACAATATGTCAGTCAAACAACAATTAACATAACATCCCTTAAAAAGAAGTACATCTAGGCTACACAGAAAACCTGATTTTAAAATCAACCTACCACTTTATACACTACAGCACAACCAAATTTACTTGAAGACAAAAATAACAGTTCGATGAGATAATATGAGGGACCAGTTGACCATCTGGTCACCATCACTACCTCGTAGTTAAGATAAGATGTACGATCTATGTTAAAGACTTGTAAGTTAAAGATGGGCCTGTGCACTTTGCTGGATAAAGACAGGCTTTAACTGCCTTACTGAAGTAGGACTTCAATTATTTGTGGACATTTAAAAAGTATTATCTAATTCATTATGCAGAGAGACAGTTGTGAGTACAGTAAATTAGCTGGATGATAGGTGGACTTAAAGTAATGAATTGAATTAAACTAATCACAGTTTTATTTTCTCTGACAGGGATTTATTCACTTAAAGAGCAAGTAAGTGATGTAAATATCGGTGAGCAAATAATTATTGCAATATTGCTTCTGTTCTGGAGATGATTTGCATTCGTTTGTGTTTGAAACCTGACTGCTTCAGATCTCAAGAGTCTGTGAGGAGGAGACACCACAGCTAACAGGTAAACATTCCGATAAAATGGATGTTTCCTATCTTTAAAATATGGAAATACACCCGAAATATAATCATATGACTCTGTGGGATACAATATAAATGATTATGAAAGAAATTATATGTGACGTTTGATTTCTTCTTTTTCAATGACTAGATATCTCTTTTTCAGACAATCAAAGTTTTGCAGGCTCTTTGGAGACAGTAATTCCATAAAATCTTTGCATTCCTCTATTTCCTCTGGTCTTTGAAGTCTGTAGGACACTACTGATCTCTTGAATCTCTTTTCTTCTCGAACCTTCAGTAAATTGAAATACTGACTTTTGTGATATCTCTTCTAAATAACCATCACCCTGATCTATAGACTGTTAGCCAAATTTCCTCTCACTCTTCCCACTTGTGACCTCAGAATTGCTATGTGTGTGTTTTGCTGTGAAGCACTGAAATAACCGGTCTCTGTAAACCATTTTTGGCTTAAGTGTCTTCGCTCTGGAAGCCTTGGGAGTGCACTCTGCCAGTGCACTATAGTGCAGCACAGATCTCGATGGTTTGAAAACAGCTGTGTCTGGTTTTCCTTACCCTGTTGACATTTTATTTTAATTTAATTACGTGGATAAAAACCTTCCTCCTGGGAATTTGGCACTGGGAATGGGGACATTTATCTAAGACAGAAAACATGTAACTGTTAGAGGCATTCAAACACAGATTTTTTTTCAGAGCTATCTCTTAATTGTTAGCCTCTCCTATTTCTAAAGCTATCTTTTAGGATGAAAATGGTAGTGTAAGCACATTCAAAATATCTTCAGTTTAACATACTGCCTTGACTTCTGCTGATACTTACCTCCTCTCAAGGGACTTTTAGGGTGAGACCTATTTCACCTGCTGTCAGCCAATGTTAAATATCTATTCTCAGTTTGGCATTTCAGTTGCCTCTGTAGTCAAATGAGAAAGGAAGGTACCTCCAAAGATGCTTTAACCCCTCCTAAGACAGCTGTCTGAGAGACATGGAACGAGTTCGTCTCTGAAGGTGTGCTTCAGTTAAGCTCCATACAGTTAAATTCACTTTTACTTGTAACCCCCTACCACAGCCACCATCACCATCAACCCGTTCTTGATGTCAATGCAACTCAATGACTGACAGCCATCACGCTGAGTATGTAACTGTCTGCACTTGGTAGATGCTCCTTTCTTTTCAGGAACTGGGGAAAAACACGGCAATCAGGCATAGTGTTTGATGACCATCTGGCAAAGACATTTTCCCCAGTTGACATTCATTACATTACTGGAAAAATTACTTGGTTCCACCACTTCTTTTACAAAATGCTGACGTCTAAAAGATGGTTATCTCCTTGGCATTTAAAAAGTTGAGTGCTACTTGTCCTGTTTCACTGTTGTGCTGAGTTCTCCAGCTTCGTAAGTGTGGCTGCTCAATGATCCGTTGAGTCATTGGTTTACTGCCATATCATTCAAAATAAATGATGGTCCAATTCATTTTTCAAACTTCTTTTGTGTCAGAGCTGTTGCCAAGGCCTGTTCATTGCTGTCACTTGGCAGAGGGCATTACGATGCTGTTTGGTGTGTGCATGGTAATCATGGGGTTATTCGGTCCCTTCTGCTTCCAATAAGAACCAATAACATTGAGGGATTTCATTGAGAAATGCAGTGGTGGGCTGCCTGAGCCGAGAGCTTGATAAGTGATAGCAATTTTGCCCAGAGATTGTAAGCTCAGACACCAAGAGTTTTAGAAACAGGATGGAAATTAGGCTTTTAAATGTGTATCTAGATCCTGGTAGAAGGCATCTGACTTCTTGCACATCATGAACTTGCAGGGATTTCAATCACCACAGTGCAGGTATTAGAGGAGTGCAATCAATGTATGCAAACTGCTGTAAAATTTAGTATTGTCCCATAAATCCACGAAAAAAAAAGCTAAAATTTCTCAGCTGTTGACATGGTCATATAGGCTGGTAATTAAATGATGGGAAAAAAATAGAAATTTATGTGAAGTCTGGAAATACTGCAAGGACGAACGTATAAAAGGTGCTACTTTGATCAATGTTGGATGCAATGTTACCTAGTGTAATATACTATGATTAAATAATTTCAGAGAAAAGATACCAAGTGCACTAATTAATGATGATGATGACACTAAGTTGGAAGATGTCAAGGAACTGCATGAAAACAACATAAAGTTACCTAGAGAATTTAATAAAAAGAAATAATAGGAAATTGTATGGGAACACATGAGAAAAATATAATCAGAAACAACTATTTTATGGGATGTAAACATTTTAAGACTCAGAAATATGCAATAATATGGGAAGTATTTTTGATATATATGCTTTGGGGAAAAAAGGGAAATTTTTCACTTCACACTCATGAGTATCCTATTGCATGGTATGACTTTGCTGACTTAAGCGTATTAATGTCTGGATTAATTACAATGTCTTGGGATAAGAAAAAATGCTAGCAAGCTGGGGGGAATGGCAGCAACGTGTTGACAGGAGAGGAGCAAATCTATGAAGCTGGGCTATATAAACTCTTGGGTTTTGAGCCCTGAAGATAGCGGAAATCAACTACAGCAATTTGCTTGGGACCGTGTCCATCTGGATTTTGAATATCTCTGAGAATGCTCTGAGCAACCTGTGCCAGTGCTTGATCACCCTCGTTGTGAAAAAGTGATTCCTGCTGATCAGAAGGACCCTCCTGTGTTTCAGTGTGTGCCCATTGCCTCCTGTCCTCTCACTGGGCACCACTGAGCAGAGCCTGGCTCTGTCCTCTTTGCACCTCCCTTCAGGTATTTATGTACATTGATGAGATCCCCCCAGGGCTTCTCTTCTCCAGGATGAACAGTCCCAGCTCTCTCAGCCTCTCCTCATATGTCCAGTGCTCCTGTCCTTTAAACGTCTTAGTGATCCTTCACTGGACTTACTCCAGTATGCCCATGTCTTATACTGGGGAGCCTAGAACTGGGCCCACCAGTGCTGAGTAGAGGGGAAGAATCACCTCCCTTGATGTGAACAGTTGTAGGATGGCGTCCCTTGAGGACAATGCAATTTAAAACTACACCAATTAAAGCATACAAACAAAGCAGGGAATTAATTAAGGAAAAGTAAATAGCTAAACATTAAGAGAAGACAGGACAATAACAAAGAACACCTGTAAATTAAACAGAAGAACAGATACCTGGATGGCAGAGACACTATTTTCTCTGAGAAATTATGGCAGCTGTACTAACTTAAGTCACTTGGAGTTGTATTAAGTAGAGCCAGACCCAAGCACTGGGAACAAACACTGGCACTGGCAGAGGGAAAAACAATGTTAGAAAATGCAATATGTCTCTTCCATTTTTAACTTCTAGGAACATGTGTTGCTTCTTTTCTGAATGCTAGCAGATGTCAGCGCCCTGCAGACTGCTTTCTCAGTGGAGGAGAAATCAGAGTGGATATACTCTAAAGGCAAATTGAGTAATTTACATTTAGACACTCATCCTGGAGCAGAGATTGTCATAAATAACACGCAGGCGATTCCTTCTTTCAAGACACTCAGCCAAACCCCAACGCCCTGTTCCCAGGGAGCAACTTCAATCAAAGATATCGGCCAACAGCAAACTCTCTGGCTTCTCACACAGCGATGCCCTCATCAGAAAGGTGTATTAAAATGTCAGCAGGAAAGAGATGCCAATCTCTGCCTTTCCTAGCACACAATGACATTTTGAAAGCAGTGCCACCTGGTGACACCTGCCAAGCAACACTCCGCTGCTCAGCAGAGCGTACACTACCTCAAAAATACCTCAAAGGATACGGAATTGAAACCAAAAAACAAAAACAAAAACAAAAAAAAACCCCAACCAGTGGATTTTGTTCCTGTATTTCACATAATTCCTTGTCAAGTTTCCACATGCAAAAATCTTTTCTTTTTTTCTGAACAGTGGTGAGAGCAGGCGATGGGTTTAATCACTGGCATCAGTTCCAGCCTGCTGGCACCGTAATTTATCTCAGCAGAGTGCAGCCCTCCCCTATGATAAGCTGCCCTGCTACCACCAGGTATGAATCCCCTCACTAACAGCGAGGTTGACCCATAACCAACAGTATCCACATGCTTGGTACAAAGCGGGTTTTGAAGCACAGTTAAGCCGACGCAGGAGTGATCACACAGCCTTTAAATGCTGCAAACACCCAAACACAGTCTGGAGCAGCATCTCCTCCTCACACGGCCAACACAACATTTTTGTGATGCTGGCCACCACGAGAGCAAGCCTTCTGCGTCAAGAATGGACCCCCGACGAATATGTACATCGGGGTTTGTTTAGAGGAGAGAGGTCAGCTCTCTTGGAGTTCAGATGCTACTCTGCCAAAGGAAATCCCACCCTCACTCACTGGTATTCAGGTATTCATCCCTCTCTCTAAAACAGCTCTTTTTTTTTTTTCTTTCAGATTCAGTTCCACATCAAACTATAAACTGTAAGTATAAGGGAGCCAAGAACCTGCAGGCTGAGAGGCAAGCCAAAGGAATACCTTCTACATAAGCATCTCAAATACGGCAAGGCTGTTACACAAAGCAAAAAGCTATTGCTTTAAACTGTCATATCCTTCAGCTGCTGTAAAAGTAGTTTTTTATCTGTCCTCTGGATCTATTTTTACCTGCCTATTCCCAAGTATCAACATTCAGCCAGCAGAGAGAAATCTGTTGCTGCTGAAGGACTGTGCAACTGAAATTCCCCTTAGGTCCTATGTATGCCATCCCCTCTGTCCACCGAATGATTGACATTGATTACTTCAATCACAGCACGGACACTAGCCCTGGTGAAAGGCAAAGGGATTAAAGCATGAGCAAATGGAGGAAATTTTCAGTGGGAGGATGCAACACCTACAGACTCAACAGCAGCTTCTGCTGGTGCACCTTGTGCTGCTAAAATCAATCCCCACGCTAGACCTATCTAAGTACTTGTACACATCCAGCCATCACAGCGTTTCAAGCCCAAGGAAGGGATGTGTCATCCCATCCAAGTAGGAATATATTATCATCCTTGCCTATAGAGAGAGAGATAAAGTAATCTCAGAGTCACACAAGGAGCCTGCGGGAGAGAGAAAAACCGCATCCAGCTTCCCTATGTCTCTGGTCACTCCTGATCCATCAACGCGTCTTTCCAAAACAAAACCATCAACTACTTATTGACAAAAAACCCACTTCTACTTCTAAAGATTAAAGAAGAGACGGTAGGTGAGTGAGCACTGAATATTCATACCCAGCGTATTTTCCTTGCTCTGTTCATAGACAGGCACGAAGTCAAAGAGGCAGGCACCACCCCACCTCTCTGTGCTCGTACCTATCACATCTCATAAATTTACATGTCAAGTTTGAACCAGGGAAGAAAATGTAACTTGCCTAACCTATTTCTCCCTGCCCTTTAAAGACTAAATTGTAGAAAAGAAGAACCTTGCCAAAACGCTTCAGTTTGGTTGCTTATTTTTCTCCATCTTCCAATTTGCAAAGCAAAGGACTTGATCATGAAAAGATTAAGAACAGCCTCTGAAAAACAGAACACCCAGGACACATGCAAATAATAAAACCACCAGAATATCAAAATCACTTGTCAAATTTCCTTTACACTCCTGGGTGGGTTGGTTTTTTTTTTGAGAAACAAACTTTCATTGAATTAGATCTGAGAGGTGTTTTTGATATATGTAACCATTTAGCTCCTGAAGATGAGGGTAAGGCAAGAGAAGCCAGAGAACCACCATAAGAGGTTCAAAACTCTTTAGCAATTTTCTTGTTTCTCTTTAAAATGGGGATTCATCTTCCTATTTAAAGAGCCATTAAAACAAAGAGAGAGCTAGTGTCAATCCATGCTCTGGATCTAAATATTTTAAAAGGCAAGCAATAATACTGAAAATATCTGGATGCATATATTCCACCATGAGTCATTATATTTTAATATTTTGGTGTCTGGCAAATCACTGAGTGCATCACTACCTACCCTGTGAGATAATTAAGTTTAAAAGTCATAACAAATGTAAAACAGCACATAATGAAACAATCCAAAAGCTATGCGTTCACATTTTCCTTGGAATATTTTCTGATTACCCTCTTGCAAGTTGCCAGCTACCCAGAGATAGTAAAATTGTTTGAATAATTTTAAGAGAAAAATCAAACACATTAACTTTTAATAATATTTTATGAGACTCATAATTCTTTGGGTTGTAATAACCTTTTATCCTACTGCGATTAGTCACTTGGATCCATCATGTTGGTCCCCTGATATTCAAAACAATATAAATTTAGAGTAATGCTGGAAAAGGTAATAGAGATCCAAAATTAATACAGTCCTTTGTGCTTGTAATGTGATCCCTAATGGAAGCTTTTTTAAAAAAAAAATCTGAAAAATGAACAAGGAAGCAAATTGTGAAGTGTCAGAAGATGACATAATTTGCAGGAGACAACACTGTGATGGGACCCTGGTACAAAGATTTAATTATTATCTTGAATAATCACCGTTCTAATGATAGTTGCCTGAAATGACACGAGACACTGAAACTCCCTGTTGTCAAGGCTAGCAGCAAGAGGCAGGAAGATCATAAATCCATTTTCAACTTGATGGAGGGCAGGGAAATCTCATGTAAATGTCAGCAGCCCACACGTCACCAAGCCCACCAACCCAGGCTGTGGGGAGTACTCCATCTCTCACAGAAGACCACCATATTTCTTGTCATCGGCACTGTTCGCAGCCACGTTTATCAATTTAATACCTCAGCTAATTTCACCCCAGAATAATATTTGTTTACATAAATCTATCCTCCATGGTAAAATAGCTAATGCGTGAGCGTTTCAACTGTTACCCTATTAATTGAAGAAAGAATGGCGAGAGCAGACGTCCTATAGAAAATTACCACACTCTCCAATTGCTTGTGTTAGTCCTGCTTGTCGGTAAGTGGTGATTAACACCCCGCTGGCTGCAGCTGTACTTCTCAATATAGCTTCTCTGAGTAGGAGGATGCACAGAGCGTACCTCATTACTATGTCTTTAAAGCTGTAAAGCAAGGAATAATGCAAAATAAATCCTTTAAACTAAAGGTCATAGACCAGAATATGTTGGCATGAACACCTGCTTGCACTTTTTTTTTTTTCTGATAAAATCACAAAGATAAGTGATTTATCTGCTTTTATTCCATTCCCTTTCATTGCAGGTATGCAGAGGCCACACAACTGGATGTTAATAATTATAGTGGTATGCTTTTATATAATGCCAGAAGAAAAGTGTAGGAACTTAGCTTTGCTGGCCGAGAAAGCAGAGCTGGCATTTGCTATTCCCCCTCCTTGCCCCAAGCCTTTTGTTCACCGCAGACTGGGGGAGAACAGACCAGCCATCCTGTTCCCTCTATGCTTCCAACACTGAAAAGTTTGTTCCAATTCAAGCCCCTTTTGTGTGCATGTTTAATCCGTAAACTGACGGGTAAAACCTGGCTATATTGCTAAGCTATAAAACTCAATAACCACAGGCTTATATGAGAGAAAATTATTGCCTGACAGTGCAAAAAGTCCGCGTGGTCACCACCTCAATAGATTTTGGTCTCCTTGCGGATAAAGCTTCTGACCAGGGAGGAGGTTGGTGGCTACCCTCAGTCTCTCTCTCTTGTTGTCTCTCATGCAAGTTACGCAGTCGAGGGCAGATGACACCGCCACACAGAAAACCTAGCAGCGCTCTGCTGTGGTCCCATCAACCGCCTTTCTAGCTGGAGATAAACCCTTTGCCAGACACACCACTACCCTGAGCCCCTGGACAATGCTGGGCGCTGCAGGAGTCCAGCCCTGGCATGTGGTGGGGTCACCGTCTGGCTTAGAGCAAGCACCTGGTCCTTTTCCAAGGGATCTAGCACGTCTTGGAAAATCTAGTCTCAAATATGAGCAGAGAACATACCTAAAAATACACCCATAAATGATCAAGGTACGGTCTTCTTGCCATACTGCCTGCCGCCAGCACACTGCACTAGATGTGGCTTCCACCACTTTATCTGACACGGAGGTGAAAGGCAGTCTTGGGTAGACCCCAACAAAGTAAAATAAAAATAAAAAGAAGAAAGAAAACCTGACTGTTGTTGGTGGAAGAAGGACAGGCTGATTGAGAAGCACTTGGACATGAAAGATTTTCACTCAACTGAGTCACTGCAAAGCAAAGCAAAGCGATCACATCTCCCACTGCTGCAAGAACTGAGCACAGCATCCCTCCGGATCACAAACACCTCGTAAGACAGACGTGCAGACTGAACTGTCCCCAGAAGACACCACCTCCCACTGCGCAGAATTCTCCTCCCAGGCACAGGGTTCACCCATGTCCAGTCTGGTCGAGCAGCCTGACGAGAACCCTGCCAGGAGGAGAATGGGGAAAACATCCACCTTGCATTTCGGTGACTGAAAGAAACAGTATGATGGAGACTGAGCAACAGCTCTGAGAGCTCTGCAGAGCTGCAAGATGATTTCTTAGGTCCTGGTTAGAGTACCCCAACATTTAGAAGTTGAGAGAAGATTTCCTGCGGCTCCCTGCTTGTCCTGCTCCTCAACAAAAAAGATGCCAATGATACTAGCCCTGACAGGCTCTGTGATCAAGCAACATCTACCTTCTACCCTAAACCACTTTGTAATGTTACTGTAACTTCAGAAATTTCCATTTTTCTATAAAATTCACAAACCACTGCTGAACGTATAACCTGTGCCTTCTATTTGTTTCTGAACTGGCTTGTTCAGAAAGCAAGCAAAGGGGCCCTGCTGGGACCAGGGATTATTCTTTGTCAGCTCTCCGGCTGAAGACTTTCACCGAGATGAAAGATCTCCTTTCCACAGCAAAGCAAAATACATCCTGCTGGACTTCTGAAAGACCGGCTTCTGCCATCTCCCAAAGTGCTGTTGGTGTTTCATGAAAAACAGCCACCAAAAGTGAAATTCAGTAAGACTGAGATACGGGCTGAAAGAAAACAGGCAGCGCTGTGAAGAATTCAAACCTCCACATGTGGAGTTTTGAAGCTGCATGAAGGACACCACTCCTTAACTCAGTAGGCTTACTGGCAAATCCTGGGACCTTCAAGGAGCTGCAGAAGTCAAGGGCACCAAGTACCACTGGAGACTGGCAGGCAACTCTCTACTGCCCACCCAGCCTCTCGGCATTCCCTGCCTGTGGTGCCTCTAGGCCAGGTCAATGCAGGTCTTCTGTAGGTACGGAGCTCTGCTTTCCCCTCGTGTGAAACCGGGCAGCCTGGAGAAGACACAAGATGTAAAAGCTCAAGGGTGTGATACAACCGCCACTTAGGCACGTATTTTGCCCTGGCAAGCCGTTCGGTGCATAGCGTGATTCAGCTTTCTGAACTGACACTTTAATATTTGCATTTCCCTCTAATGCACACAGGATTATGCCTGGATACCTGACAAGTCACCTTGCACTCTGTAATCACAACTGCCCGTTAGGATAATTAAACTGTCACCTAACAGGGGGAAGCTTATGAGTGCAGGAGGGCAACCTGATGTAAGAGTCAAATCTGGACTACTGAACATTTTATTTATCTACTTATTTATTTTGCCAGAGATAAGAACAGTCATGAAACACGTGCCAAACTGCAAAAATTCATCACAGCTTTTCCTCAACGTGTCATTTATAGACAGGAGCACAGGAAAAATTCTAATTACACGAACTCATCGCATCTAGAGAATTACAAGAAATAGAATATTTTTGCTTTTAAATACTTGGGAGGCACTCAGATAGTCTGGATATGTCAGAAGGTTTTAGATTAGATTGATAACGCAAATATGTCATACTTGGCCACCTGGAGAGATGCTGTACAACTAAGATTAATAAACACATCACCAGGAAAAGCTTATGTACCAGAGTCTGCAGATTTGCAGCTCGTATTGTTGAGGCGTGCTTGGGAAAAAATATCTTTATAGAACACAAATGTGAGAGAAGCTCAGAAGAGAGAGTCCTAACTGCAGCAGTCCTTATTCCACAGAAGTACTTGAGGGGGAACACCTCCTGTTTCCCAGCATTGTTTTGAATCTGGAGATACCAAGTGGGCCTCTGGTCTGTTCCCAGCTCACCGAGTTTACCCTCACCCAAAATCTCTGCTCCCTGGAATGCACAAATGTAAAGGAAATTCTGAAATGTGTATACTTTTGCATGTGTTTCGGCTGAAATGGTGAACAGAGAAAGCCCTCGGGCAGCAGCAAACTCTTTCCTCCCAAGAAAGCTGCACAGCAAGACAGCAGAACAGGCTGGGAAGTCACCCCGCACTACCACCCGTGGCTGAGGCCACCAGAGGCCAAAGAGAACCTCTCCCCCTCTGAGACAAGTGGAGGAACATCACAGCAATCAGTCACTCATCAAGTCCCTTCAAAGCCTCCCTAGCCCCATCACTGCATTATGGGTCTGTCTGTGTCAGGAAGGGATGCCAGTCCTCACTGTGCCCAGCTCAAGTTGTGATGGCCAAGAGCAGTGAAGACAGCCTTGCTGCTCCACCCCACACGACCTTGCTGAAGCAGTGTCAGGCCAGGCTGGCAAGCATCAGGACAGACAACCAACATGAGAAGTACGCTGCCATCCCCATCTCTCAGACATATTTTTTAAGGCTGGTTGAAAGGACATGCCAAGGGCCTCCATCACACAAACTCAGGTCCCTTCTTCCATGGCTTTTCTCACTAGGTTCAACAGCCAGAAAAAAAACTTATTTAAAAAAAAAAGCACAGAATTTGATGCCATCAATGAATTCCAGCCTCAACCACTCACTGTTAATCTGTAGGGTAACAACAACTGGTGAGGAGCCAGCACTGAAGAGGTGCTGCTCAACCCAAGCCACGTTGGCACAGGCTGCGTGGAGATCCTGTTACACATACTAAGTGTATATTAAATATAAGTGTAACGTCTTTCACCCCATAAAGAATGGTTATGCCTTACTGCATTAAAGGCACGCTTTGCCATGAGCCACCAAAAGTCATTATGGCGATTACTCCTCATCTGAAGATGAGCCGAAACATTTAAATCACGCTTGAACCATGGCATAATTGCTCCTTTTCTCAACAATGAGAAAAATGTTTAATTAACCATATATTTTTTTAATTTTTAAATCAATTAGCCGAGGGAATTTAATGTTTTTTAAAAATTAAAGATTATGGGCTTTTTCTTAAGATCTATGAATACAGTTTTAAATTAAAAAAGGGAAAGGAGTGCAATTTTTTGAGTGCTTCCATAATTTCACTTAGACTCCCAAAATAATTAATGACAATCCAGTAAGTTACCTTGGAGTATGAAAACAGACTGTCCAAAACAGTTTAACACTTTTTAAGTCTTCTTGATACTTTCAGAGTCATTAACTGTAATCCAACAGTATGCTCCTGGGAGCTCCAGACCTAACTACCTTTCATATGTAAGTTTTATTTAAGTATTCATACTAAATGCATTCTGTTGTGAAAGAGTATGTCTCAAAGCTACATTAATGTAAAATATGTACAAATACATGCATCTGTGTAATTCATGGTGGCTTGTTGATGTATTAGACTGAAGACTACAAAAATGACAAAAAAACCCTGACATTTTTCTTAAAAAGAGGTAGCTTCAGAATACACACAGAGTTAATATTCTCCATATGTACAGCGCTCAACTAAAAGATTTTCAGAAACAGTCTCATTCTATGTCATGGCAGGAAGCAACACAAAACATATTGGTTATCGAACGTCTGGCATGAATTTTTACTGCATATAAAGAAGCATTAAATTGCAGCATGAGAGCTACCCAGCTGCCTTAACAAGAAAAAGTGCGTATGATCACATTATTTTAATTCTGCAACATGGATTCTTCATGAAGCCATTCTACACAATGTTTATTTATTCGTGCCATATGAAACACAAAACTTCCCCTGGTAAAAGGAAAGCAACTGTTCAGAAATAATGACGGTTCAAAAAGTTTAAAATAGTCTTTAATCAGATTTCATTTAAACATACATTATTTTAAAAGAGATGCCTGTAATCTGTTTGGCAAATTTTGTGTAGAGCCTAGTACTGGATGCCGTTCTTGCTGAGGATTGCCTTCAGTAAGAGACCCGCTGCCTTCTCACCACGAGAGGAGCGGTCGGCGTGATATAGGGGATCAGGCCTGATCAATCCAGGCGATCGATACAGCTGCAATCCCAATGTTTGTTTTGCAGCATGTCCTGCCTATGGGAGAACAAACGCAAAGAGAGAGCATAACTTCCAAGCAATTAATGGCATAGAAGGGGCAAGCCGCTTTCCTACTACTTTCTAACTGAATTTCAGAAGCTTTACTCAGTCACCACAGCAGACTAATCAGTCTTACCAGAGATGTAAGAAAACAAAGAGACGCTGCAGCTTGCTGCCGGGCCAGTGCAGCAAGCAGGCTTCTGGTGAAAATCCTGAAGGGGGAGGGAAGCAGTCGGTAGCAGATCCGTGCGGTGTAATTTATCACTGCACAGCCCCAGGCTGCGACGTATGGCGCTCTCAGTGAAGCGCCTGAAGGCAGCTTGGTAGGGCCCTATGAAGATCAATGATACACCAAAGAATACCATTAAAAGACACATTCATCTTCCCCTAATCAATAACGGCCTTAAAATGATCTCCGTGACACACTATTCTTACAAGCACTGCTGCTGGGCTTCTTCAGCTCACTTGTCATCCTCTGGCTCAAGTCTTATTACTGGCAGCTCCTTCACACGCTCCCCTTAGAGCAGGAATTTGGCTTCCACTGAAACTTAACAGACAGAACCAGGAAATATAAAAATGGCATCACGTTCAATGAAGGTACTGAAGCACCTCCAGTCTCTTCAATAACCTCTGATACAAACATTGCATGTGGCAAGAGATTTTTTTTATCAGATCAAAACAGTCTACTCTTATACACCGTTCACAGATACTTGCAAGCCATTTCCAAGGGGATTCAGAATTAATGAAAAGCATCCACAGATCTTAATAAACAGCAATTAAAGAGAAAGAAGCAGCAGACTAAAAATGCAAAGTTTGATTTATCTTTTTGCGTAGGCAAAGTGTTACGTGAATTTGTGTTCCCTCCATCGATGGGAATTCTTGCCCTCCTGGGATGAGCTTTATTCTCTGCATGGAAAGCCAAGGGTTAGCCCCTGATGCAGAGATGTACTGAAGCAGCACCTCGAGGGTGCCAGAGTCCTGCATGTTTCTTGATCAATCTGAGCAGTGCCCAACCTCCTGCACAAATGGGAACTGCTGGTGCCTGTGTCCTTGCAGCTCAGCTGCCATCAGGGTCCTTCCTAGTGGGAAGACCTACAACCTCCCACACTGCCACATGAAAGGTCTTTCTGTGGTCAGGGGAGCACAGAGAATGGCAATACTTGCTGTCAGACCTTCCTTGCTTTTTGGAAAGGTAGATAGGCAATTCCTTCTCCCCCGCACAGGCATCACTGAGACAGAGAGGATGCCCCTGCATCCTCAACCCTCTCACCAGGAAAGGACTTTTCTAGGCAATGTAGAAAAACAAATACTGTGATTTTGCTTTGGCTGAGACAAAACAGATGCTGCTGTTGGCAGGGGAAAGGGTGCTAACATATGAGTTAATACATCCTACATAAATACCCTTTATTTTTGATGATCCTACATTGGCTTGACCAAGCTGCTAAGATATCTTGAGCACAAATGTCAGAGTGACTGCTTTATAATGTGCTTGGTCAGCATTGTTGAGCAGAGTTTACCATTGCAGCCTTGAGGGCAGTAACTCAGAAGCCATTTAGGAAAGGCCTCCTACAGTCAATGTCCACCAGTAACTCTATGAGAGCTGCACCTACGACTCACAATTATCCCTAAGTTCACCAAGTCTGATTTAATGCTCTTTAGTGCTGTGTTGAGCATAGATAGAAAGTCCTCTGCTTTACTACCTGACTACAGTTTAGTTCTGCTTCATTAAAAATATCACTTTAGCTAAATGATTTCATTAGGATCTTGATAGATATCCATTTCATAGAGGTCACAATCGTGACTATTTTTCCTGCACCTAAAACATAGTTCCACCCAACATACAAAGTTCAGGTATGAATCCATTGTGCTGAGGAATCCAAACCCCATGTATATATTTCAATTCAAAAAGGTACTTGAGAAAAGTACTGGTATGGACCAGGCTGAGAGGCCATACCCCCACAGCATCCAGAATTAGTAGCCTTGCAACTGAGCCTTTGCTGGAAACGATTCTCCCATCTGATGCTGCAACTTGCAACTGTGAAAAGGTTTATATATACTTAAGAAACAATTACAGCTAGTGATGCAGAAATAACTCCCACGCCAAAAATATTTCAGAAATTAGGAGAAAATATAACTTAATTCTGATTATAATTAGGTTTCCTGTGGTTAGTTAAATGTTTTCTCATTTACCCTTTTGTTCTACCAGTGTAATCAGTCACCTGGTTCTTTATGAACTATACGCCACGGTGTACAAGCAAAACTTGCTGGAAATAGTCTCAGGACCAGCTTCTGCAAATGTGATGCCCCAGGCAGGAAATAAGCATGAGGCACATACATATTAAGAAAAATAATAATAATAGTAATTAAAGAACAAAGCCTAGCTCCATTTTATTGCTTAAAACTAATGTAGTTATTACACTGAGCAACATGACTTTTAATTTCTAATTACAGTATTTATTTTCCTAAACAGATTTCAAAGTTGTTGCAAAAAACTGGATAGTTGTTTCACATAAGCAATTAAATATTAAGACTAAATAAACAATAGTCATTGGATAATTATGTTGAACTATGTACTTGTTTAAGAAAACAAAAATGAATCAATATTTTACATTTTCTAGCCTTTGGGGAACAACCATTTTTGGACTTTCTCATTAAAAATGGAAGGAATTTTCATATCCTGTAAAATTCAGACTTGAGCTAGTTCAGAGAGCTGCTTGCAAACTGGATCTGTATTTGCAACAAAGGTAAAAAAATAAAATCCAAAGAACGATTTTCACTGCTTAAAACAAACCACTTTTGAGTATAAGACCTCTCAGTGAGATTTTGTTTTCCTTTAAAGGGAAAGGAAGGGTTGGCAGGGAAGCTGAAACAGGGTAAAACAAAAAAACACCCAAACTTTTCCAAATCCTTCTGCATTTGATTCCGTTCCATTCCAGCTTCCCTGCTTTGCAGGATGAATCAATAAAACATATTCATACCTTTAAAGGAACATAGAAATGGAGCACTTCCAGCAAGTACCCTATTTACTACCAGTAGGTACATTAAGACAGGTCTCTGTGATTAGGTGCTTTGGGGAGGCTCTCACTGAAGCTCACCAGCAGTTCATTAGCACTGCTCTAATTCCAAGACTACTATCTGTGTTCCCACTTAAAACACTGTATTTCACCTGAAACAAAAATAAAGTGCAATATATGGTTTGGGTTTTGCTGAGGAGTTGGGTTTTTTTGCTGGAAATTGCATGGAGTGGGTAGTATAGCATCCACCCCCTATTGCTGGTGTAGGTGACATTTTGCATTGCAGTTTTAAGCACTTTCTACTAAGCTGTTCTTCACTTTAAGCATTCAAATAGCATTTTAATCTGAAGTGTTTCCTAGACCAAGACATCGATCTTTTGTTGCATTTTATCACTTTGAGACTGGAAACAGAAACAAATGAAACCTTTTTTTTTTTTTAACCTTTAAAAGTTAGCTGGCATGAGAGTAGCACCCTAAAATCATTCCAACTATTCCCTAGATAACTGTGTGTATTTGTGCATCCATATATGCTCATTTCAATACATTATCAGTATTAACCAGCTGTTCTCTTTACTAAGTACAGGGAATACAAGCAATAGTCTAAATGTTGATGTTGTCACATCTAAATGCCCAAAATAAACCTGGCAACCTTCTAGGGAAATGCACTGCAGGTATTGCTACGTGTGCTCACTGAAGGATGTCTAGTGAAGGCTCAAAACAGAGCTTGGAATGGCAGAAAACACTAGTGTTCCCACGTAGGTTTTAAATATCATGGACTTTATCAAAACAAGTGATTGCAAAATTTTGAGCTGATAGATGTTCCTCCCTCTTGGCTGCCCGTGGACTTGTGGCTCCCTATGAGCCCAGCTGAGTAATTGGCCTGGTATTTGCAAAAAATTTTCAGCAATGCAAAATCTTACAGAAAAGGAAAATTTTATTTGGGAGGCATACATGACAAAGCCACTCATCCTCTAGAAATCCAGGCGTGTTTTATAACTACCAGTTTTGCAAATAGGAGGCAAATTTCAGAGCCAGGAACCCATGAGTACAAACAGTCCCAGACAATTTATAATTCTGTACCATAAATAGCTGGTCCATAATTCATTGACAGAGAGTTAATGAGAATATTTGTAACTAATACCCATAAGAAAGATAAGGGATGGTATAATGTGGTTTATACTTTCCTACAATACTTTTCAAGGACAGCGGGGAAAGCTTCCTGACAGCAAAAAGCAACAAGAAATATTGCACTGACCTACCGATTTCCTACATTCCCATCAAAGTAATCCATGTGTAGAGACATTAAAGAACAATTTGTCCCAACTGACAGTTTCCAAATAACTAGATGCCTTATAATTGCTGGCATCATTAACCTTAATAGTATAATTGTGTAGCTCCAAATAATAATAATAGTAATATAATTTTCCCTCACTTCCAAATCGTTCAGCAAAACTAGAAAAAAATGATGCGCAGAAAAAATTCTATGAAGGAAGAGAAAGGGGAAAAAGTTGCTAACAGATAAGAACAGGAACTTTTATCAGTTTTATCTGCCACAGCTCACAATCTTTAAGGAGTAAGTATCTGAACGTAAACTTCTTTAGACAGGTAATAAATATTAATAATTGCCAACTGCCTATAGGTTTTAAGTGACCTTTTCAAACAACATGTCAGCTCCCTGCATTCTGAGAACGTGCTGTGGAACGTCGTATAAAACCAGCGTTGTCTTGAATGATTCATTCCTGTGCACACCCAGGCTTCAGCAACGCGACCTGCAAGAGTAACCTCTAGTGAAGACATGTTGACATGCTCTTTTCTTGATAAGTTTAACCATGCATACAAAAAAAAAAAAAAAAAGGAAGTACATTCCCTCTCCCTAAACAGTCAAAAAAGCCTTTCCTAGATAGTCTGGAGATCCTGAGACACACAAGGTTGGACACTGGTCATCAAAAGTTGTCTCTGCACTCAAGAGAGAGGAAAATACATCTCTAAATTGGCAATTCAGATTCAGTTATCCAAATGACCCTCAGGGGGTAGTAGATGGCTTAGTCTGCACCTACTTGGAGATAAAACATATTTGGATTAGAAACATCTATTGTGTTTTAAACAGAATAGCACATGTGGAGGCAAGGGAAAATTCATTTTGTCAGAAAAATCTGACTTGATAACTGTCACTGGTATAAATAACGAAACTATTAATTTTTTTTTGGCCATAGTCATCTTCATGGAAAGGGAAGACTCCAATAGATCATTTTGTTCTTCTGCATTAGGGAGTGTAATGTAAGAAATGTCTGATTCAGCACATCTGGGTAAAGAGTATTGGAGACAGTCGCTCAGCGTTTAAATATACACATTAAGTGCTGTATTAAATATAAACCCCATGCTTTGCAGTTCTCTATGTCAGTGAAAAACACAGAAATAAATGATATAATCTGAATATTAATCTTTGTGAGGAAACCTCATTATAAAGCAAAGACTAAGGAAGAATAGCCTCCTTGATAATGTATGAGGCTGGTCCTTGGCCCTGTTCCTATTTTGGCCATTGTTATACTCTCCCAGTTGTCCTTTACCAGTCTCTTCATCATCTCTTGACTCTTTGCTCACACACAAAACAGGGATAATGATTCTTAACTCCTTTAGGTAGTGCTTTGAGACTCATTGATAAAATGCTAATCACTACGGTGATGTTTTCTACAGTAATTATAATTGTCCTGAAAGACAAAAAGGTATACAAAGGGGATAGTTCTTAAGCTTTGAAATGTAAAGCATGCTTTGTAAAAATAATTATTTAATGAAAGTGTCATTTCTTAAACATTAACAATTCAACAAAGCTGGAAGCTTACAAAATTTCTGATTCTCATACCTTCAAATCTGCATTCGGTACACTGATTTTTCAGTGAGGAGCCACATCCAACAGCAGTGAACACTTTCTTTTAAATCTGTATTCTCTCATGAGCAGTACTAAACTGTTTCCTGCAAATGTATTTCCAGGGAAGAGTCCCAGTTTATTTTGCTTGAAGCCCTGATCGATTCCTATAATACCCTTAAACTGCTGGCTTTGGGTTTGGTCTAACCCACACTGGGGTTTCTGTGTCTACCTTGTTCTGCTGCCCTACAGCAGGCAACAGCTGCTCTCAACAAACCTTTCTTCCTTGAAGAAGAGTATGATGCGATCAGTGAAAACTAGATAGGCACTGGTGCACCTTCAGATGTGCTACTATCTCAAGTATTTTGAAATTCAGCTCTTTTGCCGAATACTGCATTTTCCTCCCCGCTCTATGCTCAGAGTTGATGCTTACATAGGAATATCCTATTGTGGGACAGATATATCAAAAATCAAGAGGATTCGATTCTTTGTGAAGGTATATACACTTACACACTTTGATTTAAAAAAAAAAAAACAAACAACAAACAAAACAAAATCAAAATTTGAGTAACAGATGTTTCCATAAAGGCTCAGCTCTAGCAAACCTTTCTCCAGTGCACTATGAATATTCTTGTTAAAAGGGACATTTAAACACTGTGGCTCTCTAGAGCTGCCTTGTTGAGATCTATGTAGCCGGAGCATTATGCATGGAACTCCCAGCAGAAAAGTTAAAAGCTTGAGACATCTCACAGACAACCAGTAGCAATCATGTCATCAATCATCTCCAAATTTTATCCAATCCAACTCTCATAAACGGTTATTTAATATGGCTTTGTCTGGATAGAGCTCCTAGGAGAGCTCTTGCTTTCAAACAGGGAAAGAAAAAAATAGATCCGTTGTTAATTTTTCATGCTAAGAAAACAAGATTGAACTAATAAAATACAATTAGCAAATCTGTTCAGTGCAGTGAAATCCTGCCAAGCTTGCTGCTTTAAAACTTTCTGCATTTTTGTTAATGGCAAATTTTGTCTTTCTCTTGCACTTTTAAAATTCCAAATTATTCCCTTTTCAGTTGTGTGGTTTAGGTATTCTATTATGATAACTGGACATAGGCATCACGGCATAAATGTTCCTCTGAAAAACTCTGGAAAAGTGGGGCAGATTGCATTTTTGCTTTGCCACTAAAAATCTTTTTTGTCTTAATCTTCTCAATAGACACGCTTAGGGCTACGAGAAGAAAATAATCAAAAAGAAACATGCAGGTTGTCTCATAAAATGCTGATATCAGCAGAGCACAGACTTTTTGCACATGGAGGTGGTATTTTCATCCATTAATGCCTCAACCAAGTATTATTGCTTTTTGTCACCTATAAAATTTCTGTCTTATTTTTAGGCTGCAGACTAGCAGTTACATACTGGGAGATAGCTGTATAAACTGTATTTGCTACACGCGGCATAGCAAGAGAGTTGACATTTCTTGGGATCAAGTCACCACACTCACAGAGCTCTGTGTTACATTTGATATGCAGAGATGTTTTTCATTAGGTTGTGACGGCTGTTGCCAAGCCTTTGCTTCAGGATGCACTGTACACCAGTGAAAGCATACCAAGATCAAAGGTAAGCTTTATAAAAAATTACTGCTGTAGAAGAGTTAGAAGAGAAAAAAGTTTGGCTACTAAAATCACGTAAGACACCAGGACCAGATAACTGAATCTCACCTTGAGCGAGCTCATCTCCCCTGAAATGAACTAGAAAACAGACTTTTTCGGACCTCTGAACTGAAAAATATTCTTAATTCTGTGAGTGATCACACAACAGGAACCCTGGAGGGATAATCAAGATGAAAAATACCTGCTCTGTGTAAATGAAGGTGATACCATGACTAGCATTAGTTAAAAACACATTTCTGACAGTCACAGTGACCAATGAGCAATTCTGCTACCGATGTACTTTAAGAAGCTAGTATGACTAAGACTTTGAAAAGGAGGTTATAAATAGGATTACACATTGTACACTTCCAGGGGCTCTTGCTTCATTTGGTAAAAACCCAAGAACTGTTTCTGTCTTCGACCGGGGCAAGAGTAACCCTGAGAGTCATGTCTCCTGCCTTTGGGTCTTCTCTTTCCTCATTAAAGCTAGGAAGGGTTATTTCGCATAACTCTTCAGACAGGCCTGCATAATTGTGCCTTTCTGTAAAGTTCTTAGCAGGAAACAACTGCAATTTATGAGACTCACTGAGTCACATGCAGTAGTTTAATCAGTGTGTTACTGACTGATACTTTTCTTGACTTGCGCTGCTGTAATTAGGTTTTTCCAAGTTCTTTTCTCCTTTGGCACATGGCTGTTACATACCCGTTTATATATACATCCAATAAACATTTGCGAAGAAGTACAGTTTACATTTTGATGCTTAATGGATCAAAGCCTTCTGTAAGCACAAGGTTGTAGGCTTCTTTACTTAAGCCGACCAGATGGCCATGTTAACCAACTCGCTAAATTATTCCTATGTGACACAGATAGAGAAGACTGATAAAAATGCAATATCAAAAATGATGAAAGAGGAGCTGATGGTATTAAGCTGCACAGCTGTGATGTGGCCTGCTAGTCTCGTTCTCTATGGGCATCCCTGTGTTGGTTGGACCTTCATCAGGGAAGGTACATCACTCCCCATCCAAGCTAGCGGGGCCAGTAAATAGCAAATAGCTCACAGTCCCAAAAGGAAGTCCCTCATTTTTGAAGGAAGCATCTCTATTCCTATAGAAATTCCGGAATATGATTTCCCAAAAGACGCATTAACCAATTATGTTCAGCTTCCTGTATTCAGCTAAAAGCTTATTATATTAATCTCACAGGTTTCTTCTCCCTCTTTCAAAAAAATATGCCTACTTCCCCCAAGGTGTTTCAAAAACAAGCCATCTGCAACAAAACCCAATGTCCCTTCAAACTAAGTCCCATCAAAAGACCAGTCAACTCTCAAAATCACTCAAGGTCAATCAAATGCAGTTTGCACTGAGGAATCTCAGTGGTCTTCAATGATGTAACAAGACGTTTCTTTCTTCTAAGAAGCAGCAGGTCACTAACATGATGAATTCCAGAGCTGAACAAGAATGAATTGACATTTCATTGAAATGAAGAACAAACTTGAACATAGGAAGTACAAACTTGAACATTGGAAGTTCCACCTAAACATGAGGAGGAACTTCTTTCCCTTGAGGGTGGCAGAGCCCTGGCACAGGCTGCCCAGGGAGGAGGTGGAGTCTCCGCCTCTGGAGACATTCAAAACCCGCCTGGACGTGTTCCTGTGCAACCTGCTCTAAGGTGGCCCTGCTCTGGCAGGGGGGTTGGACTAGATGATCTCCAGAGGTCCCTTACAACCCTACCATTCTGTGATTCTGTGAATTTCACTGGAAATTGTGGCTTGAACCGCAGCCAGGCTCCTTAACTTAGTAGGTCTAACAGCATGCACAAAATGCTGTCTGTCCAACATACAAAGGATTTTTATAAAAACACCTGCCAACCCTTGGAGCTTGGATCATATGGAGAAATAATGTAAGGAGAATTAAGTGGACCTACTCTTCTAAAATTCAGTTTACACATTCATTCCAATCACCTCCTCCTGCTTCCATTTTTTTCTGCTAGGAAATATATCCAAGCCAAAAGGGAAGAATTCACTTTTATGGGCCAGTGTGACCCTGTTTGGTTTAAGAGCTTCTGCTCTGTAAAAAGTGCAGTAGCAAAACACACACAATGTGGTTCCTGTTTACTTAAAGCACTATTTCCCCAGGAATTCTGGTACTGTCATAAATATAATTTCTTGCTTTTATTGCTTTGGAGATATTTCCCCTTTTCGATAATTCTAACAGAACTAAATTGTTTGCATAAATTTTGCCCTTTTTCCACTCACGTTACCAATGCTCATGACAGTAAGCAGTGTCAACATTTTTATGAACACTGTTCCTCTAATAAGGCAGTGCAGGCAGCACGTTGGTCTTCTGAAATAGGCCAAAAATTAGACTGTTCGGGGAACAAATACCTGGCACTTATGTGCATAAACAATCTTCCTCTTTTTTTATGGCTGCTGTCAGCCTGACGGATGGAGCCGAGGGCCAGCCAGCTCCTGTGCAACTGCCCCCACTGTGGGGGTCTCCAGGTTCCCCTTGTCACAGAGCTGCAATGGCAGGGATGGGGCTTGCTTGGGATGAGAGATGACAGATGAGACACTGCATGTTTTTTGACCAGTTGGGCCAAATCTCCTCTCAAGATCCGCTGTTCCTTGTGAAGCTGGCTCAGGAAAGGACACAACTCCCATTTGGCCTCCTGTTAGATATGAATCTTAACCAGAAGCCTCTATGGCTCCTGGATTACGTTGTCTACTGCCCTTCTGGAGGTAACCTGGTCTCAGGTGGTCCAAGGCCTAACCGCAAGTGCCAACCTACACCTGAATTCTCCAACAGCTCCTTGAACTTTGATTATTCCGACTGCTCAGTGGGAAAGGACTAAGTACTACCTTTTCCCCTGGGGTCGAATACGTCAAAAGAATTAATTCCAGATAGGCAGGGAAATGCCTATTTCAAGAGCACACTACCAGGATGCTGGCACCATCTGAGTTACAACTTGGCACCAGCACTGAGGTGGATGCCACCCTCCCACCACCCACAAAGGAGGAAAGGAAGGATGAACGCCAGCAGCATGTGAATGACAGAGCTCAGAACCACTGAGGAGCTGCATCAAAACTACTGGGAGGAAATACAGGTACACCCAACAGACATTTAGTAAGCAGCATCATTTGGAGAGCAAAGAGGTCGGGAAGAAATAAGAACAACCACAGTGTATCGTTTTCAGTCTGTCCAGAGGTCACACTGCTGCTATATTTGTTTTTCATAACTTTTGGACAAAGTATTGTGTCACATCCAAGACCTCCGTGAGTTCCTGTTCACTTGGATGAAAATCTGAAAAAAGAAATTCTTACTGTAGGGCACGGGCAATTTTTTATTGACCTTTTACGAGGGAGGAAAATAATTTTTAATGCTCCTCCAACATATTTATATAGCTTTCCACCTTCCTATCATAGGCGAAAATCCTTAACTCTTGTATCAGTGTGCTCAAACTTAGGCACACTTAAGGTTACTCCTACAGCTGTAATGCCTTATCTAAGCAGTTTGCTTCTTCGTAGTAGAATCATAGAATCACTGAGGTTGGAAGGGACCTTTAAGATCATCAAGTCCAACCATTAACCTACCCTGACAAAAACCACTTCTAAACCATGTCCCTAAGCACCTCATCTACCCTTTTCTTAAACACCTCCAGGGATGGTGAATCCACCACCTCCCTGGGCAGCCTATTCCAATGTTTAATAACCCTTTCAGTGAAAAAATGTTTCCTGATATCTAATCTAAACCTGCCCTGACATAACTTGAACCCATTTCCTCTTGTCCTATCCCTTGTCACCAGGGAGAAGAGGTCAGCCCCCATCTCCCTACAACCTCCTTTCAGGTAGTTGTAGAGGGTGATGAGGTCTCCCCTCAGCCTCCTCTTCTCCAGGCTAAACAACCCCAGTTCCCTCAGTCGTTCCTCATAAGGTTTTTCCTCCAGACCCCTCACCAGCTTCGTAGCCCTTCTCTGGACATGCTCCAACACCTCAGTGTCCTTCTTGTAGTGAGTAGATATGCTACTTACAATAGGTCTAATTTCTTAAGACTTTACTTACCCATTACTCTTAAACGATGTTTTTAGTAGCAGTTCAGACGCTTGTTCTCACCAATTGGGTGACCACAGATTCGTGCTTCTTTCTGTGACTTCCTCAGTTCCAAAAAACCTGGGGGAACTAAGATCCTGCGGAGTGGAGCGGGGCTGGAGACAAAAGAGTTTAATGGCCACAAAGAGGGCCCAAGGAGAAAAGGCTTCTCCTCCAGCTCACAGGTTGAAATACTACCGCCAAAGTATTGTGAACACAGAGCTTGAAATTCTCATTTAGTTCCCTACATGAAGTCTCCTTATCCTTGACTTGAGAAGAGCAAGATGAATGTCACTGATGGAGAATTTCAGGACAGTGCTTGATGCATACTGGCTTTATAATTAAAAATATACAACTGAAGAAAAGATGGTCATAAAAGCTTGCCTAGGGCTACATCTAACACATGATGGTGTTTTAGTTTCCTTCTTACATTATATTTTTATCATCAACCCAGGGAGTTCATTAAATCTGAAAAGCTGTTGGAAGTTATCTGACAGTGGATTGTATTACTAGAGAGAACTATTGATCCAGGCTACTCTATCCCATTACAACACACTTCCATAAAGCTTGCAAGAGGCAGCAATCTGTTGCTTCTGCTCTGACTACAGTTATTTCTCATGGATGGAATAATGAAATGTTTTCTGATGTATAATCATGACAGATTTTATCTGGAATAAGTAAAACAAGTAAAAGTCAGTCATAAAATATAGTGTGTCTGGAATCAAAGGAAGCAAACTCCTCTGCTCTTCCATCAGACTGATAAATAACTAACACATTGTGCAGCTCCTTGTGTATGACATTAAATCTCTATCAGTTGCTTTCCTACTGTGAGATTAAAATGGAATTATTTATCTAGAATATCAAAAAGGGCACTGCATCACAAACTTCTTGTTTTGATGCAGCATCTTTCCCAATAAAGACTAAACAATGTCAAATGGACTCCCTCATCACTGAAGATGTGATATATGAAACCTTCACCAGAGCAGGGAACAACCACTTGAATCTTAAAAACAATTATTAAACAGGGCTTATGACATACATAATTCTTATAACTGGAATTCACTAGCCTGAAATTCATGAGGAGGAACTCAACTTAAGCAAATTTGTAACATGAAGGACTCAGAGGAACATGTTTTACATAATGAAATATCAAATTATACGTAGCAGTTTACTATATTAACAACTGGCAGAATTATATCCCTCTAAAGCAGTGCCATACTTTCATATGATAATTTCAGGACTCGTAAATTAATTAAATTTGAATATTCGTGGCTGAGATTTTCAAAGGCTAGTACATGCATGAAGTTGGGTTTTTTCTCCTGGAGAGTCAGTGTTAGAGAAAAAAATGTATCTCTATTTTCCCTACTACCCAGTTCACATGCAAGAATTTGTAATTCAGTTAATGGGAAAGCCTGAACATGATCATGCTTCGGACCCACAAACCACAGCTTATCTGCTCCCCTAGTGTCAGGAGCAGATCCGTGTTGAGCTGTTATCCACATTTGGCCACATTCTACCACTTCTGCAAAACAGCTCCTGCATGTCGATACACAACCACCTTAGGGAGGAAAGGACAGTGGCAGAAAAAGAAGGTCAAATGAAAAACCAGGAGCATGCTTTCACCCAGAACTTAAAATTTAAGGACCTCTCAGCAATGCTCTGCTGGCAGGTGAGAGACCCCAGTGAGCGAGAACTTCACAGTCCTTCAGCCTGGCTGCTGCTCCACTCACTAGCAAAGAGTTACCTGCTGCCTCATGAACTGAAAAGGTCTGGTCCCTGCTGTGGATGCAAAGGAGCTGCCTGCACATTATTGGTGTGAGACAGCCTGCATCAACTGCTGTATTTTGGCACCTTGTGCCACTTTCTCCCTGCCCCCTACACTTCTTACTACTTAAATTAAAAATGCTAAGATGGCACAGTACAACTGGTGAATGAAGACTTCTGCATGCAACAGGTCATTCAACTCGTAACACAGATTTGGTCCTTGTGCACTAGCTCACTATAATCACAAAATAAGCTGGTGTCAGGGTGAACATAGATAATAGGCACCTGTCAGTCTAACATCTGGATTATAAATCATCTATATGAAAGAAGTAAATTAAAACAGCATGAAACTGCCTTGCCTCTGGCATTTCTTCACTTCCATATGCTTAATTTGACACTCTAACACTCTTCTGAAAGCCTTTTTCTTTTTTTTTGTGTGTGTGTGCATGCATATCCACCCCTTACACTATTACAAAGTACATTGTACTTTCATTGTATCCTATAAACGTCTCTTCAGTACTGGAGTACTGCTTAGAAAAAAAGCATGAGAAAATGTCATTTAATTTGGAAAACGATGCCTTATAGATGCACTGTATGAAAGGAATCAAAATGCAGCAGAAGACACCCCATGTGAGCCTGTGGCATCAACAAAGCAAGAAGGAACAGAAGTTGTCCATCTGGGCTAAGGCTCGAGCTCCAGCTGCACCCACTGCTTACGGTAAAGACACGCAAAACCTCTCCCCTGTTCTTTGCTGGGGGCAGCTCACACTACAGACCGTACAAGCAGAGCTCCTCCACCCCGCTACTTCACTTTACGAAATGCATAGTGTTAATAATCTGAGACCTTTCCACCTCTATCAGATTTTTCCAGCAGATTCACTGAGGAAAAACAGGCAGACAAACGTGGCACAATCGCATAACCTGGAAATACTAACAGCATCCTCAAACTGACTTTGATATTGAGAGCTGAACAGAACCAGCAATCAATAACCCAAATGCTATAATTTGACAAGCAAAAGACACACAAATTTGACTTGAAGGACAGTTGGCTGCAGAGTTCATGTGCATGTTGTACAGCATGGTCAGTTCTATAATTAGAGAAATACAGAAACCTCCTCTATAAAGGTGTCCTTAGATGTTACCAAATCATTTCACAAATGGATTGATACCTTTGCACAGAGTGGTTTCAGAGTTTAGATCACTATAACAGAGCTTTATTTCTGAAAACTTGACCTCAAACTCAGTGGCTGCTCCCCACTGGGCTTAAGAATTAGCTGAAGATGAGGCACAAATAATTCTAGCAGGTCTCCTACTGACAATAAAGCAAAAGCACATGACACAGTAGATCTTTTCTTGCCATTAAATGTGCCCATTCCTTCCATAATCGCTGTACTGACATATTAAAATTTCATTTTTTGATTTGGAATGTAGTTTCTTTGTTTATTAGAGACCATATAAAAGACAGGTAAAATAAAGAGAAACTCTCCCCTTCCTTTTTCCAAAATTAACAATACGTCTCCCTTTTCTCTCAGAAATGGCAAATAAGTTGGACTGAGAGAAGATGTGACAGAGACAATGCAGCAAAGATTTCAAATGTAACCCTGGGTTGGATAAATGGAGCAACAATTAGGAGAAAGATAACTTTACCTCTAAATATCACATCAATGGGAGCAATACCAGAACATCACATAGCATTCTGCCATTTTCCTTTTACAGGAATAAAATAAAGCTGGAGAACCTATGTAATGTTTAACCCAGTGTTGGGAAAAGGTGTTATAGTGAGGGATTTAAGTAGTTAAAACTGTTTAGCTTTTCAAAATAAGACCAAGAAGAGATTTGATTACAGCAAAGCTGCACGTTTTCAGGGAGAAAATGCCAATATTAAAGGCCTATTTAATCTAATGGGGAATGACATAACAAGAACCAATGACTAGAAGCTGACGCTAGATAAATTTAAATGAGAATTAATGCCTCTGCTTCTAGCAGAGAGGGTGATTAACCTTTGAAACAAACTACCAAAGGAAGTGCTAGATACTACATTTATTGAAATTTTGGATTAAGACTGTATGACTTTCTGGAAAATATCCTTTAATCAAACACACCAGTGGGCTCCACACGCAAAGTCTTGATGTGACTTCCTTAGGAGCAGAATCTAGTTCAGCTCTTGAATGGCAGCACTACAGCCTTACACATTAACACCTTCACTTTTATAAAACGCCAGCTCCCTCCAGAGTATGAAAAGCTCCAGCGTATTTTACAAAGAGATTAAAGAATCTAAGACTAAATTGTCCTCTTCCCTTCTCTCTCCACATCAAAAGTGTGGCAGGATATATCTCCCATTATCATTTTCACTTGGAGGGCACCTTACCGAACTCCCAAGAGAAAGAGCACGTGTCCTTGGTGGATCCCACACCCCTCTTCGATCTGGGTTCCGCCCAGCCCCACATTCAGCCACACACCTTACTATAAGGTACTGAAGCTCTTAGTACAACAGTTGGAAAGCTACGCAGCGGTGTCAGTCACACAAACTGCCCTGTAGTCTGAACTCCTATTTATGCCTCTAAAGATGCACTCTCCCCCACATGGAAGGGGCTGTGGGTGGTTTGGGAATAACGATGCTCACCGGAGTGATCACAGAATCATAAATGGTTTGGGCTGGAAGGGACCTCAAAGATCATCTAGTTCCACCCCTCTGTCGCGATGGCAACTACCATAGCGATGCATCACCTCACTCCTCCAACCTGCCACAAGATCCAGAAGGACAGAGTGGCACTTAAGTCAAACATTTTAAAAAGTGTTTCATTTAATAAGGTACAGGTTCACTCTTTCATTACTGCTGTATCATATGGCATGAAATTGTAATAAATTTATGCATGTTTCTTAACAGGGTAATTAACTGGGTTTCTCTATTAGAAAAAGGTGGCATCTTAATTTAGGTGCAAATTATATTACACTGCCACCGTGACATCACTGAGAATAAAGTATCTACATTTTGTCAGGTAATGCATATGCAAACCAGGCACAAAAAAAACGACACTCACCACACTCAAGTCATAGCCGCCTTTCCATCTCACCCATCCATATCCTCTTACTTTTGTTTTCTCATGATCCAGAACCCAGAAAAACTTTCCCTACTTCTTTCTTATGCTCATTTCTGCCCAAAAGCCATCCTGTCCCACCGAGGTTTGCTCCGTGAAACATTCACGTGAGAGAAAGACAACAGATGGATGACACAGTGCTGTCTGTCCTCGCTATCTGCTGATTACTTGGGTGACTTTTACAGTAAATAGGTACCAGGCTAGCAATGGAGATTTCACCACCAGAAACATTTGAGGGATGAGGGATTTGGGTCTCTTTAGTCTAGAAAAGAGACATATGAGGGGGGATCTTATCAACACTTATAAATACTTAAACGCTGTGTGTCCGGAGGATGGGATCAGGCTCTTTTCAGTGGTGCCCAGTGACAGGACAAGACGTAATGGGCACAGATTTAAGCACAGGAAGTTCCACCTAAACATGAGGAGGAACTTCTTTCCCTTGAGGGTGGCAGAGCCCTGGCACAGGCTGCCCAGGGAGGTGGTGGAGTCTCCATCTCTGGAGACATTCAAACCCCGCCTGGACGCGTTCCTGTGCAACCTGCTCTAAGGTGGCCCTGCTCTGGCAGGGGGTTGGACTAGATGATCTCCAGAGGGCCCTTCCAACCCTGTGATTCTATGATCGCTCCTCTCCTACAAACCTGCACAAGGCTCACAAAATTGTGGTGATCCAGCCCAAGTGTATTTATTCCAAAGATGTCCATCCGCTGCTTGACTTTCTACTGCTGGTTATGTTGCATTTAAGAAGTCCACCCCACTCACAAGCTATTTCTGATATTCCCTATATTTAAAAGGGAGGGAATTGTCATTCCATGAATCATACAAAATATTTCGACAGGGTTAAAAAGCACTTACCTGATCTGTCACAGGCAGTCGTAAGGATAGATCAGCTAAGTTTGTGGAAGCAGTACCTCCGCCCTAAATATTTAAATACCAAGCAATTAATATGCTGTAATAAAACTGCTTGATCCCCACAGCTCCAAGGTTTGCAATGCAAACAGTGCAACTAATGGAAAGAAAATTTTAATAATTAGGTCAAAACATTCTGCAGTTCCAGCATCAAGTAACTGCATTACAGGTCATACATGACCCCCATAACCCAGAAATAGAAATGTAAAGTCTGAGTTCCTTTGTGACACAGGTGACCCATTGTCCCTCCAAAAATCAAATCACAAGGTATGTCTACCAGGTTTGACTAAGTCTTCCAGGTGTTGCATTTAGAAAGTCTTTACATTTTCTTTGAGGCACTTTTGATTGCAGTGATATTTCCCGCATGTATAAAAAGGGATATTGCTGGGAGGAAAACCAAAATGGAATATTTAAGTGTATTCATTTACAAAATCTCCTTCAGCTTGGCTGAAAAATCAAAAAGCTGCTTGCCTTCTTGTCAAGACACATTTCTTTCAAACTTCTTGAGTATAACATCTCTCTGAAACCACCAGAAACTCTGACCAGTGAGTAAGGGGCAGTTCACCAAACTAGCTCCTTTCTCAGCCGCACATCCAACTTGAAGCATACCCAGAAATACCGACTTCTCTGTGGTCTCACCACCCCCTTCAAACCCATGGCTTGACTAGGAATTTTGTTGAATATGCTCTAATGGGAGAATTCCACTCAAAAATTCCAGTGTAAAAATTTCAAATTATTTTGTGAAGCTGTCAGTTCTAGCGAGGCTCCTGAAGGAAACATGAGACTCCCCTGTCTGCTGAATTCTTGTATCCAGCTGGCCCACAGTCCTGCATGACCACCCCAGCATATGCATGGTCCTTTGCTAGGCATTATCTCAGATTACCTACAAAACATCTCCTAAATATCTCATCTACATTCAAAAGATGTCCTGAATGACCTGTCATGACCATGACAGTTCCTACTGATTATGGACAAGCATCTTATTTAGATTTGTTCTGGTCAATTTTTCAAAAGGAACTGCCTGGAGGAGTCTCATACGACCACGTTCTCCACCCAGGATGTTAATCAACAGGTGGAGGCCCAGAAGTAGTGTCTACCAATTGTTGAAGACATGGCAAGAACTGCCTGGGTGAATTTATAGTTCTGAAATTCCCACCTGGAGAGCTCCTGCACCGCTTAGTCAAATACATTGCTGTGAAGGTGGCTCAGAGTTGAGTCAATCACCTTGTCTCAAGTTGGTCCATATCGCAATCAACCATCTCATCTACATACATGACTAACTGGGGAGCCCTCAGACCATGCAGGAAATTACTAATTTGGGTGTGTACACAGATACAGTCCTGATACCCAGCTGTACCACAACTATAACTATAGGACATGCTCTAATTTCATCCTTGCAGCCTTCTTGTAATCTACATTTCATAGCTTTGACCACAGTGTGAATCTCCCCAAAACACAATACTTTTCATACAATGGAATTTGAATAGTAAATTATATTTAGCTTTTACAGAGTATGTTTCACCAACAGAAATCAAAGGATTAACATTATTGTTCCTATTTTACAATTCACAGGTAACGGTAAAAGGACAAAGAGATTTCCTCAAAGAAATTCTCAGCACTGACAGAGAAGGGAGAACATATGTAGCAGAGTAGGGCAGAAGGCCTAATTTCTGTCCTCTCAAACCTTTCATCAAAATGATGAAAAAAATGCTCACCTGAAAGGTTGGTATCATCACCTCAATTCAGCAACAAGGAGACAAATCCAGGAGATGTCAAGGGATCTCACTAGGGAACTTGCGGCTGAGTCACTAAGACCCACATTTTTACTGACTCTGCGTTACATGCTCATTAAGCATTTTTCCTATATATACTATCAGAAAATATGTTAAGGATATAAAAATACACATTCTATCTGTTTGAGTATAAGACAGACCAGAAGCCAGCTTCTCAGATTTATAATCCTGCCATCACTGAAATAAAGGAACCTGAAGAAAGAATATACACCAAAAAAGTCATAGTTTTCCTTAAAGCAAAAAACATCTCCTCACCTTCAAAATCCTTTAGGATGCTCCTCTCCTTTTTTAAGTACAAAAGCCCAGGAACAAAACCTGTTATGATTTAGAGGAAGCACTGATAAATAAATTATAATTCGGCACTACCATTTTTAGGATGCATGGTTCTTTTATTAAAATCAGCCTTCAAGCACTAAAATGAGAAATCACAGGAAATTAGACCTATGCTTCTGCTGCACTGCAACAGCTCTGAAAATACAGAGCGCTCGCTGATTTACAGCATTGACATTGCCGATTCCACCAACTGATGACTACCTACAGGCTTTGCTGTTGGTATGAAATAGCACTGAGCTTTAGCCAGCACCGGAGTTTGATTATGGAGGTAATCTCCTCTCTCCCTATTCATTATGCTGATAAAACAGCAGCTAGCACTTCACGTTAGGCAGAACTTCCACTTTAATTACAGGATTTTTACTAAAGCTTGAGTTTCGGTGACATTTCAGGAACTGTGGAGTCTGCATGTGTAATGTAAAAACAACTAATTGATTCTGTATCACTGTGCCTGCATTACTGCTTGCAATAGATTATGGTTTCTGGTATTTTAACTGTGGAGTGGTAATAAAGTGTTATTCACTTGCTACCTAAGTAAATATTCTGTATGAAGAAAGGCCTTTTCCTGGATGGTAACACAAGCATAGAATTAAGTTCTTTCATTGTATCAGATAAAAGTTTATATTAAATATATGAAAGTTTGATTTGAAGAATATTTAGAAAAATGGTTATCTATAAATGGTGACAGATTACTCATGTTTAAAAACTGAGTCAAGTATTGAATTTAATCAATATGTGATCGTGATGGCAAAGTCAGATTCATGAACATTATTAAGAACAAACCTGCTAGGAATAAAAAACAATTCCTAACTGGAAACAAGTGACATCTCACATGAATGCTGATCTTCCCAGCTTTATCAGCGATCAGAAAGAAACACAGCTAGTAGCACAGCATTGCAGTAAGTCCTCTCATGGGCCACTGCATTCCTAAAAGTCTTAATGAAGGTCACAGGCTATGGGACGTTACGAAGACTTCTAAAACTAAGTGATTTTTGGTTTCCTTTTTCAGGCATCAGCTGTTTTCAGGAATCAGTTTTAGCCTCCTTCATCAGGCCCTCAAGGGGTCACCTCACTTACTTAGGACATCTGCAGAGGCCCCCACCAACAGCCAGGTCAGTCACTAGAAACTTCAGGGTCACAAGTCATCTGATTCCTTTGGATGCCTAAAGGCATACTTCCAGGATGCAATGCATGGCGCCCTAAAAGTGTGTATTTTTCTCCATAGACTATAATAAGAGCCCAGACAAGTAACTCTGATGCAGACATCTACAATTAGTCAGATAAATCCCACCCTTAGTATCACCGCAGAGACCCAAGCCCAGCAACTTGCACGCACACTTCTCACACAAAGAGGATCAATATTTTCAAGTGTAAGCACAGAATTTCTTTCCCCATCTCACTATTTCCAGTGTAACACAGGTATTAAGTGGCTTGCCACAGCAAAATACTCTTCACAGCCAGGAGGAGCCTCCATGCAACAGGGATATTGTCTTTCTCCTCTGGTGAGAGGGCGTAAAATGCCTTATAACAAACAGGAACTTGAGGTCCTTTATGCTTGGGTTGTACAGGATAATTCCCTTACTGCCTTATAGGCAGTATCACATATCAACCTAGGATTGGTCTGTTTGCACTATCATAATTCTAAACTTGTTGATAGACTTAATTCAGACACCATTCCCCAATCCAAGAGGGATCATGATCACCTTACCCAACATTTCTATTTGGAAAACCCAATCTATTCCAGAATATTGCTGATCTACTCATACTTTCCATAAATTAACAGTTTAGTTTTCAAAACGGGAACAAAAATGATAAAAAAAAACACTCAACTGAATGCCCTGACACCAATAGCAACACTCAGCACCAGACTATAAATATGTGAGCTCTGATTCAGTCCTCCCTTTCATAAGGGTAACCCAGGTCTGCCCAGCTGCCACATTGAGTAAAGCTGCAACTGCCCAAGAAGCCTCATGCAAAATGGTTTGTTTGCAGTGAGGGACGACTGAGTGGCCATTAAAAAAAAAAAAAAGGAACAAAAATGCAAACTGCATTTTTAAAAAAAAAATTATGCAAAAAAAGATTTAAAAGGTGAAATACAACATATAGACTTAAAAGCAGCACTTGCCTTCCCCACACCCTCTCCCCCTCCCGGCTTGCCCCACGCTTCAGTGGGCTCAGCGGTGGCTGCTGCATCACCAGCATGCAGCATGCTGGATCATCACTTGAATGGGAGCCAGCCAGCCATGGCAAGGATAGACTCATGGGCACTAAAAAGAAAAAAGTCAATTTTGTGGTAATTACGTGTTGAATGCCCTTCTTAACCTGCAGCTGTTGGGGGCATTCAGCACATATGGTTAAGGTTGATGAAATTTTTAAAGTCACTGAAATTTATAAGGTTACCTTGGCAGGTCACCCAGCTTGATTTTTTTTTTCTTGCTAGTGTACAGAAAGAGCTGAGAGCGAGACTACACTCTTCACTGACTGTAAAAGGGGAATGCAGTCATGCTGCATTAGGAACCTCTCAAGGACCAAAACGGAACCAAAACTCCTCAGTGCTCCAGGGCAAACGATTGAGGGAGAAGGAGAAGAAAGACAGGAACAACTATCCATTGCCTACTTTAAAGTGCCATATCACTGTCCTGGCTCTATCCGTCCCTTTCCCCCAGCCTCAAAAGGAAGGGAAGCATTTGTAAAGATGCTGCTTCCCTGTCTGGCTGCTGTCTTTGGATGTGGGTAGCTCCTGCAGTGAGTAGAGGAACTCCTTATGGCCCTCAAACTATACTTTTGTTTCAGTGGGGAATTTTGACACCGTTTTTTGGATGGAAAATTCCTTGAGAAAGATCACTTTTATTTCTTTTTTCAGAGAAACATGTAGACAGGAAGGGATTGGCTCACATAGTCTTGACCACTTGCCATTCCCCTTAGATTTTTGTCACACATCTCATGACACTAGGTGTGTGGCTTCAACTACAGCTGAAGCGAGTAGCCTTAGAAAGACATTATTATCTGAAACAGACTGAAGTCAGTTGGGGTTCTTATTTCTAGCCAGCTCTCTGCGCCATTCCCCACTGTCACAGAGCTGAACCCTTGGCTTTAAGAGAAGCCAAGTGCTGAAGAGCTGTCAAGACCCAATAACCTTTGTGGCCTTGGTGGTGCCAGGCAAATTCCCTTCCCTCACTTACCAATCCCTCTTCTGCTCTCCTCTGACAATGGAGGGGCCTTAACCCCAGCCTGCAATTAAAGTCACCATGACCCTGCTCTAAAAAGTTCACTCGCAAAAGAGAAACTATTTTCTACACATTTTCTTGCTTTTTTTCTTCTGAGTCAGTCTTTAAAACTGTGTTGTGTGTCTAAAAAAAGGTGTTACAAACAGACCTGTACAACATAATATGAGGCAATAAGATGTTAGGTGAACCATGAGTAAAGCACAAAGTGAGGAGTCATCTGTTTCGGAAGATTTGAAATTATCTTCCCCAACAAAAGGATGTGGCCCCTTTGCATTCATCACTCCGTAGGAAGGCTCCAGTGTTCTGTCCCTACAACACAAGTTCAGTGTTATTTCAGAGTGTTTCCATGCAAGTCACTGTGGCATTGTGTTGGCATTTTCAGAGAACTAATCATGATAAATGTGTTGCAAGCTTCTTTACAGCTTTTTAACGAGTGAAAATGTAGAGCTGGGTGATTCATATATGACGCAAGTTTTGGATGTTCAAAGTTTGTGCTATAAGAAATCATAACAGTGACAACCTGAGAGAGTCCTTGCCACTTACATTCCTTCATGACCTTATACAACAAGATGTAAATAGATCTGCTGTTTGGAAATCTTATCCTTTTTGAATTGAAATTAGTTGCAAATTCTTGATTAAGCACAGTCATGAAGTACAATGGTGTAAACAGTGAATAACAGCAGTCTGCACTTAGAAGATTTGGTTGAAGTACATAAAACGTTCACTAGAAGCCAGGATTATTGAAGGAGTTCAAGGCAAAAAGGGGTTATGCATACACATGGCACTCATTGCAGAGTACTTATAGAAGACTCAAACGCATTCATCTTTATATACCGTTGGTCCCATTGAACAGTTTCATGGCATTGCAGACACTTCAACAGCCACATACTGGTCAGATGACTGGTAAAATCAGGTGAATACAGTACAATTAAACAGATATGTATGCATACTGTCATCTCAACAATCTGTGCATTTTCACATTACAGAACTTGAAAGATTTCAGTGAAGCTTTAAACATGGCAAGTGAAAAATTACCTATGTAATTGCCCCTTTTGGAAAACCAGATCAATCTTGCAACAGAGAAAAGAACAAAAGCCAGTCATAATGGGCGAAGGCAGGTAAGCATCTCAGGTATCTGAAAGGGGATAAAAAGATCTTCAGCCTTAGGAATAGAGATTGAGTAACAAATACTGCACATGGAAAAATTTAAACTATGATAAGCGTAGGCCATCTGCATAGGATAACAAGCCCAGTCACCAAGTATTAACCAGAAAGTGAATGGGAATCACCTTATGTTAATAATTTCTCTGCAAACTTTAACAGAAACCCCTCATCCCATACGCTGACTGTCAAGAAAGCAGGCTAATGTAAGTGATTTTGAAAAGGAAGCCAGACTCCAGATGTGAAACTGATTGACAGAGTTTAACCGTTCTGATTATTCTGCGGTAGATAGCTTTATTGCAGGTCTGTACTCTTACGAAAGAAGGGAACAGCAAGCCACTGCTGAGACAAAGAGGTCACATAGCGGTTTCAAGAGACTTTCCCAAGTGAAGTTCATTTAAAGCACTTTCTTCCACAACAGCTTGAAGAGCCGTGTACTCAAGTACTTTACATTCCTACCCAAGAGTAAAGGTGTTCATCAGCCATGTGCCTTTACACCATATCCTAAGACACTCTGTGAGGTATAAATCACATTGCACAGTACAAATAGTCTAGCTGGGGATACTGGAAATAATTGGAGAGTAGAGTACAACCTACTGATGTGTTGTCATTACTGCATACAACTAAGAGTACCTAAAAATTCAACCAACTATATACTCAATCTTAATTCAGGCAAATCAAAAAGATTTCCTGACTCAAATGCTACAGCCTCTAATGCCAGGACAGGTCTCCTGACCGGAACAGCTAGTAGACATGTTTGTCGCTCCAACCCCTCTGAAGAGATTTGGAATTTATGTTGTCATGACTTGCTGACCCCAAAAATTGGAAGAAAATAAGCCTTTCCTATTCTGCAGCCTCCAGGAGAGAACTTTCTTCTTTTGTGCAGTGCGTAACAGTATCTCCAGCTGTGGAGGTGGAAAGGAGAAAGAAGATGAAGAGCCCTCTCTGCTCTCACTGGGGCACAGAACAATGAAGCGTCCATGCAGGGAAAAAAATTAACCTAAGTAGGTTAGCGATGGGTGGTCTTTCCCTGGAAAATGAGCCATCTTGTGAAGTAAGAGAAGATTAGAGAACTTTTCGCAAGTCCTGAAACTGGAGGGAGCTGAGAGTCCACCAGAGAAAGAGTCTCTCCTGGAAAAGAAGGCAGACAGGCAAAACAGGGAGTGGGACGGCAGACTTGGAAGAAGTCAGCCAAGGTTTTATCTGAAAGGGATCACCTTGGGAAGATCAGAGACAGAACTGATAGAAACTGGAAAGTGAGAATTTCAACCAGACAAACTGTAGTCTAGAGAGGAATGGAGGAAGCATGCTTCATGGTTCAAACCTGTGTGCCATCACTCAGTGTCAAGCTATTTTGCCCACTTGGCCTAAATGCTGCATCCAACGTTCAGCGTTTTCCTTACCCACAGAAAAGTCAGACTGCAGTCTGACTGATTTCTGCAAAGGAAACAGTTAACACTACAGCAAACTTAGTTTTAGTTAAAGTTCTCCTGCTGTCTACAGGAGCTAATTGCAATCACAGGCTTCCTCCTTTCCCAAAGCACTAGCAAGAGGTAATGGAAACATTTGTCATAATTATCCTTTCTGAAGAAGCGCAAATCAAATAAAATCACCACAACACTAGCTGTCTCGAAAAGGTATCAAGATGATCTATTTATAAATGTTGATATATAGCTACAGCCTAAGATGAAGCATTGCCTGCGCCCACAAAATAGTCCTATTCACTAATCACACTGGGACACCATCAGCACCGTCTCCTTTGAAGAATTGGGCAGAAGGAAACCAGAGAAAAAGGAAGGCTGAAAGCCCCTCCCTGCGGCGATCTTATGCAGAGGCACTATATCCGAGTCCTGTGTGAGGCACTTCAGAAGACCCATAGGTTGTTACTATTCCTTTAACCATCCTGTAAGTGTTTGAACTTTACCACTAGTGTGGGAAGTGTGTGACAGATACACACAGTTAGTACTTCCAATAATGATACAAATGAGTGACATTCTATTCAAACAGTTTAGACAACCCTGATCAAAATGAAAAAGCGCACTAGAAAAGAAAGGGGAATGTGTGTGTCAAAGAACTACCTGTAGCTTGAATGATGTAGGAATAATTTAAAGCGTGCTATTAGAGCAGCAGAATTCAAACGAATGTTAGGCAAGTTTGAGGCTGACGTGCTCAAAATTCCTTTGATCATAGTGTTTCACAGTATTTAGCATGTGATGGAGACCTTTCACTTATTTATGGTAAGAAAAGTAGGGTACAAATTATTAATAGCTTATCTCATTCATCAAGTGTTAAAAAGTAGCAGGAGGCAGGGAACAGCAAGTAGCGCAATGGCTGTTTAGAAAGCTATTCTGCTTTGAAAGTTCTAAAGAAAGATCACATACAGCTCAAGCTGCTAAAATCCTTTAAAAAGATAATGCGGGTTAGTGATGCCACTTCAGTGCAATCTCCTAGAAATCTTCCAGTGATGCAGAAAGAATGAAGCCAATATCCCAGCCAGTGCTTTATCCTGTCAGTGGTTTTCAGTAGCAACCCAGGTTTCCAACCCAACGCATACCAGTTCTCAAATTTGACTCCCACAGTAAACCAACAGGAGGAATGATCTGCTTTTGCTGGACCACAGTAGAATTCTTCAAACAGGCTGAAAACCAGCACAGATGTCAGGATAGGGGAAAGAAGACAGGAACTGACGGGGTGGGGGTGGGGGGGTTGGGAACAAAATCAAAACCAAACAAAAAAACACTCAACCAAGCAAACAAAAAAACCCCCCAAGACAAAAAACCAAAGCAAGGCAAAGCTTGCTGCCTCTGTAAAATCCACATCCTACCAGTTCCCTGGGAAGCCTAAACACTGGAGTGGAAAAAACACATGTATGTCCTCTGTGGCTGCTTAGTGTCTGGGTCTCAAATTCCATGATTATACATCTCAAGAATTAGGCCAACACCATCCATCCATCTGCCATCTGAGGGGCTGATTAGAAAACCTGTTAATTTAGGAATTGGATGTGAATGCTGATGGAGATACCTCGGGCAGCCATTCACTGCCCGCTCCCATACTTACGCTATTCCTGACAGATGTTTGTCCAACCTCTTCCTAAAGAGCTCTACAAGCTCCATCTATTTCTTCGTTATCCCTAGTCTTGCAAAGCTTACCTGATATAACCTGCAGCTGGCACAAAATACCAATTCCTTCCACTGAACAGAGACTATGTTCGTTACAAACTTCCGCAGGCACACTTAGGTATCTGTGTTTACTTGTATTTTTAGAAGCACGCCGAGTGCGAAGTGTGTATAAAATAAAATGAGCAACAAGTTAACCATGAATTACATTTGAAGATTCTCTAAATAACATCTTGGGCTGCCAAAGAACCTCAAGTTCCACTTTAACTAACTACATAGAAAAATCGCTTCATCCACAAGTAATAAGCAGACACCACTGGGATAAAATGCACCATCTGCTTAACAGAACTCCATGTCACTACACAACAGTTTATGATAAAAGTGAGATGCCAGGAGGAAAGCAAACCGATTTTAAAAAATTCTACATCTATTACTCCACAGTTCTCCTCCCTGCATGTAATTCTAGTAACACCTGCTTTCCTCAGTGTCTAACATCTCCTTTTTCCTCCTTTAAATTCTACCTAGCCAAGAGAGTTATGGCAGCGAAAGCTCCAGCTCTGATTAGCACACCGTCAATGGAATTGTTAATTCGATTGCAAGGTCAGATTGCAGCCTTACTATTCCCATATAACAAAGTACATAACCTTTGGAACCTGATAAAACTCTGAGCTGAAAGCAATGGAAACAAAATACTTAATTTCTTTCTTTTTTTTTT